>CAUJRU010000595.1:0-449197 GCA_963277665.1 Viscum album
TTAAATACTTCCATTATGAGATAGTATATAATACTGGAGTTATTTGAAAAATGATTATAAAAATATAGGGGAATGTTATGACTAGTAATGTTTTCTATGTATAGAAAGATATTTCTTCACCACATGATAATATGATTTTCGACTACTTCATACAATAGAAACATACATCTTTCAATGTAAAAACTATAATATTAGTGGAAGAACTAAGGATTTATTCCATTGAAAACTTATTTTATGATTTAGGATGTAATGAAAGTCAAATAATTATTCTGGAATTATTTTTTAAAATGTAGATTCTAATAAAGAGAAGACATTGATTAAAAATGTTATAGATGTTAAATAAATAGAGGGTGAGTATTGGGAGGATTTTAAAGAGATATTATAGGAAAAATAAATTACTTTTGGGAAATGAGTTGACTTGGAAAATGTTTTTTTAAAATTTGGTACATAAGGAAAGGGAATGTTTTTTATATATGAATACAGATTACAAAGTCATATTATAGACTACATACATAATGTATAGAGTGATATTTAATATTTTTTTAATAGGATAAATATAATTCTTTTAATGGTTTCACTCTCTCTAACTTTTTTAACGTATTATGGTATTGTATCGAGTTCCATTAAGGAAGAGGATGAATTCCCAAAGTCTTGTATTATCAATCAAAATCATGAAAAGAAAAGAATGAATGTTTTATATTTAAGGGAAGATGTGACAAAAAGGAAAAAGGAAAGAGTATAATTTCAAACATGTTATAATTGATGAATAAAATATTGTGGTTCTTGATTAAAAGGAATGATATCTTTCTTCGTATACGGAGAGAAAGGCCATCAGGAATGTGAGTGTAAGGGAATGAAATAATCCATTAATTTCTAGTGTTTCAAATATAAATACATAAGAGAATACATAAATGAATTTCCCAAGGGTAAATAGAATTTACCTCAGAAAAAGATAAGATATAAAAGCTAATATTATATAATTACTACATTTTAAGTTAAAACACCTTACTTTGTGATAAGAGGAACATTGATCATAAATTCAATGTTATATAATTCATCATTAGATTTCAGATCTACATTGTGTTTTATATATTTTAAAAATGTTCAATATTCCCCTAACACTTTGAGGAAAATAGTTTCCAATTAAAACACATTGTGGGAATCAGGTTGTATTGAGAATATAAAGGGATATATCTAATATAATTCACAAATATTATCTACTTACAAACATGGTTTATATATCAATTATTATCTTTCAAAAAAACTATTTTTGGGGATCAATTAGTATTTATGATTTACGAATTATTATATGAAGAATAAACTGAACTATGTTGAACTACTAATATTATTATTTAAATGATAAACTACTGAATCATTTCTATGGGTGAAATTATAGATGCTTTAAGAATTAAGGTATTTCTTCTTCATAACAAGGTTTATTCATACTACATATTAAATTAACTTATTCTAAAAAATCTTATACATGTGAAATTATATTTTTTTCTTTTATAGATATTATAATCCAATAAAGGTTTATTTTTATGCTTCAGGAAAGGAAAATTACTCTTAGTCCTTAATTATTAGAATCAAAATTGAAAAATGATTAAAATAATTTATTAATTTTTTTTAAAATCACATAAAGAAATTATGTATATATAAATTCTTACATTCTCTATTTTGGTAGTATAATAATCTCTCAATTATGGAAAAAGAATCTTGAGAAAACAAATTTATCCTTCTACCATCATTTTAGACAATTTTATGGCCTTCATTGTCCCTTTATGAAATTTTTGTTTTCTGATCATTAAATTTATCATGATCATGCTCTATATCACTCTGTATTATTGCATGAACATTATTTTTTCCATTATATATCTAGGTTTTCATTTCCCAATAATATTCTACTTATATGGGAACCTGATTATGTGTTATTTTAGTTTACCTTTACATTTCCCACTTCCCCTATTTAATAGTTGTTTTTTAATTCCGTTTATGTTATGGGTTTTCAAAAAGAGTATTTTCAAATACTGAACCCTTGATTACAAAGATATATATTTTTGGAATAAATTTATTTAATGGTGGGTAATGAAACACCTCAAGAATTTAAATTAAAATAATGTTAAGCTCGATAGCTTCCAAAACAAGTATCACCAAGCTTCAAGGGAACCAGAATATACTCTAAATGTGACCATTATAACCTAGACAATGAATTGGAGGTATTAAAAGGAATTAAACAATTTAAAAAAATATTTATAGATGTTTTATATAATAAAAATTTATTTATTTATTCATAATAATAAAATTACTCATATTTCAATAATGATGTTTTATGCTTTAGAAAATTGTATTCTATAAAATTGTTTTTTATTATATTTTGGGATAGAAATTTTAGAATTTTCATTTGATGAAAATAATATAATTTTTATATTCATCATATCAATATTTTCATAAGGTGAATTGTTCTTATTTTTCAGAAATAGTTGATTTTTGGGTTAACAGTGAAAAATACTTATTTTACAAAAACTATCACTTTTTAGAGATTATAATGATATAAGAATAAAATGAAATTCCAAATTTTTTATATAACCAATATATATTTAATAATTACATTATATCATAAAAAATATAATTTTAAACTTGGTAATATATGAATATCTTTTTAGAAATCAATGTAATGTTTTTGTCTAAATAAAACTATTTTTCATTAATTTCTCTTAATCAAGTATTTACACGAATCCTTTTACTTTTTGTTATGTTTTAAATAAAAAAAGATATAATTTTTTTTGAATTAATCCAATTAATTATATTAGGATCAAAATTATACATTATATTTCTGTAAAATCATTTTTACGCAAAAAATAATTTTTTTTTTCTAAAAAGAGTAGTCATTTTTTTCATTCTATTATTTAAATTAATTTCTTCCACTTACATAAATTTAATTCTGTAAAATAAATTACTTATTTTTATTCCATATAATTAATATTAGGTAATAAGTAAAAGTAAATTTTTTGTTCATAAAAAACAGAAAAAATAGTACAAAATTACTTCGGTAAAGGTTAAAATTGATCAATTATGGGGGGGGGGGGTTAAAATAAAATGATAAGAATTAAAATAATATAAAATTTTAGTAATATATTTTTATCTCTATATTTTCATAATATCTATTCATACCATAAAAAATTCTAATATGGATCCATATTTCATTTGTAAGATATCAATATATTTTAATCAATTGAAAATTTTCAAATTTATCCCTCCTCCCTTATAAAAGGACACCACAAATATTCTCTTCCTAACACATAATTATTCTTATATATCAGATAATAACTAAATTTATCCTTTCCTAACACCAATACCCATTATCTAGAGGTACTGTTTTGGTCAAAATACTTTCCTTTTAAGGATTAAGGTGTAACCCAATGGAGGTTTTCTAAAGAAGATACATAACTCTTATCTAAGCATTTCAATTTTTTCTATTTTATAAATCATTAACTTATATGATAAAAATTATGATATATTAACACTATTATATACCATATAGGTATATTTTATTATTTTTATATCATAATATTTATTCATCACATTCATTGTCACATTTGAAACGAATGCATCATTTGAGTGTTCGTGTTGAATACCATATCGCAATGAGTTGTATTTTGATTTTCGTCACCAAAATTAATGGATAGTTGTTATGATGGATATTTTTTTTATATATGTAATATATATATTTTAGAAGGTATGAAATTTTGTTTTAGAATATGCACAACCCACAACACTAAGATTAATTGACCCACAAAATGTTATTATTTAAAAATGACCATTATAACCTAGCCGTTAAATTGAAGGGTATGAATATGAATAAATAATTTATGAAATATATATAATTATATTAATAAATATAAACATATTTATTAATTATTATATAATAAAAAAATTTATTTAATAAATTTTATTCTTCAAAGATATTTTTTCTTTAAAAATAATTTTTATTTCTTTTTGTGAGGGAATAATATAACTAATTATTGAACTTTTAGAAATTTTAATTGATAAGAAAAATATCCTAGTTGAAACCAATATACCCCAATTATCCTAATTTTAAAAATTTATATTTTTATAAAATCTTTTATATTTTATTGAATAGTGAAAATACTTATTTTTATATTGGAATTTAGTAAAAAAATTATATTTTAAAAGGGAATTTTTCTGAAAAAATCATGTTTCATCACATTTTTCTAGTTTTATTTTAAATAAAATTATTTCAATTACATATTTTTAATTTTGACAAATTGATTAAAAATTTAGAATTGGGAGGTAAATATGTGTTTTATAGGTTTCTAGTTTTTTCATTTATTCTAAATAATAACCATAATTAATTTTTTACCATAATAAAGGGTAAATGAGGTAATAAAGTGTTAAAATAAAATGAAAAGGACAAGAAAGAAATGATAAAACATTCCATAATTTTATTATATTATTAAAATTCATCCACAAACATCCAATATATGGTTATATGTCCTTTATTCTATTTGGACATGATTTTGATCTTTATAATATTTAAATGAATATATAACCAAAAAAATATCACACTCTTGATTTTAATGACTAATATTTTTAATATGAGGATTAAAGGATAATAGGTTTGGTTATAAATAAAATTAAAAATAGTAAATGTAATTTAATTTAAATAATTAATATAATCTCAAAATTATATATATAAATATAACATTCAAGATATTCCTTAAAATATTTTATCTATATTTCATTGGTTTTCTTGATGTTATTAATGTCAATGTAAATTAATACTTATAATATTGATATTATTTCTATTTTATGGAAAAAAAATTTATTAAATGATATAAACATAATAAAAATAGTATATTAGGTCAACATATTTTCATATAGTTTAGAATATAAAACATGGTCTATTTATGTTCCTTTTTTCATTTATAGTAACTATCATGATCCTTAATGTGTAAAAAACCTTATTGTCTCAATAAGTGTGGGAAGGGTTAACGAGGGTTGAAACTAATAGAGAATGGTAAAAACATAAAAAAAATGTGTGAAAAAGTAATTGGATGAATTTATTTAGATTCATAATTATATTATATTATAATCATATCAATTTTGATCCATTTGGGCGTCAAAATTAATTTATATTTATTTTAATATTTAAAAAATTCCAAAGGTTCCTCTCCCCTATCTTATAGATGGGATCCTCATATTCTCATTTCAACATTCAAAAACAACCATTTGGTTAGGATAATACCAGAAAAAATAAATTCATAACATCCCTAAACACATTATAGAGTTGTTAATTTTATAATAATACCATCCTTATATGGATTAATATGTAAATAAAATGAGGTTTTTCGAAGAAGAGGTATAGTTTCTAACCGAGTGTTTTTGTTTTATTTCATATTCCAACTCCTTAAAATATTTTCAAAACATTATGATATAATAAAATAAATATCTTCCATATACTGATATGTTATCATATTAATGTAATAACCCATATCCATCTCCAACCACTATTAAATGGGAAAGGAATCCATCGTTTGGGTGTGTGAAGAACTATCACCCCATGAACTGATGTAATTCATTTTCCATTAACACCTCTCAAGGCTGGTTATAATTATGGAATTAATTTTTATATATTATATTATTAACATATATATCATTATCAATAGATAATAAATCATTTAATTTCTTACTTTTCTATTCATTGAAAAATAATAATGTCTTTTGTTCGTATGTGTGGACTACCACATCCATGAAGCAATGCAATTCATTTTTTGTCACCAAATCATATTGATGATATAAATAAGTATGTTTAATTAAATAACATAATATTTATGATATAATTATCATTATATTAATATAAAATAATACTTACCCAATTTTTATAATGATCATTTAAAAATAGAAAAGTTACGTGTAAGTACGTATGGCATACCATCTCCATGATTGTAAAATAGTTCATTATTCATAACCATCATTCGTTATTGGTTTTAAAATAATAATTTAGGTATAAAAATGATAATTTTTTCATGAATATTATTTTTTATATGACATAATAATGAACACTTTTACCATACTCAACTCCCCAAATTCATTTTGGTGTTATCAACCAAATATCATCAAACCAGATGGCATGAACTTAACTGATTAAGTAATTGTATATGTCACGGTAATGGTTAAAATAAAATGAATAAAAAACATGAAAATTTTACTTAAGAAAGTAATGAAGTAACATAATTTTATTTTTATAGATGTTATGGAATATACATGACGTATCATACTTGAGGTAAGGGAATTTATTTTAAAAATCCACTTTTAATGTTTTCTTGGATACTCTTTTTTCCATGTACATATATTTATAATTAATTTATGGAAGTTTTTACATGTACATAAAATAATTATAAATGGAATTTTGTATCTATTTTGAATTTCTTTAGAAATAGTTAAAAAGGAATCATTTTAAGGATTGTATGGAAATTATTTATAAAAAAGACAAAATGAATGTTATATTTTAACATATAAAATGACCCAGGATTTTCCCACATATATAACAAATATTTGATTTTTGGATTCCTTTTTAAGACTATTTTATTATTCAAACACAAACAATACTTACCTATGTTTGATTTATTTTGAAAAACGTTTTAAAATGGAATTTATATTTTAATATTCATAAATTATTTCTTATAGGTAAAAGAAATGTTTTTAAAAGTACAAAACTTTACATAATATGATTTTGTTAAGGTTCTTGAGAATTATTTATGATGATAGGGTGTTATATTATATAATTAAGGCATGTGATCCTATTATATCTATCTAATGAATTTATTAAAGGCATTGAGTTAATCAATGAGATTTCTCCTAATAGATTATATGAATTAACCATGATGGTTGTTCCATGTCTAACTTAGAAAGTAATTACAAGTAAAACTATGATAGTTACTCGGAGTAACCACAATGTTTTCTCTATGTTTATACATGAGGATAAATCTATATATAAGAGTGATATAAAAATGATTCCTCAATTTAAAAATATGATATATCTATGCATGATATTGGTTTTATTGAAATAATAAGATTGCAAATAAGTTAATAAATGAGCATATTTTCAAAGGAAATTATATGATACTTATTAATGGCTAAAAGTATTACTCCATGAAAAAATATTTCATTATATTTGGGTGATTAAAAAGAAACCATTATGAGTTTTATTTTTCTATTAATATTTCTTATAAAATGTTCTGTGAAACTATTTTGGTATAGAAGTTGATTTTATGGGTATGAAATTCTTATTTTTACCCAAGTCATATTTTGAAAAAGTGAATTTTATATAATTATTCATGGGCTAACCATTTTTGTAATTATCTATTATATAGCTTAATAAAAAAATTTGTGCACAAAAGACATTTTGAAATGTTTTCCATCGGATGTTTTGGGAAAATGATGTTGTTAATATGAAAATGGTTAAGATGTGCCATGAAAATAAAACATGTTTCTCTTCAAATGTTTTGTTTTATGGAAAAATGGACATTGAATAGAAGTTTCCAATTTATAGTATATGGGTTTATTATTTATGATTTATGGCCTAAACCTATAATACTCTAATCCTAAAGGATCATAGGGAATGTAAGAATTTTAATTCTAATTTAATGTAACTAGAATATATAATGTTCAAGGATATGCCTTTACATTTTTTTTTATCATAGTGGGGTTTAGAAAACTCTAGTGAATATGATGTTCTCATGTGTGGCCATCCTAAGAGTTGTTGATATGATAATGGGTTTACATGTTTAAGATTAATTAAAAGTAAAAAGGCATAAAACCAATTTTTTGAGGGTTTATATGGTGTAATTGTAAGGTGAGTGATGATATTATTGGTTATGTTTTACTGATTTTAGATATATGTTATCCTTAGGTTTAACAGGAATGATTATTTTAGAATAATTCCATTAATGTTTTAGGGATGTAAGTGTATAAGATTAAGATAACATTTTAGGGTAAATAATTATTTAATTTTGTAGTTATTAAGGTCATTTTTAAGGATTCAAAGGTCAAAGTATTTTATAATTTGTGTGGGTATTATCTTAAGAAGGGCCATTTTAATTTTAACATGCAATAATTTATTACATTTTATTGATGAATTTTTTTTCAAAATATTAAAGATATGTTATCAAGACAAAAGTAAAATGGACACAAATTTTTTTTATCAATTAAAAATGATTTAATTCTAACTATCATTGAAAAATATTATTCTAATTATTTTTAAAGCTTTTGGAAAATCAAAATCACCTAGAAGAAATATTTGTTCTATCCAACACCTTTTCTTTTCATCAAAATTTATATGGATCAAGGAATAAAGTTTATTAGAATTAAAAATCTCAACTCATCTATATATTTATGAAATATAAATACCATTATGGAATTGAACATTTTATTTCTAGAGATATAGGCATTATGTTGAATGATAAAGGGAATATAAACAACATAAAAGAACTACCAGATGTATGGATTTAGGGAATAAATTATTTTTTTATGTTCTAATTATAAAAAATTATTGAGTTGATATTAAAGAAAATATAAGGACATATTTCAAAAAAATGTATTTGTAAAACTAAATTATTAAGGAATAATGTAACAAAGAATGGTTAAAGGTTTAATAGGGAAGTTAAATGAAGGATGTGTTTATGTATCGAGTTTTCTGAATTATGACACCATGTTATTTTATTAATTATATTTTGATATATTCTAAATTTTATAATCATTATTAATAACATAAGGATTATTCTATAATATATTTTATTTTCATATTTTTGGAAAATATGATATATGGAATCAATACCAGTGAAAATTATTGTCGAGAAAAACTGAAATGTTTTGGGGAAATATAAAAGGGGTAAATAGATGTTTGGGGGAATTTTTTAGTCCTATTAATAAAATGATAGTAAATTAATATTATTTGATTTTGTGAACAAACATGATGTATAAAAACCCATAGAGTTCAAAATAGTGTTTTTATGATTATTGATATTTTTAAATATGTTTATCATATTTTTATGAAAGGTATATAAATTATATTAATATAATGCAAGAAAAAGGAAAACAAATATGTCGGGTGATAAATATTTTCATCTATAATGGTCATATGGATTATATCCATAACTAAAGAGAAAAATGGGGAAACACCTAACACTAGACCATGTGATGTCTTGGTTAGAATGAAATTATTTTCCAATGATGTTTATTTTGAGAAAATTATATGATTAATGTAAAAAGACCATTATAGAATTTTATTTGAGGATAAATTATTGAATTATCTTTTAGAGGAATATATGATGTTAAGGTGTATTTATTGTGAATCATGTAATTTATTGAATAATTATCATATATTTGAGATTATATGACTATGTCATATATATTTTTTCAATGACACTCTATGAGTTATTGACATTATTTGGAGATAAATTTATGAACAATAAATGATCAAATAATTATAATATTTGGGTTTCAATATTACTCCTGAATATATTAATGAATTTAAAATGTAATTATTTATATAATGATTTAATTTTTGATTTGGGTATTACTGTTGAATTTTGGATATTAATGAATTATTTATATATATAAAGTATTATAAATTTTGTGAATTATCTTAATTCTTTCCAACTATTGTTGATTTTGGTTAATGTATATATAGTGGAGTAATATCTTATTATTCACTTTTGGATTATGTGACTATTTATAATTTTAATTTTGTGATTTAGGGAAAACAATTCATCTTAAATACTCATCATTCATAGAAAAAGATGAGATTGTGGTAAAAATTGATTAAATATTGAAATTCTACAAGTCATGTAAGTATATTTCCAAATTTTTATAGACTATATGGTAAATGAATTACTAAAATTTAGGTAAAGGGATACAAAAACCAAATTACATCCTATTACCTTCATTTTTTTATGAATTGGTGGACTTTTCATCCATCACATATTTATGGTATTGTGGTTATTAATAATTTAAGATCACTCTATTTATTATAATTAATTTTATCTACCAATATTCACCTTTATTTGGAAATTAATTTTTATTCCATTTCTAAATATTCACTACCCTCTAATTTTATACTATTTTGGAACCTAGTATGTGTTATTCCATATGACCTTCATACTTACCTTTCCATTATTTCAAGAGGAATATTTATTAAACCATTTTATGAAATGGAATTTCAAGAAAGATAATTTCAAATATCAAAACTATGATTACAAATATCAAGTTAAAATTAAACGGACACAATTTATTAAAGCTGGGAATGTGATATCATGAGAATCTAAATGGAAGGAAAATATTTTTGATAACGTGTATGACACACAACACTATGCTTAAACAAACTATGAAATATTATTATTTAAATACGACCATTATAACCTAGCCATTAAATTAGTGGGTATGAATAAGCTTAAATAATTTTTGAAATATATATAAAGATTCTAATAAATAAAAATTTACTTATTAATTCAATTTTAATAATCACTCAATTTTTAGTAATTCTGTTTTATTCTTTAAAGAAACGTTCTCATAAAAAATGAGGTTTATTGATTTTTGTGGGAGAATAATATAATTAATTAACAGAATTTTTTAAAATTTTATTTGATAAAATCAAAATAAATTTTTAAATCATTATATCAAAATTAACATATGGTGAAATTTTTATATTTTTATGAAAAGTTTGATTTTTCAATGAATTGATAAAATGATTATTTTTATTGAAAACTATATTTTCTTTTAAAGTATTTACAATTTAAGATTATATTATTAATTATTTTTAAAATTAATTAGTAAATAATTATTCAAAATAATTCAATTATGTTATTTTAAATTATTTTTATGACCAAATTTATTATAAATACATTTTATATTTAAAAAGGATTTTTTTTCTGAAAAATCTTTTTCATCACATTTTTCAGATTTGATTTTAAATTAAATTTTTTTACTTATATGATTTGAATTTTTATAAATGGATTAAATATTTATAATTTGAATCTATTAATTTCAGAAATATCTACCTTTTATTTTTAGTCTTTATGAATATTAACCATAATTATTTTTGTTGCCACGACCAAAGGTAAATCAGGTAATTAATGTGTAAAAATAATATGATAAGGACGAGAAAATGAACCTAACACTTGACTTAATTATCTTGTTTGAGTCAATTTCATCCATAATATTCCAAGATTCAGTCACAATTCATTTTTTACCATTTATAAATTATTTGGAGCATTAGAATAGTTAAAGAATATAAATTCAAAAAAGGCCATACCCATACTGTTAATAAATATAATACTTTTAACACGGTGTAAAAAGGTGATATTTTTCGTTATAAATATTAATTATAAATATAAAATATTTATATTATTCATGTTAATTTATTTTTAAATTTTAGTGAAAAGATAATTACCCCAAGTTATTACACAACGTTATCACAGAAATTATTAAACTAATGGAAAAATTAAATAAATGATATTAAAAATATAAAAATTAATATAATTTTAATTAATTAATGTTATTTAAAAAATTAAATATATAAATATGACATGACAGGGATGTATAAAAAGTATTGAATCTAATTTAATTTGTTTTATTGAGGTTATTAAAGTTAAAGTAAAAGAATATTTTGAAAATTGACATTATTGGAATTTTTTAAAAATTATATTTCATTAAATGATATAAAATTACTAAAACTATTTGGATAAGTGATTATTTTTGGGTTCAAAATATAATCCATGGACCATTTATGTGCCTTGTTTGTATTTAAAATAACTATCATGACCCTCAATGAGTAAAAACCTTATTGTCGTGTTAAGTGAGAAAAGGGTTAATGAGGGGTTCAAATAAAAATATTAGGGTAAAAAGATTGTAAAAAATTGTCCAGATTTTATTGGATGGGATTTTTTATATTAATATTCATATTTTATTATATTATTTTTAATTTGGATCAATTTTATATAAAAATTAACTTATATTAATTTAAAATTTTATGAAATTCTAAGAGTGCCCCTCCCCTATCATATAAAAGGGAACCTCTAATCCTTATTTCAATACAAAAAACAACCATTTGGTTTTAAAAATACAATCCCAAAAACATTCTACCCTACCCCACCCCCCACATTCTGTAGTACTATGTTCATTTAAAACACTATAATTAGTGGGAATACGGTGTAAAGAAAATGAGGTTTTCGGAAGTAAAGGTATTATACTTAACTGAGAGTTTTGTTTTATTTCTTCTTCCACCTCCATAAATTATTCTAAAACCATGATAAGAAAAAAATATTAGTATATCCCACATAATTATATTTTATTATGTTAATTTAATAATTTATATCCATCTTAAAACTCCATCAAATGGGAATGGAATGCATCATTCGCGTGTGTGGAGGATTACAACGTCAAAGACCGATATAATTTTTATTCCATCACCACCTCTCAGGTCTATATATAATTATGGAATTAATGTTTATATACGATTTTAATGACATATTTATCATTATAAAAGATAATATATTATTTAATTTCTTAATTTTTTATTCACTGAAAAATGATAATGTTATTCACGCGTACGTGTAGACTACCACCTCCATAAAGTGATGTTATTTGTTTTTCATAACCACATCACAAAGATGATAAATATTATAATTTATAAATAAATAATATGATATTTAAGATATAATTATACTTATATAATGAAAAAAATAATATTTCTATATGTTTCACAATGATTGTGAAAATATGGGAACATTGCTCTTGCATTTGTATAACCTACAACCTCCATGATTATAACATAGTTTATTTTTCACATCCATAATTCATTATTGGATTTAAAAGTATAATTTAGGTATAAAAATATAAATTATACCATTATTATTATTCTTTATATGATTTAACAATGATCACGTTGATCATATTCACCCCAATAAAGTCATTTTGGACTTATGAGTTGAATGTCATCAAAACATATGACATAAACTAAACTGAATAAGTAATTGTATATAACATTGTAATGGATAAAATTAATGAAATAAAAAAATTAAAAAGTTTCTAAAAAAATAAAATAATTAACATAATTTTATTATTTAGTAATATTAGGAATGTATGTGACGAGTCGAGCTCCAGGTAAAGTAATTTATTCTAAAAATCACCATTTAACATTTCAATTAAAAATATCAGTTTTTCCTTGTCCATAATTTTATAATTATTTTATTGATGTTTTTTTTGGATATAAAATAACTATAATGAAAATATTGTGTATATATTTAATTTCTTTAAATGGGATTCAAATTTAATCTTTTTATGAAATGTTTTGATGTTCTTTACAAAAAGGTAAAAGGAATGCTCTATTTTAATGTATATGCTGATAATTAATTTTTCAAACTCCATAAAAATTATTTAATTTTTGGATTCCTTTGAAAGATTCCATGTTTTCTTCAAACAAAACCCTCCTTCCCAATGTAATTTGTATTTTCCAAATTGGGTTTAAAATGGAATAGATATTTAAATATCTAGAAATTGTTTTTTATGGGTAAACCGAATAATTTGAAAACTGAAAGATTTTGTGTGTTTCAATTTTTTTATGGTTCTTGGGAATTTTTATTGAGGATGGGTGGTTCCATTATAAACTCAGGGAAGATTATAATATTATATCTCTCTAATTACTTGTGTAAAGGGACATATTTAATTGATTAAGTTTCCCATAAGAGATTATTAGAATTTAACGTGGTGGTAATTCCAAGTATTAATTTGATGATTATTACTAGTGTAATTGTGGTAGTTTCTCAGAGTGTTACCATAATGGTTACTCCATGTGTAACTATGGGGATTAATCCATATATAAGAGTGGTATGAAAATCATGCCTCATGTTACCCATATGATTTTTCATTGATTTCTATGTGTTTTAAAGAAATCTTATGACTGAAAATAGTTATGAAAATAGATTATTTTCAATTGAAATTTATGCTACTTCTTAAAGGTGAAAAGAATTACATTTTGAAAAATTTTCATGAGTTATTTTTAAATTAAAATAATAATTTATGAGTTTTATATTCTCTTTTTTGATTCTGAGACCCATTTTTTTCCTTGTAATAATTAGATATATATATATATATACATTTAGAGCTAGTCGATGAGGATCCGTGTGATTCTTAAAACCGGTATACCCAGAAATAATTTTATAAAAATATTAAATATATTTTATATTATGGGCACAAAATTTCATAAATAAAATGGGGTAATTATTAAATGGAAACTTGAATTATAAATTAGAGATCATTTTTGAGATAAGAGCATGAGGTTTACCTTCAGACACAACCTTAAATTGGTTGAAAAGGAATTCAGATATGTTGACCATTCGTGGAGCATTCAGTTAGTTATGTAATTAATTAATTAATTAATTTATCCTAATAAGAAATATATATAATCACTAGTATGATAAATCCTTTTGGGTTATCTATATAAACCCTAGGAGGATCGAGAACTTATTCCTCATCCTTCTGTTCGCGAATCAACATTTGACAATGATGAACCTCTAGACTGAAGTAGATTGAAGCTCAATAAATAAAATGAGTTATTATAATCATTATATAGCATTTAATTTGGTGATGAATAATAAAATCTCATGTAAGAATCATCAAATCTTGGATTTCATTGATTTTGACTAATTTAATTGAGTAGAATCATCTTTACTATTGATCTGTGTGAAGTGTATCCTTTTCATGCACCCATGTATTAGATTCTTTTGATTATTGAATTGTTTTTCTCACCAAGGTCATCCTATTTTTACCCTTTGTCTAAGAATTCAATGAAAATGATGTTTAAATATCTTTTCTTGTGCCTTTCTCCCATAATTTCTTTATGTTCATCAATGATTAGACCTTACGATCCTACATAGACATTGTTGGGTGGTACCAAGCCAGATCAGACCATAATAATTAGGATGGATCTAAATGTGAGGGATAAAATGAATAATTAGTGATATATTCAAAGGATTAGCAGGATTTTAGTGACTCAGCGATGGTTTGGTTGAACCGATGAGGCAAAGAGAATATCACGGTATGATAACATGCATACGGAACAGTGTAGATGAAATCATAATATGATTTCTGAGAAAAGTTGACCAGAAACAATGAATCAAGGGATTCCCATTAAATTTTGGGAGATGTAGAAGAGACATCCAATGCAATAGAGGGTGGATCTAGAATTTCAGAAATAGATCTGATAATCCTCAAATAACATGACTATATTCCATTGACCTTGATGAATAGGCATCATGTAGGGCCTCAGTCGTGTTGTAAAGGGTTTCACATGAATGTTAAGGATGGAATAGCATATATCCCTCCTACATTCCATGTACCCCATACCCAAGGTGGATGATCCCAATTGTTGAGAAGATGGACAAGACCTTGTACATGAGTACACAATTAGGGGTATGCTATGTACTAGAGTACATGGACCTGACCAAGAACCAAAGCAGTACCCTAAGTGAATGGAAATACCATGTAGACTCCCTACATGAAATGTATCTCTACATGGGAATAAATCATTTTACCTATTAAGGAAAAGTTGAGGTAGGGGAGTGGGACTATGTGCTATGTGGATCCCCTCATAATCTATGTACCCTAGGTTCCTTTTTAGGAAATTTCAATATCCCATATCCCATTCATTTGAACTCATATTTTGGCCTATGTGTAGCATATCCTGAGTGTTTTTCCATTTAGACTATGATGGTTCCCTATGTTGTAGGTTTCAAGATATGATGTGAGATATTTTAGGCATGGTTCTTATTTAGGTAGTCCTCAATGCTGATAGTGACTAAGAAGAAGATCATTAGAGGAACTAGTGTGGAACCCCCATATGGAATTAAAATTTGGGTCCACTGCATACTGGGTATAACCCCGTATTAGATAGGGAATGGGTTGTCAATTACAAGAGTGGAACCCCTATGTCACACAAGGGGGTGAGTCCTCAACCTATACATGGAAGCCTCTGTTATCTTGGGTGTGAGTCCTCTACTTACTGAGTAGAACCCCCTGTTAGATAGTGTGTGGGTCCTCAATGACCCGAGTTGAACCTGCCTATCACACCAGGGTATATGTACTCAATATATAAAGTGGAATGCCCCATCATCTTAGTCACAAATCATCTACATGCAAAGTGGAATCCCTCATCGGATAGGGAGAAGGTCCTCAATGAACAAAGTGGAACTCCCCTAGAAGAACTAGGGCGTGGGTCCTCAACCTATATAGTGGAACCTACTAATACATCAGGGAACAATTCCTTTATGGATACTTATTGAGTAGAACCCCAGACACACTAGATAACGAGCCCTCTACATGTTGTTTTTCTCCCTCAACTATGAGACACAGTGTAAATAGGTGGGCCTCAAAACAACTTCTCTTTTGTATAGTTATTCAAGATAATTTCCATTGATAATGGGATTTTGGAGCTAATGGAACTCTTTTATTGGAAAGGGCTATGAGATGGAGATCCCCTTATCTCTTGTTTGAGTTTCTTTGTTTTGATAATATATATATATATATATATATATATATATCTGTATCCATATCAATGGATATGTTTATCATTATATTTGTGGAAGAGACATGACATGTATTCTATTGGCACATCGTGTTATGTTATCGGAGGTTGGATGCGATTTATTTATTCATTTGGGTTGATATGTCTATTTTATTTTATTATATTTATTCTTATTGTGTCTCTTACTATTCCCTCTTTATATCTCTGTGCCATAATGGGTATTTATATACTCATCCCTACATGGGCTTTGCCCAAATAGTATTGTCTTATAGAGACGACAGATAGGTCGATAGTGACTATAGAGGAGGATAGGCATACATGGCTTCTTAGAACACATATGGTGGTCATAGATTGGAGATTAAGATCTAGTATCTCTCATCACTTTAATTTACTTTTTGGTTTTTTAGGTTTGACAACTTTTTGGTTGGTTGTGTATTTCTCATTTACATTCAATTTTCACTATCATATGCTTGTATGACCTAGAGTTTTTTCATGTGTGGATGATATTAATACTATTGAATATTTTTATTATCATTCCTCAAAACTATTTAATTTAAATATCATGTGTATTAATACAAATATATTTAGAAATGGCCTCCTATATTAGTAATGTATTTTGGCGCATGTCTCCACCCTTGGCCTGTGGAGGCGGGCTTGAGGTAGTTATAGATTGAGCCCTAGTTAGGGTCAGTATGTGATAGGTTGGCATTAGATTAGTTAATTTCATGGGATGGTGTTTTTTGTAGTCCCCTTATGTGGATTTGATTTGGATTTAGGGAAATGGTGTAAAAAAGTCATGCGTGCAACTCTTAGGTTAGAGAATCTAGTTATGGTACATGTGGCTGATGTATCCATTCACCAGGACCATGACTACCTGCTTATCAACATAGTATACCAAGACATTAGTTTTTGGTAACAATGATAAATGCATCATATAGCATTCAGTCATTGAATTTACTTTTGAGTTAGATGCCTATTATATATATATGGTCATCTGACTGTGGTACGTCTTGATAATTTTTAGGATGCCTACGTGATGATATCTAGCCATGTTACTAGTTTTGAATCATAAAAATGATCTAATGAGAGATGAGAAATCTGTTTAGGGATTATCCTATGAAATCTATACTCTGTGTAGAGAGTTAGAAACCCAACCACCTTTCAAGTAGAAGATCATACATTTTGGGAAGGGTGAGGATGCACATAGTGTTAACATGCTCCATGAGTTCCTATGCTAGAGGACGATAAGGTTATGCGGCGAGTCAGATCACCAGGTAGTGGATGATTGGAGGGAGTCGGTGATTTGTGTTTTTAGACTCATCTAGAAACTGATGGATCTGATGGTTGTAATGAAAGATATCCTTTTTTTCATGGAGAAGATGGGTGATGGTGGGGTCTTAACACCCAAATTCATGATGAGTTGACACTCCAGTTCTCTGAATTCTAGTAGTTGATCCATGAGGAGTACTACCCCTCCTTCTGGAAAATATCTCAAATCCTGAAGCTTTTGGAGATACAGAAGTAAGGGATGATAGAAGAGGAGTATGCATATAGGTTCATAGATCTTACATGAAACTCCCTTGACATGATCAGTTATGGCTACTTCTGAGCACAAAAGTTTGACCATGGGACATGTAGAGAGATCTATGATAGTATGGTGCCCCTGTGTATCCCCATATATAATGAGGTATTGGAGAACACACCAGTGCAGAAATATTGATGTTATAGGTACTGAAGGTAGATGGATATTGTACTGGTAATTGTAGGGCAAAGTCGTATGTAGTTTCTAGTAGGCTCTGGTTCATAGGATCTCAAAGTAGGGTACCTCCACATGATCAGAATCAGGCATGTGGTTAGGGATAACACATAAGACTAGGTAATCCTATATAGGGGAAGTTCTATTCTAGTAAAGGGATAGGTGATATAGCATTTGACTGACCGACTAGACATACTGAGGAGCGTAAGCAGAGAACAGATAGACCACCACAAGAGAGATTACATTGTGATCCAGGATAACCAAGGTGAGGATAGGGTGACTCCAAGGACATGGATTTGGGATAAGAGTTATAGGAGGTGTGGGTGGTGGATGAAACTATGATATCCTTACACCACCACCACAATGCAACCCACATCAGGATTAGGGAGCTAGAGGGTGGGGTCATGGATAGATTTGGGCTATATATTCTTATGACTAACAACACATGAGATAATTAGAGGTATGATCTATGTTTATTCTATTTTTTAATTAATATTAGTAGGAAAATGTTCTTGTCATTTCTTTATCCCTTTTCTCCTATTGTAAGATATAAAGCTCTTACCAGAGACTTTAGACCACAAGCTTCATCACAAGGTTCCTATAGGGAATGATTCTTACTTATATTTTATCTAAAAATAGTACGAGATATCAATTTTTGGGGATAGGTTCATGTGACAAATTTTGGTCATCAAAATAGAACCATATAATGTCATATTGAGTATGGATTGGTTGTCCATGGTGTGGGACCAAATTTACTATCACCGTATATGTGTCATATTCCTGTACACTAATGGGAAAAAGTTCTCCTTCACGGGAGAGAGAAATAACATGGAAGGATGAGCAGGTTTTTAGAAAAAGAGGTTGTATCCCATCACGAAATAATTGGTGAGTGTATACCTTGGTTAAGTATGATATTCAAGAATATGCATTCTTTTAGTTCTAAAGGATTTAATGAAATCTATTCCTGAGGACGTTCTGGGACTACCTCTAAGGAGAGATATAGAATTTTTCATTAAATTGAATCTTAGGAAAACTATGATATCTTATGAAACTTAGTGGATGGACACTACCATGTTTTGGGAGCTATGGTTGTTGTTGGAGGACCTTCTATAGAATGTTTTTATCAGACCTAGTGTGTCCCCCAGTGAATATCTAGTGTTGTTTGTAAAAAAATGTGGATGGAAGCTTAATGATTTGCATAGATTATCATCAATAGAATATGAAATGATAAAGTAAAAGTACACCTTTCCAAGGATTGAAAAACTCTTTACTAGTTGTGAGGTACATGATGGTTCTAAAAGATTGATCTCTAATATAGGTACCACCATTTGAGGTATCGTGAGGCTGATATTATAAATTAGGCATTCTGATGTCACTATAGATACTATGTGTTAATGGTGATTCCATTTGGCTTAAAGAATTCCCTCATTATGTTTATGGATTTAATGAACCATGTTTTCCGACCATACATGGAACCGTTTTTGGTTGTATTCATTGAAGACATACACATATATTATACATCAAAAGAGGATCATTAAGATCACTTGAAGATGGTCTTAGATTTACTTTAGGGGAACCGACCTTATGGAAATCTTTCAATGTGAAAGTTATGGATACATGCCATGTAACACGTGCTCGATGGATCGATGCATATATAACATGATACATGGGAGAAGAAAATCCAAGTATGTGGACATATCTATAGTTCACTACCAAGTGTACATGGGCATGGGCACAACTAGTGGTACACATGAAGTATCAGGTGTGTACAGTCATTCCATGCAATAATCGATCATAGGTATACGTCATGGTAAATGTTCCAGGTGATCTATAGATTCCATGTGATATTCATACATGGAATGTATATGGAGAGTTACATTCCGTGTGAGTAGAAACCACACAAGTGGAGTGGGGGATAAATGGATCCACCATGTACACCCAATACACATATTGTACCCCCATTCATTGTGTTTGTTTCCCTTCGTTTCTATAGTTTGGAACAATATCAGTTGACCGTGTTCCCTTGTTCCAATACCTTGAGGCTATAGTTTTACATTACATCCACATCTTAGGATTTTGATCCCTTCTAGAGTATGAGTATCAGATAGATTTTGTGGAGTCCTTCCATGAAACTAGATTGAGATCCTCTATTATTTTTATACCGTTTGTGGGGTTTTTTAGAATCTTTATAGCCTCCATGAGTAGGGTGTAAAAACTCCATCCAGACAACTAAATTGGTTGGTTTTATAGTATCATTGGCATATGCATTCATATGTAGCTGGTTGTTCTAGATCGATTTTATGGTTTCCCTCAATGGTCATAGGAAAGACACCTCAATATGAGTATTTTGACCTCTATGACCAGTGAGATTTCTTGGGTGAGTACCAATGATCATGAACTCTTGAAAGAGTTACATTAGTGATGATATATACCATCAAGTGGATTATACCAGGATGATCATTACTTCTAGCATAATCCAGTGGCTGATAGTTGGTTGTGACCTCCAAGGGTCATGGTATCATTCTTGAGTATATATAGATTTTATTACTTATATTTTTTAATGTATCACTTTTATGAGATGAATATTCATGATGATTTCTGTTTAGTGTTTTTTGGGTGTCTTACTTGTTGTTTTTATACTCACCCATGGATGGGATCTATCCATACATGTCACATCTTATATTGATGAAATTTTTTTTGCTGGTGTCGTGGGAGGAAAGAGAGAAGGTGGAGCATAGATTGAATTTGATGGACTAAGTTGTTTTCCAAGTGCTTGTATTTGATCATAGTCACCCCCTTGTAATAGGTTGTAATCTCTATATTTTTTTTTCAGGATTGTATCTTTTTCCCATTTTCAACTTCAGTACCTTGTTGTTGTACTCTGTTTGTGGGATCATATATGTATGCATTCCTTACATTATTTTGTATTAAATTTTAGCATTATATAGACATAGATATGTCTGAAGGAATAAAAATTAATTATCCTAATCCCTCCCAGGGGTGGGACATGCCTACTCAGTGATGGTCACTATCCCCTATCCTAATGGAGGTGGGCTTGGGGTAGTTGTAGTTCAGAACATGGTGGGTTAGGTAATGAAAAGTAGGGTAATTCATATCATGCCGTCTCAACTGTCTGGAGCCATAAACACCCAATTGGTCCCCTTATATAATAACTTCTCTGAGTCCAACTCCATATAAACCACAATATAGGGTATTTGATTTACTCATAAAAGGTAAATTGAGGATAGTTGATGAGGTAAGACTTCTCTTCAACACCTAAAAATATCTCTTACGTGCATCTGAACAAACAAAATTCACTCCCTTCTTGGTAACACTAGACATCAGTGATTCAAAACTGGAAAATTCCTAGATAAAGTGGCAGTAACAACCTACTAAACCATGAAAACTTTGAATCTCATATAAATTATTTGGTTTCTCCCAAGATACCACAACTACAACATTTTCTAGGTCCACTAACACTCCTTCCTCTGAGATGGCATGACACCATAATTTAACTTTATCAATTAAAAAACGAAATTTGGTTAGAATTGTATAAACAAGATTCTCTATTAATGTACTGAAGATGATATAAAAATGCTTGTCATGATTGTCTTATGATTTGGGGTACAAAAATATATATTTGAAAAAAATCCTAAAAATTAGTACAGGAAAGGATGAATGAACAGATTCATCATGGCCATGGAAATTTTTAATTCATTCATAAAACCAAAAAACATCAATACAGACTCATAAAATACATATCTGCTCCTAAAAACATTCTAAGGTATATCTAAAGGTCTCACCCTCAACTGGTAATATCTATATCAATAATTTATCTTGGAGAAGATCTTATCACTTCTCAGTTGATCGAATATATCATTTATACATTGAAGGGGATACCGGTTCATGACCATTGTCTAGTTCAAGATCCGATAATCCACACCTAAACATAAGGTACCATCATCCTTCTTATCTAAATGAATTAGAGAAACCCATGTTGGTGTACTAGGATGTAAGAATGCATTACCTTGCAAATATTCCAACTGATATTTCAACTCCCATATATCTGATGGTGTCGTTATATAATTTGGGATATAAACATTCCCAACTCCTAGAACTAACTCGGTCATGAAATCGATCTCCATATTAAGTGGTCATCCATAGAAATCATAAATAAAGACATCTTGTAAAAATTCTAGCACCAGATGAAAAGTATCCTAATGTATTCCTCCATTATCGAAAATAATAATTCCTATTGAAGCCATGAGACAATTCAATCTACACTGTATTGGTCATGCACAACCATCCTAAAGATCCTACTCACCATGGTGAGAATAAATACCCCCTTCATGAGATGGAAAGGTAACTATCCTCTGGTAGTGGTAGAAATGATTGTATTATAGAAGTAACCAATGCATACAAAGATTCAAATTGAAACCTATCATTTCCAACATGAATGGTTACAAAAAAGAATAGTAACCACAAATTTCTAGAGAAGATGACTTTAAACAATTGATTTTCTCAAACCAAACTCCCAATGGGGTGTCATTGGCCAAAACACCATCTGAGGTTTCCAAATTCAATCCCAAACCGATTATAAGAGGGAAGAGAATAAGGAATGTGATTATCAAGTATCAAATAAAATGAAATAATGGGTAGATGATACAATGATCATACGTCTAACAATATATGTTCCTACATCCAGAATAATTAGAGTAGTATTTACAATGTGTTGTTGACTAACACCTCAACCCTAGGCTCTAGTCTATCTCACCTAGGCTATTCCCTCAGCATGGTACTTCCATTCCTTCACTGGGGTACCACATCCCCTACCTCAACATGAACACCCCATGGAAATCTTTTTAACTATCTACCAAAGAGTAGTTGAGTCCATCCCAGACTATAGAACCTCCCCTGAACCCCTTATACTACTCTGATATGATAATTTACTACAAAAAATCTTAATATGACCCATCCAATTGCATGAATGAGACTCCAAAGTTGTATTTAGAAACATAGTTTATCTATGGCCCAACTTTCCACACTAATTTCACTTAAATTAAACATGGTCCTGAGATGGCTTCCCACTTCCCCGAATGCTCTTCTCAATATTTAATTGGTGATAACTATCATAGTAGCACTTCTTTCATAAAAAAGAAGTGCTCCCATTTCACCCTGCTAAAATAGACTAGCTGCTTCTTTGGGCCTATTTCAAATTCCCTTTTGTGAAGAGTTTAAAATTCATCACAACTACAATTCTACACATGAAAAAAACCATTCAACAATGACCTAATATCCTAATGAATCCCGTCCTAAAAATTCCTCAACCACGAGTTATCATCAGTAGCTATATGTGTTTAAAATAACTATAGGTCAGTGAAACATTCAACGTAGTCTATCACTGACATGACCTCCTATGTCAAATGCATAAAATCACGAGCCTTATAATCCCTAAATGTCTATGGATAGAAGTGTATCAATAACTTCTCCTTGAATTCCATCCAAGATAACTCATCCTCTTTCCCATCCTTCTCTAGAATGTCCCACAAACTCATGAATGATCTACAGAGGATATATGTAGCAAGCTTCACCTTCTATTTATGGATATCTCAACATTATTTATGATCTTACAAAATAAATCAATCCATAACCTGACTACCTGGGGACCTACCTCGCAAATAAACATAGGTGGATGCTATTGTTGAAACTCTCTTTTCAACTCAGACACCGTAGGAATGATGTAAACAATCTCCCTTTCCATAGAACTCATGACCCATAAGAAGTTATAAAAAATATAAATCCATATAATTATCAAGAGATATCAGAATATATAGCTCAGTTGAGTTAGAAGAATGCTGATTTCCACTCCCCTAATGCCCAACTCAAAGATGAAGAGGAGGTATTTTCTGTACAACACAAACAAACTAATTAAAACACTAGTGAAAAACAAGGTCAACCTCAATAGGTTAGAAGAATAGAGAACCACATCTCTTGGTCTCTCTAAACATGGATTACAGGTGTTTTATCATGACATAATTGTTATTATCAATCCATTTATCAGATATAATTAATATCTCATTCCATATTTCAGATAGAAGAATTTATCACAAGAACCAAATATGTCTGAATAATAAACAATTCACATCAATATATATCCCTATGTGCCTATCATAATGAATGGCTACTCATATCACACCATATTAGACCATGAGTTTAAATAAAAAAAATAACATCGCATAATATGTGAATCACTCAGGGGGTAATAACATCAACTATTACAATTGAACATCATCAATAGATATCTCATCCCTATGCACTCATATTTTCCCCCATACACGGGTTAACTGCTAAAATTAAAAAGATCATTACCATGTCTTAAAACATCTTAGTCACCAATCTAATTTTTCACAAATAATAAAGTAATAGAAAATAAAAGCCTCCCTTTGATAACACTTTGTAACATCCCCTGTTTTAATACTCTCTCCTATGGCCAAAACGGGTTTGTTATGAGACCTCATGTGTGCCTCCCAGTATGCCAAATTTTGATGACCACTAGTGGGGGTGTGATATATATAGTAGGAATAATTTACCGCTTTGTATATAGTATAATATAGTTGAAAATAAATAGGTATCAATAAGAATAAGAGTAACAAAAATAGTGGAAACAATACAACATACAATTGGGAAGTAAAAAAAGAAACAATAAATCAAAATATAGTAAACCATGTAATGATAGGATGATATGTATCAAATGTAAAACTAAAAGAAATAAATATAAATGAATCCGATAGAATAAATAAACACAAAGGAATCTACTCACATTCCCTGGGTCAGTCTCACCTCTAATCTCCAACCAATGTAGAAATCAACAAATCAGTAATAATGTCCTTTTATCTTATCCAAACTTTTATCATTATAATTTTATTAGGTAACAAATGATGACTTGAATAGGGTTTGAGTAAAACATAGTAGTCTAACAAAACAGGTATAAGGAAAAATAATCTAATAATAATTGAATTCAGTAAAGAAGTGAATAGATGTATTAATGAATTAATTAATTAAATACATAAATAAACCTTCATTGACATCATGCTGTAATGTCACTGAGCATGTAGCACAACCAAGGAAAACATAAACATAAACCATGGAATAATCAAACAATTAGGAAGAGACCTTTGTATAACAATTTATTCCTTTTGGAATATCCCAATACATAATATTTCATTATCAACTAGGCCAATCCCACTATATAAGCATTTCAACATGTACCACTAGGAATATCCAACTATATAATAATTTTAGCATTTACAACTGGGAATATCTTACTATATAAGCATTTCGTCTTGTATCACTGGGCCAAGGATTCTTTATAAGAATTTAAACCTCTAGGAATGCCCAATATATAATTATTTCACCATCAAATCAACAAGTCATAATATCTTGGATATCACAATATCAAATCATAATCTTTAATGGTTAATTATGAAAATTACCATTTTTCTTCTAATTTCACATTCATTTAAATGTCAATTTATCAAAAACCATAAAAAGATACCATAATCTGTTAAAAATTGATTCAATATCATGTAATCAACTATAATCTCAGGTCATGCTAAAATAACTTTATACTATTACCCAATTCATTACTTATCATGGGTTTTCTCACCCAATGGGTAACTACTAGTCAGGTCACATTACAATTGAATCCACAGGCATAATATGAATAACCCAATCCATGATTTAACATAATAATAATTAAATTAATTAATTTTCATATTACATTGGTGAAATCATAATATTGTATATAATTCACAACTAGACATACCATAGGGTTGGACTTTTGACCCCATACCTTTATCTAGTGATTTAGAAACATTTCCAATAGGAACCACTAACATGGATAGAGGCATAAAAGATCATAATAAGAAACCTAGATCACATTTAATTAAGATCAAAATGATTCCACCATTGGGATCAAAAGGAAATTTCACTTAAATGGAAGAAATAACAAATTATAATAAGACCAAATAAAAGAGTCATATTAGTACTAAAACACCAAACCACAATTTCTAGAGGTAAATAAGTCACTCTAAAATCATTATAAGTCTCATAGGGCTCAATATGAGTGGCTAAACAAATGGTGGAATGAGAAAATAGGTGTACACCACTACTTAAAATTACATCTCATGAGAATTATAATGAATATAATACCTTTACTTTTCATGAATTTTTTTAAAGTTTTATTCAAAAAAAATGATCTCCTTAGATTAATTTTAACCCTGATCAAACATTAAATGTCATGTAAATGATTCATCATGTGTATTCACCTCATGTCATGAAATTAGATCACAGATTATTCCAGAGAACAGTTATACATCATGAAACTTGTATATGATGTCTAAATTCTATGTAGACAGTTTCTAGCCTAATTTCCATAAAATTTGAAAAACTACCTATGAATCCTTCTTAGATCATGGAAATTATTTATAATACAAATTATCATATTTATACGCATACTCCATTAATTTAAAAAAAACATACATCCCTAATCTTTAGATCATTTTCCTAATAAATCATCTCCATCTTCAAAAAAGACTTGACCCAAAAAGGTTTAAAGATAAAGGAAAACCCTATAGAAAACATTTATCACAAAACTCAACGAGGGATATACCTATAAAAATATGGGATCTTGAAATCCGTGTTCAGTATTATTCTATTCCATGTTTATCTGTCCATTTCCCACCAATGTTCTCCCACATGGAAATGTTCTAATGTGAGATTATGGTTGACCATTGTACTTCCATTTCTCTATTATAAACATTTTTTTACTAGAAATTTTATTGTTTTTGGTTTCCAACCAAGATATTTTCAAATGTAAACCCCTTTATTTTCACGATCAAGATTAAATTGTGTGGAAAAAAATTATTTAAGGGGGGTATAATGTAACCCCTCAAGATATTAAAATAGGAACATCAAATTCAATAGAGTGTATGACATAGAACACGAAGAATAGAATAAAATAAAAAAACCAAAGACTTTATAATATATTTCCTTTAATGAAATTCAATCTCATTTATATCTTGTGTTGAACACAAAACTAAGTTTAAAAAAAATGATACACTATTAAAATCATACTTTTAAAAAATAACCATTATAACCTAAACATGAAACAGAAGTGTAAGAATATTTCTAACAAAATTATGAAAATTATATGGTTTAAAAATTTATAAAATTTATTAAATATATATATATATTGATTTGAAATAAAATAAGAATCATTTAAATGTAAAAGAAATGTTTTTTAAAAGACTATTTTTTGTAAAGATAACAGTTTTCACTTCATTCACACTTATGAGAAAACTAATTTTTTTAATTTTTTTAATGATTATTTTATAAAATTAAATTATTTTTTGAAATCATCATATCAAATTTATATTAGGGTTATGTTTTGTGATATTTTAAAAGTTTCATTTTCAATTAATAGTGAAACATTCAGATTTTTACTAAAAACTAACTTTTCCTTTAAATTATTTACAAAGAAAAATTATATTTTAATTTTTATTCAAATTAAAATTAGTTCAATTATATTATAATAAATAAAAATTATTTTAGTGGAATAAATATCACAGTGAATGTTTTTATTAAATCCATATATACTTATGATAATATCTCTTTGGAACTCACTTTTTCATCGCATTTATGGGTGTAATTCTAAATTTAATTCTGAAAATTATATGATTTTTATTAGGAAAAATGTATTCAATATTTTGAATCACAATAATTTATAAAAATTAATAATTTCAAATAATTTTTCTCCCAAATTTATATTAATAAAATTAAAAATTATTTACCATGATTAAGGTAAAAATGGATTTACTAAGGGTTAAAATTTGAAAAAAGGGTTAAAATGACCTAAAATGTTGTAAAAATATTAATTTCAAACCATAATTCTACCTTATCCATCCCACCTTTGAATTTAGGGTCATTTGGAATAATTTTTCTTAGAAAATAATTTATAATTATGGATTCTTTTGAGAAATTTCCAAGTAATTTCCAATAAGGTTCACTTTCCCCACTTATAAAACAGAAACCCCTCCCTTACTTATTAACACATCTCAATCCATTTAAATCAAAAAAACCCAAGAAAATATCTTTCCCCTACATCCCTATCCACAATCTAGAGATTCTGGTCCTGCCAATAGACAACCCCTAGGGTCCTAAAGAGGATATCCAATGGAGGTTTCTTATAGAGAATCTAATTGTCTTAATGAAGATATTTAATTTTATTTCTTCAGTTTATACCTTTAATTATTTATTAACACTTAA
Organism: Viscum album; assembly: GCA_963277665.1. Classification (NCBI taxonomy): domain Eukaryota; kingdom Viridiplantae; phylum Streptophyta; class Magnoliopsida; order Santalales; family Viscaceae; genus Viscum; species Viscum album. Next base: position 28,683 of record CAUJRU010000595.1, read on the forward strand.
AATATAAAAAAATCTCCAGTATACTAAGAATTTATTATATTGATTTTATAATATTTATCCATCCCATCCTCCATCAAAGGGGAAATGAAATCATCGATCGTGTATACAAAGGAAAACTAGCTCGTGAACCAATATAGTTCATTTCCATCACCACCTTTCAAAGATCGATTTTGTAAAATCCAAACTACTTCTTGGTATATATCTCTCTAGGTTTTTTAATCCTTTATTTTGGTTTTGTTTTCATCGTTAAATTATTTCATTTAAAAAAAATCTTGGGTTGTAAGGAATCTTGAGAATGACTAGAGTGTATCCAAAAAAAGAGTTTATTGGATAAAATCACTAAAAGTTCAGGGATGTATAATTTTTTAATTAATGGATTCTTGGTATAAATGAGTTAATTTTTTATAGGTTTTTGGTGATTTAATAATCCTTAAAAGAGTTTCATTTTTTTAAAGGAAAATGGGATGAAAAATCAACTGAAGAAAATTTACATTCAATTTTTAGGGATTACATATCATTTAGTTATTTGAGGATTTTAACAAAATAAATTTGAGTATATGGGGGTTTTATATTATTTCATTAAAAAAATTTACATGACATGTAAAAATAGTACATGTCATGTAAATTTCTGACCGGATGTTTTAAACAAATTGTGTAGCTAAATTCTCATTTGTTTTGGCTATAGATCTTCTCATCTAAACCCTATGGATTCTCCAAGAGATTTGGGGGTTCCAAATTCCCTTATGAATGTCCGTTGGTGTGACAGATCTATGGTATGTCTTTTCGACTATGATTACTTCTTATCTACCTTATTATCCTAATGTTATGCTGAAATCATTTGACCGATTCTGTTGTTGGTTTTGATAGTGATCAGTTTTGATCATAATCAGTTTTAATCTAGGATCCTCTTTGAAATCATCTACGGCTTCCTCCTAGTTCTCATTGGCCATAAAAGTGTTGTTGAATAGTTGGTTAAATGTAAGGGGTATAAATCATAACCATAGGGTCTGATAATTACCATGATTTTGGAATATTTTGATTTCACTATCATTGTGTGCACTGAAATTTATCAAATAAAAGAAAGGAATTATTCCTTGAAGTCCATTGGTTGAAATGGATTTTTAACTAGCTCGTGGATTCCCATGGGGTGAGAAAACAATGATTAAAATTGAATTAGATAATGGATTAATATATATATATCATGACATGTTACCTAGGGTAATTTCTTGTTATAGAATTCTAATTTGGGGAATATTTCTTAATGATATAATTTTTAATAAATTGTGAATTAAATTTCTAGTGGAATATGAAAGAATAATGGTTATTCAAATAATTAACCATTGAGAATTATGATGTGATATTATGATATCCATGTTGTATGATAGGGATTGTGTTCCATGCTGTAATGATTATATAAGGGGCTTGTCCCTAGAACATGCACACCTATATGCTATAATTATGATATTGAGTGAGACCAGACAAGTCCCATGTTGTAATGATTATAAAGAGCATGCTATATCTAATCCCATGATGTAATACATATAGGGATTTGACCCAGATGTTGTAATACTTATAAAGCTTCAACCCAGATCATTGTGGATATACCATAGTTATGTGGTTGTTCTTGGAGTTGTTATAATACATCCTCAGTGATATTCTGGCATTTCTCCAAAGCAGGTTATTTTACCTTAGTTATATGGTTATGTTTATATTGGTCATAGGATTTGCATAGATATATTTCAACATAGAGCCGATGTTGGTTGTTATTGTATTTTATTAATAGATAAATTAATTAATACACATGGTTATTACTTTGTTGCATACACAACGTATCTAAGTGGTTTTGTTTATACATGGTTTTTTGCATACTACGTTATACGAACACCCTGTTTGGGCCACTTTTTGGTACCCATGAATATTATGTGGTTGTAGGTATGGACAAGGGAAAAAGACCTTCCTATTGATTTCTTTTTTATGGATGGGTCAGAGTTTGCAGATGGGATCGATGTGGGCTTCGAAACTTGGCAATTTGAGTCTTATATTTTTTATTATAGTCATTTTATTTTATTTTTCTATCATGAAGTTTAGTTACATTCCATCATTTCATTTAATTATTCATCATTTATTTATTGGATAATTTAGTTGGGTATTATTGTTTTCTTCGACTATGTATTAAATGTTATTTTTTATATTTTATTATGAATTGTTTATACTAATATGACACATCATACCATGGGTTATAGTCTCCCTAATATACATTTCTCACCCACACCACTAGTCGGTAGTTACTAATGTATGGGGTGGTGTGCTTGAGGTCTCATAACCAACCCTTTCTAGCAATGTTAGAGAGTTCCAAATTAGGGTATGTTTCAGCTATAATGATGGATTTAAAATATTTAAATGATATTTATGAAATTATTATAATTCTATAATTCTGATATCACATATACCTTCTCAATTTCCATTCAATGGGGAATATGATATCGTTGCTCGTATGTACAGTGGATTACTACCTCATTAGGTGAGGTGATTCATTCAATTATGTTTTAAATGGAATGTAGTAAGGGTAAAATTAATGAATATATGTGATATTTATGACTTAACCATTCTTTTATAAAAGTAATATCAAATCTAAATTATTATCTTCTAATTTATTGTAAAACAATAATATCGATCATGTATACATGTAGACTACCTTTTACAAAAAGCAACATGAAATGTTTTTCATTCCACTTTTCCATTGATGGTAAAAAATATTTTTTTAATATATATGATATATATGAAATAATAATTATTCTTAAAATATAAATTAACATTTACTTTACTTTCATTCTATCTTTGTTCAAAAATGGAAGCAACATTCAAGCGTATGTTTGGTCTACCATCTCCACGAACGGTGTATTCCATTTTTTATCTCTAAAATTAATAGATAAATATAAATACACATATAATGAATAAATTACATATTTATATCATTTAAAAAAAATATTTTATTTTAACATGATCAAATTAAAAGAAAAAGATAATCCAGACTAAAATATACATGAATAAAAAATCAATTATCACTAGAAATAATAATTTTGACAATGAATTACTAATAAATGACTCATAAAAGAATATAACTAAATTAAATATGATATGAAATATATGAGAAGTGTTTTCTAATATAATTATAATAAAATTATATTTATTATATAGGTGGTTTAGGCACATATTAAGGAAGTCAAATCCAATGTAAGGACATCTCCTCTCACTTTTACTTCAATAAGACATACATCATATTCTCTACTTATTCATTTGTGTGGTTTATATACTACCCCTTTTGTTATGTTATATCATGAACCAATTTATTTTGATGGTATTTAGAGTTTATATTGAATTTATTTCTTTTATGGGGCTTATTATTCAAAATCTTTCAAGGTGGTAAGGGTTTATTTCACAATCTAATCGTTATTTGTGAGTATTCGTGTATAACACTCCATGGGGGAAATAATTTGATATTTATATATTGAAATCAATCAATTTTATTATAATCTTGTTATTAATTAACTTTTTTGGTACTTTTATCATTTTTATAATCATTGGTAGTTAAAATTATCAAGAAAATATTTTTTAGAAAACTTGAGTTCACTTCTCACTTCGATAAAAAGTAATTTTTCATCGAAAATAATTCTTTCTAAAAAGGTTTTAGAAATGTTTTTAAAATTATCCAAATGAATTATTAAATTACATTTTACAATGTTTTAAATTTTTAAAAATATTTTTAAACAAATCTTCATATTTTTATTCAAAATATTTCACATTTGGCTTTTACCTAAATTGTTGAAGGAATCTTTGTTTTAACGAGTATGACATGAAGTAAATTTTCTTCCATAATTCCCAAAGAATGTTTTAATGATTATATAACTTTTTTTGGAGGTTATTTTCAAAAAAAAGTATTCTTAAAATATTTTTGGAACATTTTGTTTTTGAAAATGATATTTTCAAACTGAAGAGGTTATTTTCCCCAAAAGGTTTTTAATGAAATTATTATCGTATTTATATTCATCAATGACACAAAAAATTTATTATACTTATAATAAACTAGGGATATATTATATTGATACCAAACTCATTATTTATCTAGATGGTTTATGAATAGTTTGAATGGGGTTGTTTAGTTTTATTACCAATAAAAAAATTACTTTGGATTATTTATGATTATGTTTATTCCTTCAATGGCCCTATGACCTTCATTTTTTATTGATTTTTGATAATAAACCTTTCGAGGGGTAAATTTGAAATCTTACAAGTCCCGTAGGTGTAAGTATTACATGTCTCATAGGACATAGAAGAATTCATTTCCCGTGGGCTTCAAACATTATATACAACCTAGAATAACTACATGGAACTGCTCCTCCCCAAAATCTTCATCATGAAATTAGCTCTCTACCTTCGCATAGCTATTCGGACAGGATTTACCATGCATACATAGGCTTGTACCGATGGAAGGATTCATACCCTGTCATTATTGCAATCTATTTAGCTTCTACTGTAGTGAAAGATCATTGCTCATCCTCCTTCTGTAGCTTATTCCTTATAGGTTGTTTGGTTTGCATCTACACTTAAGGTGGCTCGAAGGCCTTAAGTTGGTTTGAAGGCCTTGAGGTGGCCTGAAGGCCTTTAGGTGTCCCGATGGCCTGGGTGGCCCGAAGCCTTAATGGACTCGAGGACCAAATCGGTTTCCCAAAGGCCCAAATGAAGTAATAGTCTCGTCTATTTCAGTGCCAAACAGTACCTACTACAGTACTATTATATTACTTCTACAGTACCTACTACAATGATGCTACAGTCCCAAAATTTATGTCTGTGCCTCGATTTGACCTTGGGTCTCCTGGATGCACTTAAGAAGTCCTCACCAACCGGGTTGAGTCTCATGTATATTATGTTTATTGATTGGGGGTATGTATTAACATTTCATATGTTAGTTTTTAAATATTAATGTTTATGTTGATTATTTTTTACCCCTTATTCTAAGGAATGAATTGGTCATATTATGTGATGGGTGGGGCTCAAAATTACATAGCCCCTCAATGTATCATTAGGAATCATGAGGTATTTTATATTTTTTAATTAGTCGAGGCCTTACCCAGATATATAATATGTCTTGGCACATGGCCTTGATTGTAAGAAGTCTTAAAATAAAGCCACGACAGTATGTTTAAGATATCCAAAGTTATGCAATCCATCATTAAGAATTTAGTCATTGGTATTCCAAGTGATTATTAGATTAGTTAAAATATCTATTGTTAAGTTTCAATATCATGTGATTATTTATACGGAATTATATGATACTCAATTATTTCATCCATATTATTATCAAGATTTTGATTAAATGTCACGTGTTTCTTTTATTTACCTCACTATTTTTATTATTATTTATTTATTCATAGCTTCCCCTATAAGAATGCCATTATCTATCATGTAAGATCACCCATTTTTTATGTTTTATTTTACCCAGGAAATCATGATGTATTTTGTGATTGATATTCATAAATAGACAATGAGGAACAATGATGTTATTAAAGAATTTTTTTACATTTCATGTTTTAAAATGTAATGTGAATTTCTTGTTTCTAACTAGTTTTCCAAGAATAATAAACTATTTAGTCCTTCAAGATACAATTACATATATGTAGTTCCAATGTAATAAAGAAACCAGTGGCTCTAGAAAACCAGTTTTGGGGTCTCCACATTAACTTACTTTACAAAATAAAACAAAATAAATTTAAAATAAACTATAAAACATTGATATAAAAAATGATGAGTTTACCAATCAGCTTCTTGTAGAACTCACTATTTACAATGTTCAATATATAAATATATATAAAATTATGAGTTTAAATCTTCAAAAAAAACATGAATGATTTTTTAAATATTTAACATCCTATAAATAGACATATATGTGATTTTTAATCATACCATGAAAATTGAATAGCCAGATCAAGAAATATTATCCTAAAACTACCGAATATCTTCCCAATCAACTATTCAAGATAAATTAAATATGTTTCAATCATAAATTTTCATAATTAAATTTATATTGAAATTATACTAGTCATCCATAAAATAAGCTACTTCCACTTTCTGTTTATAGTCCTAATATTTACAAAAAATGGTTAAAATAAAAAATTACAACCCAAACCAAAACAATGATACCCAATTACCTCAAAGAAAACAATATAAAATGATTTAATCCTAAATAACCATTCCCAAATCCATCTCACACATAATTACCAAAATAAAAAATATCATTCCACTTAATATAACATTTCTTAATTTCATCTTTGAGCCAAACAAAACCTAACAACTCAATCACTCATCAAATAATGAAAAGAAAATAAACTCACAAGTAAAAGAAACAATATAATCATTAAATCAATTATTTATAAACACCCAAATAATGAAACATAGAAACCATTTTTCAACTAAAAAATAATTAATATCTTTTGTAATCTATACTAATTTTACCAAAGAATTCATAACCAATAAGATGATATGTATTTCAAAATATAAAGAGTTTGAACACCTTTCTCTTAAATGGAAATTAAGGAGTTTAAGTCACACAATCATTTAAAATTAAAAATTTAATAAATTATCTTGTTTTAAATTAGAAACCAAATATGATAATTATTAGAAAAATAAATATTTCAATAATACTTTTCATTACCCAATACCCAAAAATTTAATTTTTTTAGAATCGGGTTCTCATAAGAAAATTAAATCAATAAACAATATTATTAAATTACTCTTTCAAATATTATATTTTATTTCTAGTGGTAGTTACAAAACATAGACGTTTTTTTCCTCAGGTGAATTTTTTTCTTGATTATAACTATGAAATATGAGAGTATTGAAAGTTAATAAGAGAAAAAAATAATGTGAGTTTTATTCTACTATTTTCAAATTTTAAATTATATTATACAAAATTTATCATTTAAATTGTCATAAATGTTCTTTATAGGACCTGGATGAAGAATATGATGACAATTTTTGGCTCTAAGGTCATTTCTGAATGATATTAGGTGATGATATCCATGAAATAGTCAGCTATTGACCTAATAATAATATCATCTCAACATGGTATTGTCCTAATTCTAGAGCATATAAAATATCTAGTAGAACGAACATGCAAGAGGCCTATATAGAGACTATAGAGTCATATGTAGTGGTAGTATAATCTAAAATATTTTCTATTCATGAGCTTGAAACAAGTATAAATATCAATGTGTAGTTTCTAAAAACTATGAAAACTTTATTTCTGTCACTACTACTATAAAACAATACACGTTTTGATACATTAATATTGACGATGTGCTCAATATATGATTCACCCAATGAATGTGATGATAATCCTAGTGGTGGGTGGGGTGATTAATTTTCTGATTTTTAAGGAGATGAATGTGTAAACAACAATGTTCCACTATGTAATTTCATAATGATAGTGATATCCATAATGGTAGTGATGGTCCTAAAGAATATATTGATCCCCAATATTTCATACATGATATTTATAAATCATCTATAGAATTGTGTATAATGATTAAAATTTATTCTATTCAGGTTTTCATTTTTTTTAAACAATAAATGTTTTGAATTTTTAATTTTATTGGTTGAAGACATAAATGGGTTTTTTGGGGTTCAATGTATTTTTTGAATGGTGATTATGGTAGGAAAAATTTCTCCAATACATAATCCTAACATATTTCAATGTTTTTTAAACCATTCTTATATCTTATATACCAAAGGCTAAAGTGAAACATTATTATACCTATAATCAAGAACCTCTATAATAATAGCTCCCAAAGAAACATTGGTAAATGGGTATCCCTAGAAACTACATACCATAGGATTTAGAAATCATAGATTTATCTTATACCGATGTCTCATGTAGCTATACCGATGGTTTTAAACTATTGTAATTTGGTTGTTTTCTAGTAGGGATTGTTACCATGATAAAAATATTATTACCACCATAAGGGTAAAAATGGTTAAAATTGGTATTACATAAGAGACAACATTTAAAATATCACAAAATAGTCTCCCAAATTTTATTGGTTGATTATATTTTGACCATTCCCTTCATATATTTAAATAATTTTATATTTGGATCTACCTTTTCATGAGTACGACTTTATTTTATTTTAATATTCATATTATTAATAATATTTACCCTAACTGAATTTATGAAAGGTAACGATAAATTAAAAATTATCCACACCAATTGATCTATTTATTCTACATCCTTTCCTTTTGTGAAATATATATTTTTATATTAATTTAAAATATTTGATATATTTCATTTAATGAAACATTAAATATAACTTGTGTTATATAAAAGCACAAAGTTATTATTACTTTGTACGCAACACCATGTAGATATTTCACAACATTAAGATCTAATATTTTAATTTGGTAGAAGAGAATATATGTTTATCTTTAGTTATACATAATACTACGTTTCTTTGGTAGCTTGTGTTACATTCACGACATAGTTTTTAAAATTCCAATGTATCTTAATGTTATTGTTAAAATATTATTATACTTGTCACCTAGCTGTAGGAATGATGATTATGAATAGAATTAATAAAATTATGAAAATATGGTCTATATATCATAATTATTTTGTGATTAATTAAATATAAATTAAAATCAAACCCTTTTGAAAATATAAGAAATATTTTGCTGGAAAACAATATTTTCGTAGCAAAAAATGTTTTACTTTAATAAAGAAATTAAATAAATTTTGATAAATTATTTTAATTATATATATATATATTATTCATTTAACAAATTAAAATTAAAATTATGTGTTTTCTTGATAATATATAATAATAAAACAAATTTTATGCATAGGGATGTTTATTTTTTAAAAGGTAATTTTACCACGAATTAATGGAAAACCTATTTCAAATATAAATTTTGAAACTATTAAACATTATATTTGATAAAATAAAATTAACTTATTAAAGGAGAACATCAAAATTATTTTATGGTTAATTTTCTGTATTTTTTAGTAATGTTTCATTTTTTGGATGAATAATGAAAAATAATTAATTTTAATTAAAAAAATCAGTTTCATATAATTTATTAATACTGTTAAATTATATTTAAAATTTGAATTAAAGTATATTTATATAAATTATACATATATTAATACAATTTTTTCCACTATAGAAAATTTCTCTTTGAAAATAAATATAGAAACATTACAAAATTTTGAACATTTTCACTTTAAAAGTCTATTGTCTCGTCATGTCAGCGGGATTAATTTTTAATTAATTTCATCTAATTATATGTTAATAATTTGGAAAAATGTATTCCATATTTTAAATAAAAATAATATATAATTTCTTGTAATTATAACTTAGTTTTTGTTTCAAAAATATTAGTGAAATTAATTAAATTTAATTACAATGATTAAGGTAAAAATGAGTATACTTAGTCGTTGAACATTAATTGAAGGGGCCAAATAACCCAAAAAACATATCAAAAAGACATTTTATGGAAATATATTGACCATATAATGCATTTAATTTAAAATAGAAAATTATTTGAGGCACATTATGTAAGATAGATTGCCCAATAGTGTTTTGCTTTTTATATTTACAACAACGTCACTCCTCCTCTACTAAAAAAGGGAACCCATTCCCTCAATTTTTCACATGACTAAATCTATTTGGATCATAAAATACCTACCCTTATAATATCCAAAATTCCCTCCTATAATCCTATATTACTAACAATTCTGATATATCAAACCATGTAAGTATATTGGTGCAAACCAAAATAAATTTTCCAAAGGAGAGGTGATATCCTCCAACAAGAACTTTTATTTTATTTAATTTTCCACCACCGAAATTATTCTTATTCAATGATTATATAACAACATACATATAATAAATATACTTATATTTTTTTAGGTTAATGGTTATACCAACAACTACACACACTACCATTAAATGAGATGCACAATCCCTATTTGTGTGTACTACGGGTTGCCGCCTCGCGAACTGATGTCATTTGTTCTTCCATTAACACCATAAAAGGTTAGTAATGATAGATAAATTAAATTTTTATATAATATATACGATTTTAATGATTTATTTTTTCTTTCATAATTATTATATAACACATACCTTCATGATTTCCATTTTTTTGAAATAGAATATATTTATTTCTGGACGTGTGGACTACCACCTCCTCAAAGCGATGTGATTCATTCACACTTTACAAGGAACATATTAAGAATGATTTTATAAAAAATATATGATATATATTAAACAATAATTATAAATTAATATATATATATTATTTACTTTCTTTCTTTCAATATGATAAGAAAATTGAAACAATATTCTTGTGTATGTACGACCTATTGTCTCTATGAACGGTGTATTTTATTACTCATTTCCATATATAATAGATTATTATATATATATAATGATAATATATGATTATTATATCATTTTTATAATTATTTAGGTTATTAAATCATAATATAATTAAGAGAACCAGAAATATAAATAATAAAAAACCGTATAAAAAACAAAGCATTTATGACCCAAAACACAACTTTAACATGGAATTGTTAATAAATCAGTAGTATAAATTCATAATAAAATCATATATGATATTATATATAAGAATATGGTTATCTGGTTGATTAATAGTAAAATTATATTTACCGTACAATGGGTTTGAACATGTTTTAGGAAAGTCAAGACTTAAGGTATGGGTTTTCTTGTCTCAATTTAATTTCACTGAGATACATTCCATATTCACCAATCAGTTATTTGTGGTGTATATACTACCATATAATATTTTATATCATTAATTTATTTAATTTAATGACATTAAAAGTTCTAATTGATGTTATTATTTCATGGGGATCATGATTCAAAATTTAATCATATGGTAAGGGGATTTATAGTCTCACTTTTATTTTTTGTGACTTATGCCTTATTCACAACTCATTTTATTTTTTGTGGTGTATATAATTCCCATGAATTTATTATATTATTAGTATCCTAAAATTTATGGTTATTTAAATATCCATTTTATGATATCTCTTTCATGGGGTTTATGGCTGAAAAGTTACCAAATCGGTGAAGTATTTTTGTCTAAATTTTCTTTCTTTGAGACACATGTGATGTTATGCACCTAAATTATTTTATGAGGTGTATATAATTCACTTTAAAAATTTATATCATTTATATAATTATTTTAAGGATATTTTAATATTCATTTAATATAAATCTCTCAGGGTAATTTTTATTTAATGTTACTAAAGTTGTAAAAATTTAATGATACATTCTCATCCTTTATCATGACTATTTATGAATATACTTCCATTAATAAAATCTTATGATCCATCTCTCAATAACTCTAATAAATTTTATTATCCTATATTTATTCATGGTATCTACATAAATTGTTAAAAAATTTCAACTCTTTTGTACTTAATATGATTAAGAAATGTTTTTTAAGAAAATATGAATTTATCACTCTCTTCGATTAGAAATCTATTTTATTGAGAAAAAATGTTTTATAATAATGTTTTCCGAAAAATTTTTAAACGAAATTTTAAAATTATTTTTAAGGAAAATTAATTTAAAATTTTTTTGTTTTAAATATTTGAAAAGTTTATTCAATGATTCCTTTTTCAGTTTTCAAGGTTGTTATCAAAGAAAATGGGTTTCAAAATATTTTATGTCTTAAAGATAATTTTTAAAAGAGGAAAGGATATTTTCCTCAAGAAACGTTTTAAATTATTTTTCAAACTTACTTTATAAGAATTCAAAGTGGTTTTCAAAGAAAATGATTTTGATAATTTTTAATTTCTAAATAATGATTTTCAATGAATGATTATTTTATTTATGAAATGCTCCAAGTGATCTTTCAAAATTATTCTCTATCTAAGATGACACATTTTGATATAATTAATGATATACTAGGGATAAAATCAATGGAAACCATTATTATTATTTATCTAAATGGTTTATGTTTTAGATTATAAATTTTTTATGAAATATTTTACTCTTTCACAGGTTATACCATGATAAAAACCTTAAAAAATGGCATAATTTCATTTGGTATTCTATGATGAAATGATTATTAAACATATATCATTTCCATAGGTTATGACATGATGAAATTTTTTATAATACCCATATCATTTAATTAGTTCTACTTTATTTCTATAAAACCCATATATTTTTATGGGCCATTATATGATGAATGTTTTATTATCTTATGACACAAAATGTATGATATCATTATAAGATGTGTGGGACCAATATTTCTCTCTGATGCATTCGGTACAGATTTATATCTCATGAGATAATGATGGGAAACAAGTTTATGATCTTAATAAAAAATGTGAAACATGTGTGTCTAGCTCCAAAACCATAAAAAATTGTTTTATGATCCACAATGGGAAGCATGTGTGTCCTAATTCCAAAAGGGAAGTAGGTGTGTCTAGATGCGCAATAAAAAATAGGTGTATCCTGATCCACAATGGGAAATAGGTGAGTACTGATCCACTATTTTTATATTCATGGGAGTGATCCTTTACTACAATAATGTTATGCGTGAACCTAATTTCATGTTCATAATGGTGTACATAGACCTGGTTTAATGTCCATAAGTTTATGCGAGGGACTGATTTCATGTCCTTAACCAGCTGAGTGAACCTATTTCTATATATACATGTTCGTAAAGTTTTAAGATAATGTGTAAGTGATAAATATATGTCTTATTCCTTTGATATGCTCACACGGTTCATGTTATTGATTATCTTATGATTCATGCTTATGAACTAATTATATTTACGCCATGACTCTTGATTGTGATCCTTGATTTCAGGGGTATGATCTTATAATGTTATGATCTTGTTGTAATACCATTATTCTCAGGATTATTCTTATATATCTTCTTTTTTTTACCCTTACTATGAATATGATATCACACTTTCTTATGTTTCCTATACCCTAGTTATGAATAAAAGTTCTAATTATAAGTACTAAAGGGGAAGATCTTTATTGGATATATTAGAGATCTTTCACCATGTTAAAATACATTGTGTTAATTTTTTCAGAATATAATAAACAATTATAGTCCTTGGGATTTTTTTTATTAATTTGGTGATAATTCATCTAAAATTTTATAATATCCATGTTTGATAATCCTAAGTCTTTATAGTGTGTATCAAAGTAAAGGTTTAGTTCACCTTTGGAAAATTGGATGAGAAAACCATAATGATATCAATAGGGATATTTTTATGAATATATATATAGGCTTTTCTCTAAGGATAAACCTATGGTACTGTAAATTTAAAAGCATGTGTCAGGATTTAGGCATCCTAGAAGTGTTTTTTCATGATTATGTAGTTTTCTACTATGATAATTGTTTCTAATGCTACGATTTTGGTATTATTAAATAGAGGGAACTAAAATAAATAGGGTTACAATTGAATTCTTCAGATGTGGAAAGTATGGAAATTATAAATATTGATGTCCTAAGTGGAAATATCATGAAGAGAATTAGGAAGGTGGTATGAGTTTTTGTTATACTACTGAAGATATAGTGACCATAAATGATCTCTAAAAGGTTTGAGATGTTCTAACAGTATTTCTAACATAAAACATAATAAACATGATTAAATTAAGTTTTATTAACCTTAAGAAATGATTCATATTCCATATTATAGGAAAGGGGTATTAAAAAATTAGATTATGAAACATATGTAATGGTTTAAGAATAATGTTGGATGATTGAAGTTTAAATGTATTGGAATTCAAGAATTATATTATTCAAATAATGACGTATATTTTTTCCATTATGTATTTGAAAAAAAATTGGATAGTGCTACTGAACTAGAGAAGTGACTTAATGGATATGTGATATTTTTATTAAAGGAAGGTAACCATTAATGTGTCCTTCATATTGAGAAATATTCTTTTAGCATGGATAAAGAAATCATTGATATGGATAAAGTAATTTGGATAGTACCAATTATGTAGGAATTGATTATTGATTTATTGGAAAAATTGACTATGTTATCATGGAAGAAGTTTACAACATTTTTTTGGATTTAAGGAATATGCCCATTAATCTTTTGAATAATAAATCATTCATGTTATCAATAAGGTTTTATGGTAATTCTAGTTATTACCATGTTTCAAGAGAATGTATTATAAAGGTATTCACATGTTTGGTATATGACAACCAAGAGCAAATTTATGATATATGGGGATAAATGTTAAGATGATATTGATAAATTTATAAACTTAATTTCTAATGTTTTGTATTTTCACCTTTTTTAAGGGTTATAAGTTTATCCTTTTACATAATGGTTTAAGTTAAACATTAGATGAGGTTTTAGAGATTAAATTATTATCTCTCCATGTGAGGATTTATGAATATTGGATAACATGTTCTAAGAATTTTTCATTGATGTTAACTAAAGATATATGAATGAATTATCATTCTATTTATGGATCTATTGATCCGTTATTTATTCAGGAATGGAAAATTCATCTTTATTCCCTTAAGTAAAAGATGAGGTAGGAATTCATCCATATATAACCAAAGGGTGATATTGTGCACATGTAATGGAATGAAATCAAGTAAGTAGATCTTATTGTGAAAAATTCATCAACTCTAGGAAAAGGATATTGAAAAATATTTATCCTAACACCTTCATTTCTATTGAACCGATGGTCTTATAAATCATCATAGATTTATGGTTTTTAAGCCCTTAAAATTCCTTTGAACATTAATATACTGGTGATCAATGATCTTATCGCTCTCTTTAATTATTTAAAATTTTCATCCATGTCCAATAATAACTTACCAAATATTTTTTCTTATATGGAAACATAGTTATGATTTAAATTGGGTAACCATTATGGTTCCACGTTTCATTTTTAATATAAGTTTTAGTATTAATTTTTATAATGTGGGTTTCCTTGAAAGAAACATCCAAGTGTTAAACCATTGATAACCTAAATTAATTTCGAGGTGAAATTCATTTTATGGGGGGTTGAATCTATCCCCTAATATTTTGTGATTATTTTTAAATTGATTTAAACTATTCAGTATATTTAATTTCATGAAACACTGAATAAAAATTGTGTTATATGAAAGAACCATGATTTTCTTACATTTTTCAAAACACCATGTCGAGTTTGTGAAACATTTGACACTTAGATTATCTTTTGGTACATGAAACACTTTTTTTGTCTTATTTTACACACAATGTTGAGTCCCTTTGATATCTAGGGTTACATATATTTCCTAGTTTTACCAAACTACAATATACTTTTAACATTATCATTTTAATATTATTATAGTTGTCACCTAGCTGTTGGAATGGAGTTTATGAATAATATTCATTAAATTATGAAAATATTATTTATATATGAATATAAGAATAAGTATTTGGTGATGAATTAAATAGAAATGAAAATAAAACCCTTGTAAAAATAACAAATCTTTTACAGGAAAACAATATTTATCAAATCAAACAAGTTTCACCTCAATAAACTAATTAAAAAACATTTGATAAATGATTTTAGTGATATATATATATCTATTATTAATTCAACTGATTAATGTTAATATTTTTTTCTATACAAGAGATAAGAATAAAACCAATTTTAATGATAAGGATATTTATATTTCTAAAAGGCAATTTTAATGCCTTTTAATGGAAAAATTATTTTAATTCTAATTGTTGAAACATTGATAAATTATATTTGATACAATAAAAATAATTTTTTGAATTTGTAATGTAAAAATTAGGTTATGATGAATTTTTGGTATTTTTCTGATAACTTTCATTTTTTGGATGAATAATGAAAAATATTGAATTTTAATTCAAAACATCATTTTCATATTATTTATTTATATAGTTAAATTATATTTTAAATATATAATGAAGTGTATTTAAAAAAATTATACTTTTATTAACACAAGTTAGGTCATTTTAATCATTTTTTAATTGAAATATGATATAAAAATATTTTATATTTTGAACATTTTCACTTTAAAAACCAGTTGTCTTGTCCTGTTTGTGGGATTAATTTTAAATCAATTTTTTTCACTTATATGTTTATAATTTTTAAAAATTGAATCCATATTAGTCATCAGAATAATATATATTGTTTATAAATCTCAACATATTTTTTTATCAAAAAATATTAGTGAATGTAATTAAAATTATTTACAGTGATTAAGGTAATATCGAGATTAGTTGGTGGTTAAACATTATCTTCATGGTCCAAACAACCTAGAATGATGTAAAAAATAACTTTTATGGATATATTTTGACCATATAATCCCATTTATATAACATTGAACAATATTTTAGGTGAAATATGTAATAAAGACCTCTCAATAGTGTTTACCTTTTTATATTTAAAAGAATGTCACTCTTCCTCCACTATAAAATGGAACTCACCCCCTCACTTATTCAAACCTATCATGCCATTTGTATAATAAAAACCCTACATAAATAAGCTAAAAAATCCCCAAATCTCATCCTATAAGCCTAAAATTTGTGATAAATCAAACCATGTTAGTCTTTTGGTGAAAACTAAAAAAAATTACCCAAAGAATATGTAACATCCTTCAACATGCACTTTTGTTTTATTTCTTTCTCCACCAACTCAATTTTTCTTATTGAATCATTATATAATAAAATAAATACCTTAAATATACTAATATTTTTTATGTTATGGTTTAAACCTATATCTACAATCATATCCATCAAATGGGATAGACAATCACAATTCGTGTATATAGTGGACTACCGCTTGACGAACTGATGTCATTCATTCTTCCATTACCTCCTTTTAAGGATGGGAATAATGATGGACTTACTAATTTTTTAATATATATATTATTTTTAAAATGTATTTATTCTTATTTAATTATTATATAATATATACATTCATTCATTCTATTTTTTGGGAATATGATAACTTAATTTGTGGACGTGTGGACTAACACATCTTCAAAGCGATGTGATTTGTTCACACATTACTTGGAATGTTCTAAGGATGGTTTTAGATAAATTATATGATATATATTACATATTAATTATAATATAATGTTAATATATATATATAATTTACTTTTTATTAAATATGATAGAAAAAATGGAAACAATGTCCATGCTTACGTATGACCTACTATCTCCATGAACTATGTATTCCATTTCATATTTATATTGTTTATAAATTATTATAAATAAATATATACTAATTATAGGTGATATTTATATTATTTTTATAATTTTTTATTTTGTTAAATTATGATATAATTAACAAGACTAGAATTATAACAAATTAAAACACATGATAAAAAATGTGTTATTACCAGAAACGTAACTTCAACATGAAATTGATAATAAATGGGTATTATAAAGTCATAATAAAATAATATATCGTATTATATATAATAATATAGTTATGTGTCTTATTTATAACAAAATTATATTTATTATACAGGAGTTTTGAATGTGTATGTGAAAATCCAAAACATAATGTAAGGGTTTTCTTGTCTCACTTTTATTTCAGTAAGATACATGGGATATTCACCAATCACTTATTTTTTGTGGTGTATATACATAACTATGAAATTTTAAATCATGAATTTCATTTATTTAAATATATTAAATATTTTAATTGATTTTACTTTTTCATAGGGGTCATTATTCAAAATCTACTCATTTATAAATTGGATTTCTAGTCTCACTTTTATTTCTACAAGACTTATAACTTATTCACCAGTTATTTTGTTTTGTGTGGTATATATACTATACATGAATGTATTATTTGATTCATATGTTCTAATTTATTGGTATTTAAATATCCATTTTATTATCTCCTTTTCATGGGGTTCATGGTTAAAAGATACCAAATCAGTAATGTAATTTTGCCTCAATTTTCCTTCACTGAGGCACATGTTATGTTATGCCCCTATATTAATTTATGAGGTTTATATAATTCAATTAGAAATGTTATATAATTAATATAATTATGGTCAAGATATTTTAATCTCCATGTAATTTAATTTTCCCATGGGAATTAATATTTAATGTTACCAAAGGTGTTATAGTTTATTGTTACAATCTCATCATTTATCAGGATTGCTTATAATTATACTTCCTTTGATGAAATATTAAGATATATCTGTCATGAAATCCCATGAATTTTATTATCCTATGGTTATTAATTATATATGAATGTATTGTTACCATTTTTTACACTCAGTTTTACTTAATATGATGAAGAAAGTTTATTATGAAAATCTGACCTTATCACTCTCTTTGATCGGAAATCTGTTATATTCAATAAAAAAATATAAAAATGTTTTTAAGTTTTTTTATATGATATTTAACATCATTTTCAAGGAAAATTATTTTATAAAATATTTTATGTTTTTAAGTGTTGAAAATGTTTTTTAAATATCCCACCATACATTTTCATATTTTTTTTGAAATAAAATTGTTTTCACAATATTTTATGTTTTAAAAAGAGTATTTCCAAGAGGAAAGTATTTGGTTTTCATGAAATTTTTTAAATTATCATAAAGAATACTTAATATGTTTTCAAATTTTTTTTAAAGAAATTGAATTTGAAAATGATTTATGTCTCAAAATATGATTTCTATAGAAAGGTTATTTTCCTTATGAAATGATCGAAGTTATCTTTCAAAATAATTATCCTTATAATATTAAAACCATTTATATATTTAGTTCTTTTATTGGGATATTATCCAAGTATTCCATTTTTATTACTTCCATTATTGGTTTATTTTTAAGAAGAAAATATTTTTATGAAATGCTTTCTCTCTTCCACATGTTATTCTATGAAAAATGTTCAAGAAAACTACGTCCTATCTATTATTATTCTATGATTAAATGATTATGAAAACTATCTCTTTTTCAAAGGTTATTATAGGAATAAAGTTTTTATGACACCCACTTTATTTCATTGGTTATGATTTTCAATTTATGAAACTCGTATTTTTTATGGTTTATGATCTGATGAATATTTTATTATTGTGGGGAGCACATATGTTTTATTTTATTATGAGATGAATGAGACCTACATATCCATCCAATCAATCGGGTAAAGATTTATAAATCATAAGACAATGAAGGAAAGAATTCAACGATCTTCATTTACTGTATGAAATAGGTGTGTCTAGATCCAATATAAGAAATATGTGTCTTTTAATGCACAATAATAAATAACTATGTCCACTTCCAAAATGGGAAACTTGTGTTTCCTAATCCATAATGGAAAAAAGGATTGTCCTGATCCACATTGGGAAACATGTGTGCCCTGATCTTCTATGTTCATAGTCTGGGGAGTGATCCTATACTATTATGATGTAATGTGTGAACCTAATTACATATTCACAATGTTATGTGTGAACCTGATTACATGTCTATAAGTTTATGTGAGGTTCAATTTCATTTCCTTAACATAATGAGGGAACTTGTTTCTACTTATAAATATTCACAATGTTATAAGCTCATGCGTGTGAATCAAATCTATGACTTATTACTATTATATGATCACATGGTTCATTTTATTGATTATCTTATGATTGATGTCTTATGAACTTACAATATTTAGGCCATGACTCTTGATTACGATTATTGAAATTCCTGGTATGATCTTCTAATGTAATGATCATGTTATCATAACCTTATAATCATGATTATTCTTACATATCTCCCTTTTTATCCTTACTTAGCATATGAGCTCACCCTTTCTTATATTTCATTTCCCCTTATTATGAATAAATGTTCTCAGTAGGAGTACTAAAGAAGAATATCATTATAGGAGATATTATATATCTTTCACCTTGTTAAAATACATTGTGTCCCATTTTTTCAAATACACTAAATTATTATTGTCCTGAAGAATGTACTTTTAGTAATTTGATAAATATTAATCTAAAATGATGTAATATCCATTTATTCTATGTCTGTGTTTCTATAATTTAGATCGACCATTCTCTACCCAAATTCCCACCCCATCATCCTCCCTAAGACATAGAGGTCCCGGTCTCGCCAATAGATCATCCTTGAAGGACTAAGGTGTATGTAAAAGTATGATTTCCAATGAAAAGGTATAACACATAACCGATTTATTTTATGATTATTTATTATTCTACATCCTTCAAACCTATCATAACCAAGCTAAAATAATTACATTAATACCAAAAATTTACTAAAATTTTATTATGTTTATGGTATACCCCCATTCTATTTCATTTTCCATTATATGAGAAATACAACCACCATTCATGCATATATAAGGACAACCACTTCTGTGAAGTGATGTGTTTCATTTTTCATAAATATATATCATAGATCGTTATATTGATAGATTTAATGTACTTATTTTAAATTTATAACATAATTGGTATTTTGGAATAATAATATATTTTCTACCATGTTACCCTTTATTTTTTGAATATGATAACATTGGTCATTTATACCAATAAATTACCTCCTCTAAGAAGGGATATGAATTTTAATTCATTTTCACCATAAATTATAGGTAATAAGGATATATTTAATGAAAATATATTAGATTTATGATATAATTGGGATTCTAAAGGGGAATTTTTACTTACTTTTCTTCCATTCCATCAATTGAATAGTGGATACATAACTTATGGGTATATATATACTATCTTATTAGTGAAGTGATGTAATTAATTTTTCATCACTTCCTTATAATGAATTTTATAAAAGTGTGCATAATAAATAATATTAAAAATATATCATGAATAAAATTTTGGATATGACGGAACCATAAAAAATATAACACCTCGATATTTTAAAAGATGAACATCATGTTCCATAGAGTGCATGGAATGTAAGAAAAATATTATTATAGAATA
Source organism: Viscum album (assembly GCA_963277665.1). NCBI lineage: Eukaryota > Viridiplantae > Streptophyta > Magnoliopsida > Santalales > Viscaceae > Viscum > Viscum album. The sequence goes on from CAUJRU010000595.1 coordinate 49,656, forward strand.
TAAACCACAAGACATTATGCTATATTTATTTTAAAATAAATTTAATATCTTTGATAGATTTTGATGAAACACCGAGTTTGAACAGAATATGATACTCTCTTAAAATATCTATATTTAAACATTACCATTATAACCTAATAGGTATGATTTTTGGAATAAATATTAATATATAAATTGTGAATATTATTTGTTTAAACATTGATAAAATAAATTCAATTGTTATCTATTGATTATAAACAAAATAATAACCATTTAAATAGAAAGAAATGTTTTATAAAAAACATTATATTTTCTGAAAGGAAGAATAATTTCGATTTGTTGAAATAAGTTAAAACTAATTTTTACAAATTTTAGGGAATTTATTTTATAAAATTAAGTTCATTTTTAGAATCAGTATATCAAAAATATATTTGGGTGATTTTTTTGACAATTTTTTGAAAATTTTAATTTTTTATTAATATTGAAATATATTGTTTATTATTAAATACAGAATTTTTATTTAAATATTTTAAAATGATAAATTATATTTAATTTTTTTAAATTAAAATTAGTTAAATTATATTAATATTTGACTAATTTAGGACATTTTAATAAATATTATTTTGAAATTTTATATTAAAATAATTCATACATCTGAGAAGTTTCTCTTTAGAAAACTATGATTTTGTAATGTCTGCAGTTAAATTTTAAAATTTATTTCATAAAAATATATAAATTTAATTTTATAAAATGAATTAAATATTTGGAATAAAAATAATTTATATCATCTAATATGGTTGGCAAATTTTTTTACTAAAATGAATAGTAAGAACCGAAAAAAATTACCAGAGTTAAGGTAAAAATTAGTTTACTGGGGGTTACACTAAAAAGAAAAGGGGGAAAATGACCTTTAAACTTTTACAAACCTATTTTATTGAAATATTTATACCTTATAATCAATAAACTTCTAGAGTTTCCCATTTTGATCCCTCTAGAATTTAAAAAATGTGGGTACACCTTTTTTCTTTTCAACAATTAGAAGTGTGTCACTCAGCTCACTTATAAAAGGCCACAACTATCCTCTACTCATCACACTTAAATAACACTTTGTGTTTTAAAATAACAATAAAAATTTATAACATAAATTTCTCTCAAAAACCTAGAGTCCTTGTTTAGATTATGAATCCAATCTAGGAAGTATTTTGATTAAACCTAAAGAATTTGGGTGAAAAATAGGTAATGTTTTCAACTAAGAGTTTTAGTTTTAAAAATTCTAATAACTCTATAAAATATTTTACAATTATGATAATATAATAAAATATATATAACCTATATATTGATATGTTATTATTTTAATTTCATAACCCATATTTTAACACCCCAATCTTCCATGTTATGCTTCTCTTTGAACAATACAATAGTGTGTGTTGTACGCAACTTCAAGTTCTAACACACCACAACCAATCAAACTAGCCGTTATGAATAGTAATACCCACTTTTTGAAATTTTATACATTTTATCCTTTAAAATGGACTTCATTTTTGGATTTTTAATATCGATATTATCTTATAGTGAATTTTTGGTATTTTTCTGAAAACATTCAGTTTTTGATGAATAGTGAAAAATAATAAATTTTAATTAAAAACAAATTTTTTAATCAAAATAATTTATAGTGATAAATTATACTATTGAGTGGTTTTAAAGTGTAATTATATTATATTATTACCATTTAATCCAATATTGGTCATTAGAACTAATTTCACATTTAAACTGGTTATAAGCAAGTGTTAATCTTTTGATAGTTATTATTTCTTAAAAACATGTTTTTTATTTTGACAACGGGATTAAATTTTAAAATAATTTTTTCCACTTCTTTGATTTGAATTTAGAAAAATGGATTCTATATTTAGAATCAGGATGTCCAAATTGTTTAAATAGGTAACTTTTATTTTTAGACATTTTGAATAATTACTTCGGTAAATATTTTATTTACCATTGTTAAACGGTAAATCTATTAAATAAGGGTAAAAAAATAATATTCTAACAATATTAAATTACCCTAACACGTGTCCTAACCCTATTTTATATTACATGTCTGGCCATGGGCATCATTGGGTTGATTTGGGGACCCCATGGAGCCACTTGTAAGTGATAATGACACTTTATATTAATTAAGTTAAAGTAAACACAAAAATGACATAAGCATATATCTTTTAGTAAAAAAAAATTTACATAGGGTTATACATGTTATCTCTTCTAATATAAATAGTCTTTAGAAATATAAAAATATTTCCTACATAATGGTATTTTATTTGTAATTTGTAGAAATTTAATAATTAAATTTATTTATGTCACAATGATGATACAATATTTTCCTTATTAATGAATGAATCTAATAAATGATATTATAAATACTAAAATAAATATAATTTGAAAGTTTTGATTCCAAAAAAAAATTATAGGATACTATGACATATTAGGGTTAATTAAATGTGTTTATTTTTAAGTAATAATGTGGTTAAGACTTTAACAAAAATCAATTATTAAATAGTCTCAAAATTGACATAAATGCATTTTCAAAACAAATACAATATTATTGATTGATATAATATTCCTAAAAGAATAGGTTTCAGCCAAAGTTCCTAAATAATATTATATTTGTCATTAAAGAACCTGTTGGGGTTCTCTTTGAAGTTCATGGTATGTTTATTAACCATATAATATAAAAATACAAAGAAAGATGGTAAAAGTCAAACTATTTAATAGAGTTAAATATAAAAGATAAGGTTAATATAGTGAGCCAAAACTGTCTAAAAACAATTGGATGAGTGGTTTTCGACTCCTCCACACCTTAGTCTTTAAATAATTCACTTTTTAGCCATTATAAACCGAAAATTTTTTTACTATAAAATAATATTTCTAGATTTTCCTAAGGTGCCCCTCACTCCTCTTATAAAAGGGAACTCCCCCTTCTCTCTAATTCACACAGTCAAAGCCATTTGGCTCGGAAATACCCCGCCCAAATACCCTCCAAACTGTCCTCCTTTAATACTAGAGGTCTTCCTTTAGTCATAAATCCAACCTAAGGAGCCCTTTTATCAAATCAAAAGGAAGAACCTAGAGAAGAGATAATGATTTCACCACCCTCTTTCAAGTTCCTTACTTCTTCCAATTCCTCTTTCTTTGTTATTTCCATTATAAAATGATAAATCCAGTATATTATATATAATTTAATGTTATTATAAATATTTTAATACCATATTAATTATTCTATCCATCTTTTGAATGACATGTCATCATACGTGCGTATGTACGACTTACCATCTCCATGTCGAGCTGTAACTGTTATTCAATACATTATTATTTGGATGGGTATAATAATGATACGTAATTAATGTAAATAATAATAAATATACCATGATAATTATTCTTTATACCATCCAATTATATATTATTTTTATATCAAAATAATGATATTGTCGCTTGTGTGTACGTACGGATTACCGTCTCCACGAACGTGATGAGATTCATTCCACATTGTATCCATTCAAGAATAATTTTCAATTGATGATTAAAAATAATGTTTAAAGACTAGATATAATTCTGGATATGAATAATATACATCCCATTCATAACAAATATGACTCACATAACAATGAATATAAAGTAAAACAAATCTGATAACACCCAAAATGACGATAATACTAAGATATTATTAACAAAGAAATGTTAAAAGATCATATATGATATCATAATAGTGTATATGATTCTTGTATAATTTAATAACAATAATTTCACCATTATACAAGTGGTTATCCTACCCTTGACCAAGTAAAAGTACAAGGTAAGGGTTAATTTCACAATCTCTTTATTATCCGAGGTAGTTTTTATGTAAGTATCTATTAGGGCCTCTTTATCATCCACGTCCTTGTTTCTTCACAATGTATATCGAAACATTTTTACTATTTAATAGAAAATGGGTAAAAGCAATTTATACCCTTATTTGACCTTATATGTTTTGAAAGGAATCTTTCCATCATTTTCCAAACAAGGTACTTTATGACCTTTTCGACAAAATTAAGGTAAGAATGTTTTTTTAACTAATATGGTGGGTGCAGCTATTTTCTGCCATCATAACATCATCGAAGCTTCCCTTAAAATCTTATAAAAATATTTTCAAAATAAATGTTTTCTCTATAATTATGTGAATCTTAAATTATTTAAAAATACAAATATATATTTCTCTAAAAAAGGTTTTGATTTCATCTATGTCAACATCCTTTGATGGATTTTAAGTTTATTTGAAGTTGATTTATTATGATACAAAACTTCCATATTATATTGAAGGTTTTGTGATATGTTTGACTATGGAAGTTCTATTTTTATACCATTCATGGTTTATGGTTAAAGTATTAACATTTCATATACTAGTTTTAATACGAATGTTTATGTTATATTTCAACCTTTTCATATGAGGAATGTATTGGACTTAGTAAGTTACAGGTGGAACCCACTATATCTCTTCGATGAATTGGTAGGTCTCATGATACAACTAGACGTGGAATTGGAAAAGGCCTTAACAAAATGTTTCAGAATGTCTGGCATTATACATTCCCTCATTATGAAAATAATATTGATGGTTCATGTGGTCATTCGACTAGTATAATACCCATGATTATGTTTTATTATGGCATTATTTACTCCTCTAATATTCTTGTAATAAATGTATTCATGATTATTATTGGTAAAGTCATGTGGTTTAAATTATTCACTATTCTTAATATTTATGTTATCTTCTACTGTATTGTTTATCATTACTGAGTGTTTGAGCTCACGCCTTTCTTATGTTTCATTTTCCCAGGATATGAAGAAGTTAGTTATGAGTGACTTTCAGGTTTAATCTAGGAGGATTGGATGTTTCTAATGGAATAAATTCGTGTTGTATTTCTTTTCATGTTGTAAAGTTGAACTAATGTATGATTCTTTTTTTCAATATTACTAAATTGATCGGTCTTTCGAGACATGATTTACTTGTGATGATACCAATGTTATGTAATTATGCACCGACTCTGGGTAAATAGGGTCGGGTAATTATAGTTGGTGTTAGAGGAATTTTAGTACAAACCATGGAAACCAGATTTAGATAAACTCTGATTAGAGAACATAGCCCTAAGATAGAATTGGTGGAATAGTATAAAAGAAATTCCTAGAATTTTGGTATTTTAGAGATTTTTGGACTTTTCCAAGAAATATATCCCTATCTAGATACGAGCAGGTAGAGGCAGCTCAGGTACAGATGTACATAGGGGTAAACCCCGAAAACATCGCTTTGAGCTAGACTCAAACGGGAACTGGTGAATGACAACGGGCCTTGCAGCACTCTTTGTTACGACACCCCCGAGAGATATTCTTAGGATAATTATCATTTTTTTACAAACCATTATGAAGGGTTTATGAGTATATACTTCCTCAAAAAAACATTAATATGATTATGGATTATATCCATAAACTATTCAATTTATGTTATGTGTTTTACAGGTTTGGATTATGTATTGCGATTCATAAACTAATCAAGTGTATGCCATTTTTTAGAAATGGTGCCTAGTGGAAGGAATGGAAACCGTATCAATGCACACACTCCATGTCGAGATTTCCATCTTGCTCAAGATAATTATAGTGGAGCTTTTGATACAATGGGTGCTGATCACCTGATCACTATATTGAGACAACTCACTCAGATTATGAATAATAATCTTACCCGTATGGAGCCCCCTGATCCACAACATGGAGGATGAATGATAGACTGATTCATGAGGGAACAACCACCAACATTAAATGGGAGTAAAAATCCATTAGTGGCTGAGCAATGGATAAATTACTTAGAAAAAATATTCCACGCCTTAGGGAAGTGCGAAAGGGAAAAAATTTTCATTGTAGTTTATCGCCTCTCTAGAGATTCTGATCAACGGTGGTCATTGATTCAAAACACAAAGAGAGATGGAGAAGTGTATAGTATGGAATAGAGGGAGTTAAATGAACTTTTCTTCGAAAAATACTTTCCTCGTGACCATCGAGCGGATATGGAAAGGCAATTTCTATGTCTGAAGCAAAAAGAGGATTAGAATGCTGCAATGTATGAACCTAACATTACATGTTTATATATGTAAACCAAGAAGTATGATGACCATTTCTTTGATGGGTTAAAACCATTTCTCCATCGAGCATTAGTATCAAAATCCTTCCCATCATACAAAGATATTTTCTTGTGTGCTGTCAAGACAGAAAATAATTCTATAATTCTTATGACTTTAAAGAAAATCAATAGAAGAAGAGATCTACTTAACACTATAGTAAAGGAAATAAAGAAATAGGGAAGAAGGGAAGAATTTAATTTCCACCCTGTGATAATTGTGGAAGGAATCACCCTCGTGCCGGTCAAGAAGTAAAAGGAGTATGCTACAAATGTGGATAAAAGGCCATCTTGCTAGTGATTGCAAGGGAAATAAAGATTCTACCAATGTTCAATTCTAAAATTATAGGGATATGAGACATTATGAAAATGAATGTCCTAAGCATCCGGTAAACATACCTCAAAAAAGGCCAAGGGATCAAGGTCAAGCTTATGTGATCACTACTGCTAAGGTTGAAGCCCCAGAAGATATGGTGGAAGGTAATTTAATGGTTTCCTCATGTTTAGACAATGCCTTATTTGATTCGGGATCATCACGTTGTTTTATATATTCCTAGTTTGATAAGAAGATTAGATATTTCCAATTTGATTTAACAAGGGAGTTGTTAGTCTAAACTCCTAAGTGAAATATCATTGCTACAAAGTTTTGTGAATCCGTTCTTATTAGGGAATATTAATGTTCTTTATCTGCTAATATCATTGTCATACACATGATTTAATTTGATATAATCCTCGGTATGGGTTGGCTTTCAGACCATTATGAAAAAATTTATTGTAAGAAGAAGGAGGTTACTATTTTTAATGACGATGATAAAGAACAACTTATCTTTAGAGCAGAATCATCACCACCTAATTCTTATCTAGATCCACCCCGATTAGCTCAACTAAATTCATTTATTGGGGAGGAATATAATGAAATAACTATGGGTGAAGGAAAGATTGTTCAAATAGAGGATGTACCTATTGTGAAATAGTGTGTTGATATATTTTCATAGGATTTACCAGGACATCATCTTGAATGAGAAATTGAGTTTTCCATTGATTTAATTTCTGGTTCACGGCCCATATCAAAGACGCCATATAGAATGGCCATCATGGAATTAGTGGAACAAAAGAAACAACTAGAGGAATTGAGTAATAAGGGATTTATTCTCCCTAGTGTTTCTCCATGGGGAGCCCCTATCCTTTCTGTGAAGAAAAAATATGGATCTATGAGGTTGTGCATTGACTACAGGGAGATCAATGCTATAACAATAAAGAACAAGTATCCCCTACCTCGTATTGATGATTTATTCGACCAACTTCATGGAGCTCAATATTTTTCAATGATTGACCTTCGATCTGGATATCATCAATTGTGTATGAAGACGGAAGACAATATGAAAAAAGAATTTTAAACCAGGTATTGGCATTACAAGTTTACAGTAATTCTTTTTGGGATGACTAATGCACCCTATGATTTAATGGATTTAATGAACAGAGTTTTCAATGAATATCTTGATGATTTTTTAGTAGTATTTATTTTTTATATCCTAGTATACTCCAAAAGCTATGAATATCATGAAAATAATTTGCGAACCATTATGAAAACCCTCATAAGAAATTAATTATATAGGATGTTTAGAAAGTGTGAATTTTGGTTTCACGAGATTTCCTTTCTTGGCCACATTGTCTCTAAGGATAGAATCTCTATTGACCCTTCTAAGAAAAAGGAAATACAAGAATCGCTAGCACCGACAAGTATAATTGAGGTACGCAGTTTTATTGGTTTAGTAGTTTATTATTGACATTTCATCCAGAATTTTGCCCGGATGGCTAACCCATAAACAAAGCTCACACGAAAAGGGGTTAAATTTGATTGGACAAAAGGCTGTGAAGAATGCTTCAAATAACTGAAGATAATATTAGTCAATGCTCTTATCTTTACTCTACCATCAAGTAATTATGGATTTTTTATTTAGAGTGATGCTTCAAAGAAAGGAATTGGTTGTGTCCTTATGCAGAATGATAGAGTTGTTTCATATGCATCATGACAACTAAAAATTCATGAGAAAAACTATCCTACTCATGATCTTGAGTTAGAAACTGTAATCTTTTATTTGAAGATATGGATACATTATCTCTATGGTGAAAAATGTGAGATATATACCGATCAAAATTGTTTGAAGTATATTTCCTCACAAAAATAACTCAACATGAGGCAAAGACGATGTCTTGAACTACTCAAGGATTATGATTTCCCGATACACTACCACTTGGGGAAGGCAAATATGGTGGCGGATGCTTTGAGTAGAAAAGATCATTGAGTTTTGAAGAAGATGAGAGTTGAAAGGGATCTTATTCTCATGGATCAAGTAATGATGGATATGGGAATAACCATGGAAGGTGGATAATCAATAATTTTTCAAATGGTTACCAAACCAACTTTATTAGAAAGGATAAAAAGTTCTCAAGCTGGTGATGAAGAGTTTCAAAAGAAGATTAAAGCTGTGAATGATGGGAGATTGAGTGACTTTGTGTATGAAGATGGAATTTTGATATTGGGAAAAGACTTTGTGTTCCCAATATACCTGATCTAAAAAGGGAATTGTTGTATGATGCTCATAGTTCCAATTTCTCTATACACTATGGTAGCACCAAGATGTATAGAGATTTGAAGGAACATTTTTGGTGAAACAACATGAAGAGGGAGATTACTGATTTTGTGTCAAGATGTATGGTTTGTCAACATGTGAAAGCTAGAATGCAATAGCCTGGAGGAGTCATGCAACCTCTTCCCATACCTGAGTGGAAATGGTATAATATTACGACGGACTTTGTCATGGGACTACTAAAGACTCCTAGAAGTAGAGATGCAATATTTTTCATTGTTGATTGTCTTACCAAGTCAGCACATTTTCTAGATATAAGAGAAGATTTACCACTTGAACGTCTAGCAAGACTATATATTAATGAAGTTGTGAGACTTCATGGAGTACCCCTATCGATTATTTCTGATTGTGATCCCCATTTTACATCAAGATTATGGAAATGTTTTTAGAAATCCCTAGATACTGAACTTCATTTGAGCACTTCCTACCACCCCCAAACTGATGGAAAATCATAACAGACTATTCAAATATTATAAGGCATGTTGATATCATTCTCACATGACTTTCAAGGTATGTGGGATCAATATTTATCTTTGGTAGAATTTTCCAATAACAATAGCTTCCATTCAAGTATTCAGATGACACCATATAAAGTGTTATACAGAAAGAGATGTCGCACACTAACCTATTAGGATGATGATCGTGAAAGAAAACTTGTAGGCCCAGAAATTGTGGAGAAAATGATGGAAAAGGTGAAGGTAATCCAAAACCATAACAAAGCAGCACAATGTAGGCAGAAGAACTATGCTGATAATCAAAGGAAGGATTTGGAATTTCAGGTAGGAGATCATGTTTTCTTGAAGGTATCTCCATGGAAGGGTGTTATATGTTTTCTTAAGAAGGGAAAATTGAGTCCTAGGTACATCGGACATTTTGAAATTCTAGAATGAATTGGTGATGTAGCTTACCGTTTGGCAATGATGCCAAGTCTCTCCAAAGTTCACGATATATTCCACGTATCATTTTTGAGAAAATACATGCCTAACCCAACGCATGTACTCACCTATGAGGAATTAGAACTGGAACCTGATCTGTCTTATTGTGAAGAGCTTGTCAAGGTTCTTCATACAAGGTAACATGTGTTGAGAAACCGGACGACTAGTCTGGTAAAATTTATATGGAGAAATCGTAAGACGGTAGAAGCAACGTGGGAACCTGAGGAACTTATGATGAAGAACCAACCGAGTATTATTACACAGTAATACTCTAGAAATTTATAGGATGAAATTATTTGAAGGAGAGGAGAATGTAACACCCCAAGCTTCCACAATACGCTTCTCTTTGAATAATACAATAGCGTGTTTTGTATGCAACTTCTAGTTCTAACACACCACAACGAATCAAACTAGCTGTTATGAATAATAATACCCACTTTTGGAAATTTTATACATTTTATCTTTCAAAATGGACTTCATTTTTGGATTCAGAATATCAAAATTAGCTTAGGGTCGATTTTTGGTATTCTTTTGAAAATATTCAATTTTTGATGAATAGTGAAAAATACTAAATTTTAATTAAAAAAGACTTTTTTAATAAAACAATTTTATATAGATAAATTATGATATTGAGTGGTTTAATAGAATAATTAGATTATATTTTTACAATTTAATCCAATATTGGTCATTGGATATAATTTTACATTTAAACTGGTCATAAGCAAGTGTCCATCTTTTGATAGTTATTATTTCTTAAATACACATTTTTTGTTTTGACAACGGTAATTATTTTTAAATTAATTCTTCCAATTAAGTGGTTTGAATTTAGAAAACTTTATTCCATATTTATAATCTGGAGGTCCAAATTGTGTAAATTGGAAACTTTTAATTTTAGACATTTTGAATAATTACTTCGGTAAATATTTTATTTTCCATGGTTAAAGTGTAAATCTGGAAAATAAGGGTAAAAAAATAATTTTATAATAATATTAAATTGCCCTAACACGTGCCATTACCCTATTATATGATAAATTTCCGACCATGGGCATCATTGGGTTGATTTTGGGACCCCATGGAGCCACTTGTACGTGATAATAACACTTTATATTAATTAAGTTAAAGTAAACACAAAAATGACATAAGCATATGTCTTTTATTAAAAAAATTATATAAATTTATACTTGTTATATCATCAACTATAAATAGTCATTATAAATCTAAAAATATTTCCTAAATAATCATATTTTATTTCTAATTTTTAGACAGAGAATAATTAAATTTATTTATGACACAACGATGATGAAGTATTTTCCTTATTAATGAAAGAATCTAATAAATGATGTTATAAATACTAAAATAAATATAATTTGAATGTTTTGATTACATTCAAAAAAAATTAGGATAATATGACATATTATGGTTGATTAAATGTATTTAGTTTGAATTAATAATGTTTTTAAGAATTTAACAGAAATCAATTATTAAATAATCTCAAAGTTGACATAAATGAGTTTTTAAAACAAATACAATATTATTGGTTGATATAAATTCCAAAAAAGTCTAATGTTTGGAAAAGGGAATAAATAATATTATATGTGTCATTAATGAACCTATTGGGATTCTATTGGATGTTTATGGTATGTTCATTAACCATATAATATAAAAATATAAAGAGAGATGGTAAAAGTCAAACTATTTAACTAAGAGTTAAATCTAAAAGATAAGGTTAATATAGTGACTAAAACCTATCTAAAACCTATTGGTTGAGTGTTTTCAACCCATCCCCACCTTAGCCTTTAAATAACCCACTTTTTATTCATTATAAACTGAAAAGTATTTTATTATAAAATAATATTTCTAGTTTTTCTTAAGGTGCCCCTCACACCTCTTATAAAAGGAAACTCCCCCTTCTCTCTAATTCACACCTTCAAAGCCATTTCACTCAGAAAAAATCTGCCCAAATATCCTCTAAATTGTCCTCCATTTATCCTAGAGGCCTTTATTTAGTCATAAAGGCAACCTAAGGAGCCCTTTGATCAAATCAAAAGGAAGAACCTAAAGAAGAGGTAATGATTTCACCACCCTCTTTCAAGTTCCTTTCTTCTTCCACTTCCTCTTTCTTTGTTATTTCCATTATAAAATGATAACCCCAATATATTCTATATAATTTTATGTTATTATAAATATTATACAACCATATTAATTATTCTATCCATCCATTGAATGACATTTCATCGTACATATGTACGTACGACTTACTGTCTCCACGTCGTGGTGTAATTGTTATTCAATAAATTATTTTTTGGATGGGTATAATAATGATATGTAATTCATGTAAATAATAAATATAACATGATAATGATTATTTATACCATCCAATTATATATTGTTTTAATATAAAAATAATGATATTTTCTCTCATGCGTACATACGGATTACCATCTCCACGAACGGGATGAGATTCATTCCCCATCGTATCCATTCAAGACTAATTTTTTTATGATTAAAAATAATGTTTAAAGACTTGATATAATTCTGGATATGAATAAGATATATCCCATCCATAACAAATATGACTCACATAATAAAAAATATAAAGTAAAATGAATCCTTTAAGACTCAAAATGACGATAATACTAAGATATTATTAACAAAGCAATGTTAAAAGATCATATATGATATCATAATAGTGTATATGATTCTTGTATAATTTAATAACAATTATTTCACCATTATACAGGAGGTTAACCTACCCTTGACCAAGGAAAAGTACAAGGTAAGGTTTAATTTCACAATCTCTTTATTATCTGAGGTTGTTATTACATAAGTATCTATTGTGGCCTCTTTATCATCCACATCCATGATTCATAAAAATGTATTTCGAAATTTTTTTACTATTTACTTGATAATGGGGTAAAGTGATTTATACCCTTATTTTACCTTATATGTTTTCAAATGAATCTTTCTATCATTTTCCAAATAAGGTACTTTATGATATTTTTGAAAAAATTAAGGTAAGAATGTTTTTTTAACTTATACTGTGGGTGTGGCTATTTTCTGCCGTTATAACATCATCGAAGCTTCCCTTACAAGCTTATAATAATATTTTCAAAATAAATTTTTTCTCTATAATTATGTGACTATTAAATGATTTCAAAATAAAAAGATATATTTCTGTAAAAAAGGGTTATGATTTCATCTATGTCAACATCCTTTGATGAATTTTATGTTTATTTGATGATGATTTATTATGATACAAAACTTCCATATTGTATTGAATATTTTGTGATATGTTTGACAGTGGATGTTCTATTTTTATACCATTCATGGTTTATAGTTAAAGTATTGACATTTTCTATGCTAGTTTTAACACAAATGTTTATGTTATATTTCAACATTTTTATATGAGGAATGTATTGGACTTAGTAAGTGACGGGTGGAGCCTACTATAGCTCCTCGATGCATCAGTAGGTCTCATGAGAAAACTATACATGGAATTGGACAAGGCCTTTCCCATTTTGATATATGGTTTTGGTCGAGGCCTTAATCATTTTTAGACGTCTTGGCTGAGGCTTTCACAAAATGTTTCAGAATGTCCGACATTATACATTCCCTCATTATGAAAATAATATTGATGGTTCATGTGGTCATTCGACTATAAGAATACCCATGATTATATTTTATTATGGAATTATTTACTCAGCTCATATCCATGCTGTTAAATTATTCATGTTTATTATTGGTAAAGGCATGTGGTTTCAATTATTCACCATACTTAATATTTATGTTATCTTACACTGTATTTCTTACCCTCACTGAGCATTTGAGCTAACCCCTTTATTATTATTCAATTTCCCAAGATATGAAGAAGTTAGTTATGAGTGACTTGTAGGAATAATCTAGGAGCCTTGGATGTTTCTAATGGAATAAATTCATGGTGTATTTCTTTTCAAGTAGTAAAGTTAAACTTATGTATGAATCTCATTTCAAATATTACTAAACTAATCGGCCTTTCAAGACATGATTTCCCTGTGATCATACCAATGTTATGTAATAATGCAGAAAATCTGGATAATTAGGGTTGGGGCATTACACATATCCTTCTCGACTTCCATTAAATGGGAAACAATACTGTTGATCATGTTTATGGAGGACTACCATCTTACGAACCAATGAAATTTTTTTTCCACCACCACCTTTAAAGGATGGATATACTGATGGATTTGAAAAATTTATATTATATTTATAATTTTATTATAATTATTTAATTATCATATCACATATACATTTTTTTACTTTCCATTATGTGGTGGATATGATAATGGTGTTCACGTGAATGGCAGACTACTGCCTCACGAGGTAGTGTGATTCATTTTTCACTTACACATTACATGGAAAGTGTTAAGGTTAAAATTAATTAATATATTTTAAATTTATGAAATAATTATACTTCTAGAAATTTAAAATCACATATAAAATCTTACCATAAAATCCATATGAAATTAATAACGTCTCTTGTGCGTACATGTGAATGACTGCCTCCACGTAACAATACAAAACGTTATTCATTGTATTATGAAATGGATTGTAAGAAAAAAATATTTGATTTATATAAATGATATATATTAAATAAAAATAATTATATTAATATTAATTAATATTTATTTTCCTTTCATTCCATCAGTGGAGAAAAATAGAAACAACATTCATGCATACATACGACCTACAATCTATATAAACTGTGTAATCCATTTTCTATCTCAAACATTAATAGATTAATCTATTTTAATATATAATTAGTATATATGATATATATATATAATGGTTTTAATTCAATATATTATGTAAAAATGATCAAAATAAAAATACAAGAATTACTAAACTATAACAAACATGAAAAACATATAAATTATCACCCAAGACAGTGATTTTTTATAAATAATTGATAATAAAATGGTGATAAAAGACTATATGTAAATTATAAATGTTATGAGATATATTATTATATTTCCATAATATATTTATATAAAAAATATTTATTATACTAGATATTCTAAAACATACGAAGGACATCAGAACTGAGGTAAGGGTTTCTCGTCTCACTTTTACTTATATGAGACATATGCCATATTCCTGAATTATTTATTTTGTGTGGTGTATATAATTATAATTAGATATATTCTATCATGAATATATTTTTATTCATGGTATTTAAATTTTCATTTTATATTATTTTTTTTATGGGGATTATAATTCAGAAGTTACCAATGTTGTGAGGGTTTATTTCATAATCTCATAATTATTCAAGATTATTTATGTATAAGTCTCTCTTGGGGGAATTATTTGATATTTAAATATTAAAATATGTATATTTTCTTATCCTATGGTTATTCATGAACATTTTTTAGTAATAATACCATTTACCTAATCTTTGAAACATAAAATGATTGAGTAAATGTTTTTAAGAAAATACGGCTTTATTTATATCTTCGGTCAAAAATCATTTTTCATAAAAATGCATGTTTTATAATTTCTTCAAAATTTTATTAACATATAAAAATGATTTAATAAAGTAATTTTTACCTATTTTTACTTTTTAGAAAATATTTTGAAAATAATATTCATGTCCTTTTCAAAATAAGTTCTATTTAATGATATGAAAGTAATATTTCTATTAACATGTAAAACATGAAAATAATTTTACATCATTATGAACACTAAATGTTTTAAAGTTTATTTTAAGACTTATAATGTTATTTTTAGAGAAAATTATTTTCCAAACAGTTTGTTAACTTTTTTAAAATAATTATTTTCCATATAAAAAATGTTATTTTCCTTAAAAATATTTTAATGGCATTTAATACTATTTATATTCATCAATGACATAGAAAAATTTATTTTATTATTGATCTACATGGGATATGTTTTATTAAAATCACACTTATTAATTATTTGGATGGTTTATGACCGATTTTACTAAGGATGTAAAATTTTATTACCTTTTACCATATTTCTCTGGATAGTTTATGATTATGTGTATTTGATTGGGGAAAGAATTAACATTTAGTATGTTATATTTTAATATAAATGTTTTTGTGATCATATATCAACCCTTTAAAATGGTGAATTCATTAGAATTATTATGTTATAGGTGGTTCCTAGTTATAGATAGTCCCTCGATGCATCCACTGGTCTCATGAGACAAATAATTTGACCAAATTAGACGGGTTTGTAGCCATGAATTTAAACTATATTGTGGAATGTTTTGATTGTTTTAGATATAAAAAATTATAAATTACCTCATTATGAGTTCATATATTTGTGTTCGTGCGGTTATTCGATTAGTTATAATATCCATTGAATAGTTTCAAGGTCCTGTTATAATTTATATGGATTTATTTGATCATTATTTATTTTCACCATATAATGATCAGGTTATTTACAAAATGGTATGTGTTTTAGTTATTTACCTTTCTATATTTATTATTCATATTTATTAATGATCGATTCCACTGTAATTTTACCCTTACTGAGCATTTTATCTTACCCCTTTCTTATGTTTTATTTTCCCCAGGATGCGAGGAAGTGTTGTGTGACTGGTATAAAAGGATACACTAAGAGAAACAATGGAATTGTTATTGAAAACACATTTTGTATATGATGTTTTAAAAGGTATATGAAATTTAAGAATGTATATGTTTTACTAAGACTAATGATCTATTTTTATATTTTGGATGAGATACCTTGTATCTGGTGGTAATGTAATAATGTAACCACTAAATGTTGGCTACTGAGGATTGGGTCTTTACAGGTGGTATCATAGGAAGTTTATTAGAAACCATGGGAACTAGTTTTAGAAAAAAATATAAAAGGGAACATAACGGTATGATATAATTTGTGTATAAATGTAGAATAACATCTTATTGTTTTGGTAACAAATATATTATGTTGCTTTCATAGGAATATGTCCCTATATGAATACTATAAGTTGATATGGTTCTGAAACATATGTACCTAGGGGTAATAACTCCAAAAAGGGTGAATTGGGATTTAACTGATCATAATATGATTTATGATATCAGGCCTTACTACTCATTGTGTTTGATACTACTAGGGTATATTCTTAGGATAATTGAAATTTTCATTAACAAAAATTATAAAGAATTTGAAACTAATGATATTCCCAAGGAAATAGTGTTTATGATTATGATATTATCCCGGAATAAAATTGTCAAATTATGTTATGTGTTTCACTAGTTTTGGGATGATACATTCAGTTTTATAATGTTATGATGAATTATATTCCCTTTCATCATTCTGAAATGATACCTAGTAGAATGGATTGGAACTGTATAAATGAATATAATCCAAAGATTAAGAATTATCATTTCATTGACAATCTTTAGAGAATATATAAAGACTATTTTTTCCTTATACGACTTTGAAATATATTAATAAATATTTTCCGAACCAGGCACTGAGAGGGTGCGTGATTCCTAGGCCCGATGATCCCATAAGTAATTTCAAAAGAATATTAAATATATTTTATATTATGAGAGGAAATTTTTTCAATTAAAAGTGAATATATACTTAATGGATTCATAGATCATAAATCTAATAACATGGTTGAATCCATAGTGTGGGGATTACCCTAGTCATGAGCTAATGTTTGTTAGCACTGGACTTTCATATGAGGCAGTCATTCGTGGGTGAATTTAAATTAAAATAATTAATTAATTAAGTAATTTTAGTTTTAATTAAATAAATCTAATACTCCATAAATAATCCCATATAAAATTTTTTAGGAGTGGTTGTTGAGAGGATATTCTATCGTTCATCATTAGTGAATTGATATCAGATGATGACTAATGAACAGATCAAGATGGATGTATAGACTATTAACAAGAAGATATTCCCCATCGCTGAAGAACATGTTCTTAAACAATTAATGATTCTATATTTCGGCAGTTAATGTCAATTTTTGTTTCTATAAAGGATTAAAATATTAAGAATTTTTTATCAAGTATTCTTTGATCTGTGTTTAAATTATTCCTTCGCAACATCCAATGTATTGAATTAAATTGATTATTCAATTTATTTTTATTATACCATGTTTATCTCCCTATAAATCCCAAATATAAGATCTTTTACCATGAAATCCTAAACAAATATTGATATACCTTTGTTCTTATAAATTTCATCCACATGTTCTCCACATTCTCTACCATTGACTTACATGGAAATAGTTTTACATTTCTAGGTGGTTCCGATCATGATCGGGCCAATATATTCATGGTGGATGTGCAAAGAATTATAAGATTAATTGTTTTAGGATATATCCATGTGGATTGTGTGTGTCCCTTCAATGAATTAGGACCCATAGTGGAAACAAGAAATAACAGGAGGTGTTATGGCATTGTTCGAGAAATTTATATTGCTAATTTGAAGCCATTGGAGCTTAAAAATCAATGGTTAGTTATAATTCCTTCATCTTTTGTCGATTATATGTATCCAATGTGTGGATTTGATAGTGGTAGATCTGGATATAGACTTAGTATATATAACTAATCATTCTGAAAAATCTCGACTACAGTTTGTATATTGGGACGAACAAATACCGTGTAGTCCCCTAGATATGAAAGTTAGGGTTTTATAAAAAATATAAGGATAACATGTTGTGTCGCTAGGATTTATTCAATTTGACCCTCCCTGGGAATCAGGGTGAAGTTCTAGTAGCACACTCCTAGAACCCCATACGTGAGGACTTACTGTGTAATTTGGGTATACATGGACATAGTCCTAAGGACATGTTCCTTAATAAGAGAATATAACATGACCCTTTGAGGATGAGATATGTCATGTAGTAATCCAATAAGCCATGTAGTACTACATGGTCAACAAGCCATGCATTGGAGAGTAAATTAATAGTATACTCGGAGAGGTTGAGACACGTTGTGCAGTACCCTTACACGTTGTGTAGTACTATATGAAAAATTATCTATGTGTTGGAGAGGAAACGAACATGAGTCTAGGAAAGGTCACATATCATGTGGAACACCTTACATGAAATGTACTTATTTTTTAAACTATGACTTGTATCTTTTTCATTTTGACATAGATATTAGCCAATGAGTAGTTTATCCAGAGTGTTTTTTCCTATAAAGAATGTGATGATTTACTTCATATTGTCTTTTGAGATATGATACAATATTTTCTAAGAATTATACTTACATAGGTGATTCTTGATTATGACAATGATCTAGAAGGATCATTAGAGTGATTACATTTAGAGTAGGAAATCCTATATTGAACCAGGGTGTAGGTCCTCTATCCACTGAGATGACACTCCATTGTCACAACATGACACATGTCATCTGTTATCATTGTGTAGACATGGAAACAACACTCTCCTATCACACCATGTTTCAGTTACCCTATCCAAGGATATATTATTCCCCTATAATACTAGAGATGGGGTCCTCCATACTCATTGTGCAGATACAAAGGAGACACTCCCGTATCTCACTAGGGTGAAAGTCCTTTATCTATGGAGATAGTACTCCCCAGTCACACCAGAGAGTGAGTCCTCTAAATATATTGTACAAATATAGAAGTGTAAATCCCCTCTTATACAATGGAACATGTTCTCCATTAATAGGGATGGTACACCCATGTCCCACAAGGGTGCTGGTCCTCCGTACTCATTATAAAGATACAAAGGCATCACATCATAGTTTCATCACGGCTCGATTTCTATACATAGAGACAATACACCCTTATCATACCAAGTTTTGGGTCTTACATATTCAATGATCATATATATAGATGATACTTCCCTACCATACCATGGTGTGAGTCTTATATCCTTTGGATATTGCACTCATCAAGATATGGAGCAGTGGGGAGGTGTGTGTCCTACACATGGTTACTTATTCATATTGACATGTGAGACACTAAGAATCATTGATAGGCCTTTGGGAAAAGTTGTTAAACAAAACCTCTTATATTGGGATTTTTGATGGAGATATCCTTTATCTCTCAACATGGTTTCTTATATAAGAATACATATATACATATATTTTTTGTTGGTTTTTGTTTCCCTCTTGCTTTGGGATGAGATGACTAATTTTATCAGGTCTTCTACTACTCCCTCATCAGTTTTTGAGGAATCCTTATGGGCATGTATATAGTCACACCTGTATAGAATTTTTTATCATGTGTAGTTTCTTATGAATACGATAGATAGTTTGTTGGTGAATTCATAGGATCATAAAAATAGTCAAGTGTATTTGACAGTGTATGATGGTCAGGGCTTAGAGATGTAGAGTCAGGATCTCTCACCATTTCTTATCTAGTGTTGACAAGTTGAGACATATTTTATGGGTGGGCATGTATTTTTCCTCAATAATATCTTTTTACTCTTTCCCGCTCTTTTATTTTTAAAATAGGTTATTCCATTCATACTTTTTACTCTAGAGGTTATTGTCTTTTATTATTATTACACTATACTTTTTCATGGAAATGGTAGGGTGTATGCATAATGGTACTTTAAGAAATCCCCCCATATTAGTTTTTCCTTATCAATGGTTGTTTCTAGACCTTGGCCTATGAATGTTGTCTTGGGCTAGTTATGGATCAACATTCCATTAGTAAAGGTGGTGCCCAGTTGGTCAGATGAAGAAGGATTTGTATAATAGGTGGTTCATCCTATGGATAGTTTTTGGATGTTCCCCTTATGAGGCTTGGTTGGGAAATAATGGAAATTTTTTCAAAGTGTATCATGTGTGTCTTTTAGGCTAGAGAACAAAAAATTTATATAGTGATCGATGTATCCATTCTCATAGACTTTCATTACATACTTTTCGACTTAGAATACCATGAAATTGTTCTCCTTGAACATTGGAACATGCATCATATAAAATGGGGCCCTATGGTCATTCTTAAGTTAGTTCCCCATATATATATATTCCCATTATACTGAGGTATATCTTAATTAAATTTTAGGATCCCTCTACAAATATAGTTATCTAGGTTACCAATTCGGGATCATATTTATGATTCAATAAGTGGAGAGGCTAGAGTTTAGGGTCTATCTCATGATATCTTTCCTCTTGGTGGTAAGGTTCTAGTACTTTAACCTATCTTGTATTTTATTATAGAAACAATTAATGATTAGGATACTTGTAGGCTTAGTACATTCCATGAGTTCTAATGCAAAGGGTTGTTGAGGTTCTACGATGAGATAGATCCCTAGGCAATGTAGGATTGGATTGATTTGGTGATATGTGTTTTCAAGATTGTGCAGACCTCGAATGATCAAATGGTTTCACTATAATCCAACCATTTCAATAAAGTAATTGGCAGTTGGTGTAGTCTATTCACATAGACACATGATGAGTCTTCTCCATCATTTTCCTACTTTTAGCTTTTTTTTGAAGAAAACTACTCTTTATTCTTGTGCTTAGTTCAGATTTAGGAGTTGTTGGAGCTACAGTAGGGAGGTATAATAGTTACTGAGTATAATATGAATATAAAAAACCTTATGTGGTACACCCTAAACAATATTCAGGTGGTTACATCTAGGCATGGAAGTTCATACATGATCACTATAGAGACATCCATTCTAGTGTGGTACCCCTATGCATTCCCACATATTCTATAATTTTGGATTGGGAACTAGTGATGGAGAGATTCTTATTTGAGGAATGCTATATGGATAACTTCATCAATATGAATATAGAGGTTGAGTTGTCTATAGTGGTTATCATATAACAGGAGGCATACCCATTATCATACTCAAGTACATGGTTTTGTAGCTCAGAGGAATCACATTTAACTAGGAAATACCAAAGCGGGTGGATTATATGCATGTAATGATTGAGGTTAAATGGAAAATTATTTCCTGACTTGATATACTGAATAGGGTAGGCATATAGAAGATATACCACTATGACACTAACAATGTGATGATAATGGTTCTCCCAAGCATAACCAGAGTGGCCCCCAGGGAGGTAAATATTATAGAGGATTAGGCATGGATACTAGATAATTAGGTGGTGGTGGTGGAAGAATGTGTTAAATCCTTCCACCAATACTATAACGAGTTACATGATAGGTATAAGGAGTTGGTGG
Source organism: Viscum album (assembly GCA_963277665.1). Classification (NCBI taxonomy): domain Eukaryota; kingdom Viridiplantae; phylum Streptophyta; class Magnoliopsida; order Santalales; family Viscaceae; genus Viscum; species Viscum album. Next base: position 71,543 of record CAUJRU010000595.1, read on the forward strand.
TTGGTGCCATGGGCATATGTAGGATATGAAGGCTTATGATCTTACAACTCACAAGATTATTAGAGGTCAGATATGTGTTTATCATATTTTGTCATTAGTACTATAAGGCACATGTGAATGTCTTTCCTTCACCCCCTTACTCATAGTGTGAGAGTTGGGGATACCAAAAGAGACTTTAGCCTAGCTACTTATCCTTGAGGGTCTTATAGGGAACACTTAATCATTATCAATTATCAATTATTCGTGTGATCTATCTATTAGTGGAAATATTTTATCAGGGGACCACTTTGTATTCATGCTGAGAACATTTGATATAATTTTTGGTATGGATTGGTTTTCCATGGTTTGATCCAAGATTGATTGTCACTGTATATGAGTTTGTTTCATTTATACATATGGTATAGGATTCTTGTTTATGAGTGGGAGATATATCATTACAGAGTGAGTGGTTTTTCTATTAGGAAGATACCACCCATCACCCATTAGTTTCCATGTTTATACCTTGGTGTAATAGGATCTTCAAGCATCTGAGTTCTTTCTATCAGGGAGGATTATATAGACTTCTTCCCTGAGGACGTTCATGGACTAACTCCAAGGTGGTAGATGTATTTTTTCTTTAAATTTCACCCCATTACCACTTCAATATCATTTTTTACATATCATATGGCATCTACCAATCTTCGTGAGATTAGTTTATAGTTGGAGGACCTTCAAGAGAAGGTTCTTATCAGACTTACTATGTCCCCCAAGAAACTCCATTTTTTATAAAAAAAGTTGGATATGATCTTATGATTTTATATATATTATCTTCTCATGAACCAACCCATGGTAGAGAAAACGTACACCTTGATGAGAATTAAATACCTCTTTGACCAATTTTGAGGTGGATGGTTCTCAAAGATCGATCTCAGGTCCATCTAACACCACATGAAGTTTTTCAAGGCTAATATTCTAAATATATAATTTTGGTGTCCCTATGGACACTATGAGTTCCCTTTTATGCCTTTAAGTGTGATGAATTCCATTTATTTTTAATGGATATAATGTTATATATTTTCCTCCCATACATGGATATATTTTTTTGTATTGATTAACAATATAAACATTTAATATTCATGAGTTGAGAAGCATTCAGAGAACTTGATGATGGTCCTAGAAGTACTTTAGAATAAATAGATTTATGGTAATCTATCTAAGTGCTAGTTTTGGATCCACAGTGTTCACTTTCTAGGGAATTTAATTTCTATGTATTGATTACCTATGAACCTAGTGAATATCAATGAAGTTATTTCATGGGAAGTACCCAGATCATTTTCGAGGTGAAAATATTTATTAGATTGGATGGTTTCTACATGATATTCTTAGAAGATTCACCAAGTATTGTAGCCCCATTGAACAACCTAACATGGAATATGTAGTCATTCCTCTAGATTGCGTACTGTCAGTGAGACTTTGAGGAGTTGAGGATGGGGTTGAAAAGTGCTCTTATTTTGAAACTACTAGAGGTGGGGCATGTGGTATATAGTATAATTTGATTAGTATAGAGATAGGATAGGATAAATAATGATAAATAGTAAATTAGTGATTTTATATGGGTCGAGGTAGTTGTGACCCCATGAGAATAACTACATGACTGATGGCCTAGAGTTGTCATTGGAATTATTTTCTTTGAGGATATAGATGCACTATCTTCTGAGATAATATAAGGTCCCTAACATAAACATTAAATATTCTTGATTTAATTCAATAATTCACATTGAGTATATTTTTTAGGTTTAGGTTTTTATATATTTATTCCATAACTATTACATAAAAACTCAAATTTATACAAAGTGGATACAGGTAAAATAGTATCCATTTCATGCACAATATAAAACTATTTAAAAATAAACAGGATTTATTTTCTTTATAAAATTCTTCTTGACTTCCTACTTTATCTTAAACATCCTCAACCCCTATGGAAAACAATTAAAAAAATGGAATGAGGAAAAAAATCTTATTATGGAATATAAAATAAGGAATAAAACCATTAGTCGATGAATATTTTAAATCGAGGAAAGCATATTCACAAAATCATAATTTTCACCCATAAAACAGAGATTTTTTAACACACCATATGATAACATAAGATTCTTGAAAAACTTCTTAGAAATCATAAATCATAAAGGTGACTTGTGGAATCCATATCATACTTACATTATAGCTTTCACTATTACATAGGGAGTAACCTTCCTGGTTACATTTGGAATACCCATCACAGTATATTCCCTAAATCTCTCAGAAGAAACCCTAAATTTTACCTCTATCTCATTACCTAATGAATTGGAGAGCTATCAAGGGTTCACCCACCCTTGGTTTTTTATAGGACCACCCATATACATAAACGATTCCCAAGAACCATAACATAATCATAACACTTAAAAAAATACTAAAGGAGAAATAACATTTCTACATTGCAATCACAAGAGATCATTTCAAGATTTTGACATAATAAATCATGTATCTAAACCATTTTTGATACCAAAATAATTAAAAATGGTATATTCTATTTATTTTTCTTTTAATAAAATTACGACTTCTATATGAATACAAATATCAAATAATGGTTATAGTGGTAGAGAATTTGTTACCGTCACATACATTAAAAACAAACCTTCCTTTTTTTCATTTAGTAAAAAGCTTCATATAAAAAATATTTTTTTTGAAAGCCTTTTAATTAAATAAAAAATAAAATGGGTTAATTTTACACCTTATAAAATAAGGTGGTTTATAACATCAAAATATGCCTCAATTAAAGGAGATTAAGGTGAAGTCCCTTACATGGATTCCGACTCGTCACGTATAATCATTATATTCCTCAATAATAAAAGTGGGATAATTTATACTCTTTTGAAAAAAAATTTATTATTCATTTTATCTCACCTATTACTATTTTATAATAATTACATAATTATTTAAGTTCATATCGAATGTTTTATATATATTCATTACTTAATTCGAAAATGAACGTGATTTTGATTTCACTAGTCTATGTGCTCATAAGTACATCATATACAGAATAGTATTAATTACATAATCATCACTTTTATACATTAGTCATACTTTTTAAATCCAACCATTACTTATGGTTATGAAAAATGAACATCGTTATATTCATAGAGATGGTACATCGTACGTACGCACGAGTAACACTTTCCATTTTTCATTGATCGTTGTGGAAATAAGGTAATTGTTATTTTATATTTCTAGAATGGTCATCAAATTATTAAAATCATAATAATAATTTAAATAAACTTATATATATTATAAAATTTATGTGATGAATAAGAAATAATTACATCACTTCATGGAGGTGATAGTTCACTTGTACGCATGAATGACATTATTGCTTTTATGTGCATGGAAGGTAAAAACATAATTGAAATATTATTATTTTAAAATGATAAATATTTCACTAATATCAAATAATAATATTAATTCCATCATTATAACCAACCACGATAGATGTTAATGGAAAACGAACTAAACTAGTTCATGGAGGTGATAACTCACACATACGCACGAACGATTAACTCCTTTCCCATTTGATGGAAGTAGAGATGGATTTAGGGGGTAATATTAAAATAATAACATCTCATTATATTTAGGATAATATATTTACAATTTCATCTTTGATAAAGAATATTTAAATGGAGTGGAAGATGAAATATTATAGAAACTCATAAAAATGATACATATTCTTCGGTCGATCACCATTGAAGAACACCTTAATGCCTCTAATAAGGGTGTTATAACAAAAATAAAGACACAAAAATGTGGAGAGGGATTCTAGGAAAAGGTTTGGGTAGATATTTTTTGAACCAAAAGGCTTCATAAGTGTGACTATAATAGAAGAGAGGTTACCTTTTTCTAGGAGAGGGGTGGGAACCCTTGGAAACTCTTAAATTATTAAATTAATATAAATTAATTTTTGAATGAAAAAGACAAAAAAATGATATATGATGAATAAAATATGAGTATAATTTATAAATAATCACATCCAATAATTTTTAGACATGTATTAATTTTATTTTAAACCTTATCTTTCTGGTTTACCCTTAATTATTCTCTTTTAATTTTAATTATCTTAACACCATTCTAATTATTAAGAGGCTATTAATTTTACTGATGTGGGCTAAATTTACCTTATTTGGAATCTTAATGAAATTTTAGACCATATGATAGTCACTTTGTGATTTTAAATTACATTTATGATTTTTAAATAATTTTATCTATAATAATTTTTATAAAATATCCATTATGTCAATTTTTTCACTATTCACTTTAATGAATTTCAATAAAATCTAAATAGAGAGATAACTTCGAACCAAACCATTTAATAGTATTATAACATGTCATGTTAACATTGAAAAATATTTAATGTTATAATTTATTTCAAATAATATTTATTTTAATGTTTATAGTAACATTTATTTGATTGTTTCATTAATAAATAAATCACTACCTCATCATTATATCCTAATTAAATTTAATTATTTAATATATAATTATAATAAATAAAATTCCATAATGTATAAATATTTGTATCTTTATAAATATTATTTATAGTTGAATATATTTCTTATAAACCTATATTAAAATTTTTTTAGTAAGAAGATATATGTTTATAATATATTTTCCTTTACATTAAATTAAAAGTCATAATTTTCATAATCACACCCAAGTGGATTCCAAAGAACAAATTATCATCAAAAAGGTTTTATTATTTTTTCATTGATAATCCTATAATATTAGTAACCTTTTTAGGGTATTTTTATATTATTATAATATTTATTTTACCATTATTTACCAGATTTACCCTTTAACCATGGTAAATAAAAATAATTACTAAAGTTACCATTCATAATGTCCAAAAATAAAAGGGTCCTTTAAATAATTTGGACACACTATTTCAAAATATCGAATCTATATTTTGAAATTTAAAACACAGAATTTACAGTACATAATTTAAAATTAATCCTCACTATCAAAACAAGAAAACATGTTTTTAAAAGTAAAAACCTTCAAAAAATTAACATGTGTTAATATCAAATTTTAATGTGAAATTAATTCCAATTAACAAAATTACATTTAATGGTAAAAAATTATTATAATTAAACTTTAAAAACAATTAAAAGGATAACCTAAATATATAAATAAATTATATGAAAAGTTAGTTTTAAATTAAAATGTTGTTTTTTTACTATTCATTAAAAAAATGAATTTTTTCCTAAAAATACCAAAATTTAACCGAAGTAAAATTTTATGTACCACTTATAAAGAAGAATTTTCTTTTGAAAAATATAACATATTAAAATGAAAGAAACTAGTTTTAAAAATGGTTCACCATAACAATGTAGTAAAACTACCTTTTAAATATATGAGAGTATTTTAGGCTTATAACTAGATTTATTCTCATTTTATGTCAAGAGAATTTATAAGATGAAAGTAAAAAACATTTAATAAACATGTGTAAACATAATATAGTAATAAATTTTTATTCCCTCTAATAAAACAATTAGGTGTTAGCTACTGTATAAAAAATAATAATAATATTGTATTATTTTTCAGTATACCTCTATATTGGATGCAACATAGGATTTAAGAGAAACTGATTATTATGTGTCAGGTATTTTATCACACATAGTGTCCTCTTTAAAATAAAATTAACATCTAATTTATAAATATTAATATATATGAAAAATACTTATTCTATAATTACCTAGGATGTGACATTTCCCCTATTCGAAAATTGTATCCTTGAAATTTTAATTCAGGGTCAGTAACTAGGGTACAACTTTTCAAAGTACCATTATTGAAATCTCACATAAAAACAAGTATTAACAAAACTTCCACTTTAAAAGTAATAAATGAAAGTAAGAAGGTTACTAGAGATAACACATACTACAATTCCTAGTAGGAATACATGAATATTGAAGAAAACCCAACTATCAAGTTTTAATAGAGAGTGATATAAAATATTTTCAAAAAACCATTAACAATCAAAACCATACTTTTTTATTGATTAAACGATATTTTATTTCATATTAAAAAAACAAAAAAAAATTAATATCATTTTTATAATTATGGGTAATTATTTTACTACTTAGAATAATAAAATAGGGAAATATACTCACATTACAAATATATTTTCATCCATTAAACAAATTCAACCACAAACTAATGTTTTTATCTTATCGATGAGTATTTAAGATGACTTGGTCACACCTAAATCTCTAGAATCAACTTTTAGAGAATCACAGAAACTATAAAAGATAATCTATATATTTACCATGTATTTCTACATTAACCAAAACCAGAATGGTTTATACAAGATCAGATAATTCCCCAAAAATAATAATCCTTTATAAGGATAAAGACTACTTTTAATCTCAAAAATTTAACAGTAATACCCAAAGTTCAACATATACCATTCAACAAATAAATTTCCTTAAATTTCCTATAAAATTATACAAACTATGTTTATAACCCAAAATTCTGAAGCATTTGATCACATATTTTTCCATGATAAATTTTAACATTTATCTCCAAATAACATCAACCACTCTTAATGTCATATACCAAAAAGTAATAATCCTAATCTCATTTTTCCCAAGATAGGTTAATCACTTAAATAAATAACATAATTCCCATACATCTACAATTAAAATCCTAGATTCTTCTATAATATAATTGAACCATTACTCCTCATTTAAAATCCCATAGTATTCTATTTATTTTAATCATATAAGCTCCCAAAATAGTTAATGTCTTCAAGGATAACGTTTATCACTTAATCCCCAGATAATTTTCCAATACCAAGGATATACATTTGATGAAATATATGTTCCCAAAATAAAAATATTATTATTTCATGATCTTGTTTAATTAAAAGGAAAATTCATAATAACAAGGGACTTCAACTAGGTCAGTGGAAAATTATTCACCCTTGTCGCAATTGGGTTGTGGGTTCGATTACCACTACCTTGCCAAACATGATGGGTTGTCACCCATCATTCAGGTTGTCACCCATCCTCTAGGTTGTCCTTTTTCAAAAACTATATAATTATTATAGTATCCAAAAATATTATAAAGGCCTAAAAAATAACCATAACATCTTTTAAACTAAAAGGTTATTTCATACCTCACATTTTTCATCCTAAAAAATTAATAACCCCTAATTTCCTCAAAGGTGAATGTCTCCAGAAATACCACTAGTCACCTTAATATTTCCTAACATACATCCTCAAAATAGTTTTATAATACATTTAAATATGACCAACCATAAAATTATAAACCCATTATGATATCCCTAACTCTTAGGATAATGTCATAATCTCCAAATTTGCTAAAACATCCTTGGATACCAACTATAAGGCCCCAAACTTAAACATTACATAATCTTGAGTTATGTAAAGAATTCACATTGAGAATATTTTTAGTTTTACATTTGTTTTAGAATTAAGACATAAATATTACATAGAAACTCAAATTTAAACAATGTGTATATAAATAAAATAATATCCATTTCATCCAAAATATTAAACATTTTAAAAATGAATATGATTTCTCTTCTTGATAAAATATCTCTAGACTTATTCATTTATCTAACCTATCCTTATACCCTATGTAAAACATTTCAAAAAAATGGGATATGAATAAAATATCAGTAAGGAATATAAAATAAGGAATAAAACCATTAGTCTTTGAATATTTTAAACCCACAAAATCATTTTGACAAAATCATACTTTTCACCCATGAAAAATAATTTTTTTAACATAACTAATGAAATCAAAAATTTACTGAAAAACATCTTAGAAATCCTAAATCTTTAATGTAACTTGTGGAATCCATATCATACATAAATTATAGCCTTCCAGCTACATAGGGAGTAACCTTCATGGTCACGTTTGGAATACCCATCAAGTTATATTCCTTAAATCTATTAGGGAAAACCTTAATATTTTCCTCCATCTCATTACACAATGAATTAGAGAGCTATCATGGGCTCACCCACCCTCAGTTTATAATGGAACCACTTGTATAAATAAATGATTCCCAAGAACCATAATATAATCAAAACTGATAAAAAAAGCACAAAGGAAAAATAACATTTCCACAATGCAATCCCAACAGATGTTTTTAAGATATTTAAATAATAAATCCTTTAATAAAACCAATCTCAATACCGAAATACATGAAAATGGTATATGATATTTATTTTTATTTTAAAAAAATTTCAACTTGTAGAAGAAGAAAAATATCAAATAATGGTTATAATGGTGGAGAAGTCATTATTGTCACATACGTTAAAAACAAAAATTACTTTTATCATTTAGTATAATGATTCGTATAAAAAATATTCCTTTTTAAAACCATTTAATGAAATTAAAAATAAAATGAGTAGATTTTACTCCTTAAAGACGAAGGTGGTGTATAACATCAAAATATTCCTTAATTAAAGGACATTGAGATGAAGTCCCTTACCATGAGTTTGACACATCACGTACAATCATTATATTCATAAATAATAAACTTGGGTTAATTTATTCCTGATTAATAACATTTATCAGGTTTATTATTCCTTTTATACCACTTATTACCGTGTTATAAAAATCAATTAATTATTTAGGTTCATATGAGACATTTTGTCGATATTCAGTACTTAATACAAAAAATAAACATAGTTTTGATGTCACTTGTCCATGTGGTCTCAATTACATCATCTAAATAATAGAATTAATGAAATAATAATCACTTTAATATATTAATCATACATTTTAAATCAAACTATTACTTATTATTATGAAAAATTAACAACGTTATATTCATAAAGATGGAAGACCGTACGTATGCATGAGTAACATTTTCCACTTTTCATTTATAATTATTGAAATAAGGAAACTATTATTTTATCTTTATATATTAATAATAACATTCATTACATCATAATAATAATTTAAATATACTTATATATATTATATAAATTTTGTGGTGAATAAAAACGATTCATATCGCTTCGTAGAGGTGATAGTTCACATGTACGCATGAACGACATTATTATTTTTATGTGAATGTAAGGTAAGAAAATAATTAAAATATATTATTTTAAAATGATAAATATGTCATTAATATCACATATTAATCTTAATTACACCATTATAAAAAGTCATGTAACATGATAATGGAAAATGAACTAAATCATTTGTAGAGGTGATAATTCACACGTACATAAGAACGATTAATTCCTTTCCCGTTAGATGGAAGTACAAATAGATTTAGGGGTTGATATTAACATAATAAAAGATAAGTATATTTAGGATACTGTAGTTATTATTTAATTTTGGAAGAATAATATTTAAAGTAAGTGTAATAATAAATTAAATAGAAACTCTTAAAATTGACACCTCTTCTTTGGCTGATCAACTATGAAGAACACCTTAACACCTCTAAGAAGTGTGTAATTACTAAAATAAGGCCCTTATAATGTGGATAGTGATTCTAGGAAGAGGTTTGGGCTGATATTGGGTAACCAGAAAGGATTTTGAAGTGTGAGTGTTAGAGAAGATATTGTACCTTTTTTATAGGAGAGGGGAGGGGAACCATTGGAAACTCTTAAAATATTAGAATAATATAAAATAATTTTTTAATAAAAAAGAATAATAATTGAGATATGTATAAAATAAGATGAGGATAATTATAAATCCTATTATCTAATAATTTTTAGATATGCATTGATTTTAGTTTAAACTATATCTTTTTAGTTTACCCTTAATTATTCCCTTTTAATTTTAATTCTCGTAACAAAATTTTAATTATTAAGATGTTTTTAATTTTACTTATATGGAATAGATTTACCATAATTAAATACATAATTAGCCTTTATACCTTATCATATTTACCTTGTGATTTTATATATTTTTGGATTTTTTAATAATTTAATCAATTATCTTTTTTATAAATATATCCATTGTGTCAATTTTGTAAACTATTCACTTTATTGAATATCAATAAAATCTAAATGGAGAGATAAGTTCAAACCAAACCATTTAATAGTCTTATAACATGTCATATTCACCTTGAAAAATTGTGGATGGCATAAATTATGTCAAATAATGTTTATTTTAATATTTATAATAACATTTATTTGATTCCTTCATTAGTAAAGCGACCACAACATCATCATTGTGTCATATTTAAATTTAATTATTTAATGTCTAAAAATTATAAATAAAATTCCATGATGTATTAAATATTTTTATATTTCTAATTATTATTTATAGTTGAATGTATCACTTAAATAAACCTATATTAAAATTGTTTCAGTAAGAAGATATAATTTTATAACATATTTTCTTTTACGAGATAGGTCCATATAGAAGAAAAGATTATGACCATATATTAAAGAAGAGAAAATGTTTAATAAAGAGACTAGTGGGGAAGACTAAGGAATTTTACCTCATCCAAAAAATAGAGAGAAAATTCAAAGATAATAATAAGACATGTCATACCAATAATCACACCCAAGTGGCTTCCAAAAGCCAAAATTTCTTCCCAACAGTTGTATTGATCGGTCATAGCTCATCCAATGAGATTAATAAATGTGTTATGGTACTTTTATATTATTATAATATTATTTTTACATTTATTTACCTGATTTACCCTTTAATTGTGGTAAATAAAAATAATTACAAAATCTACAATTCAAAATGTCTAAAAATGAAAGGGAACTATTTACATAATTTGGACCGACTGATTCTGAGTATGGAATCCATTTTTTAAAATTTAAAACACCAAAATTTTAATAAATAATTAAAAATTAATCCTTGTTTTCAAAATTAAAAAAACATGTTTTTAAAATTTAAAACCATCAATAGATTAATATGAATTTATTTCTAATTTTGTTGTAAAATTATGTACAATGAAAAACATTGTATTAAATGATAAAACGTTAGTATAATAAAATAATAAAACCAACTAAAAATATAACCTAAATATGTAAATAAAATATATGAAAACATTGGTTTGATCTAAAATGTAGTTTTCACTATTCATTAAAAACTAAAGTTTATCATAAAAATAAAAAATTTCATCCGACGTATATTTTGATATCACACTTCTAAAAAAGAAGTTTATTTTTACAAATAGAACACATAAAAGTGTAAAACACTAGATTTAGAAAGGGTTCTCAATCAAAAGGCGTTAAAACTACCTTTTTAAAATATGCTTAAAACGGTATTTATTCTCATTTTAAGACTCTAAAATTTATTGGATGAAATTAAAAACATTTTATAAACATGTTTAATAATAATATAGTTATATCTTTTCATTACCATCAATAAAATGTATAACAATTAACTACCATTTAAAATAGTAATATTAATATAGTATCATTTCTCGGTATAACTCAGTCTTATGTGAAATATAAGATTTCGGAGATACTCATTGTTGTGTGCTGGGTATGCTATCACAAATAATTCCTCCTTTAAACTGAAATTAATATCTAATTCTTAAATATTAATAGATATGAAAATATATTAATCTATAATTACCTAGGAAATTATAGGTAACAATTTGTTTTTTACTCAAACCATCAAGGTCTCAAGTATGTCTTCGTGTAAAGAGACATGAACTTGTGATAGAGGTACTGGTTGGATTTCCTACTGAACTATGAGTTTGAGATTCTATGTACTCCTCTGAAGGGAAACACGTGAAAAATTCCAATAGAATGATGTCCTGATCTCGCTTTGTGGAGGAGGCATATGAGAAGTTAAATTTGTTACAAATGACACTGGAATAGGAGGGTATAACTTATCTCTAGTTGAGGGTGATGAATCATTAGTTTCTATATAATGTGAGGGAGGATCAGTTAAGAGACATCAAATATGAGGTCCAACGTTACCATATATCATCAATAAATTCAATAGATGGATTATTTTAATGATGGAATCACGTCATCATTTTCTATGGAAAGATAATGGTTCTAATTGCAATGCGATAGGAGGTGATTAGGGAGTGTCACACCTATCCATTGGTTGTAAATCCCAATGTCGGTAATATGTACAAGTAACTTATGTAGTATTTTTTGTGGGATGACATGAGGAGGAATGTGCCTGAATTCATCTCTTGTTGTTTTTTATGTCAACAAGAGAAGGTTGGGCACCGGTTTCCTATAGGCTTATTGTGGCCTCTTTAGATCTAATAGTGGAAATTGGATGACATATTAATGGAATTTGTAATAGGTAATTAATAGAAATTGAGAGATAATGATTCCATATGGATTATAGTTTTCCTACTTACCATGTTGGATCACTTTCGTGCTATCAAGGATCAGATTTTGGTTGATATTCTGGTTAAGTTGTTTGTGTGGGAGGTCGTACACCTTCATGGAGTACCCATAGTGATTATCTCAGATCATTCTGTGTGGTTCAAATCATAGTTGTGGATAGGTCTATATGAGGAAATTCAGGACCCAATTGAGGATGATTACAGAGTTTCTCCAACAAATAAATGGAAAGACAGAGTGCACTATCCCTGTTTTGGAGGATAAATTTGAGGGATGGAATGTTAAATTTTTCCTATAGATAGGATAATCACCTACCTTTGGTAGTGATTTCTTGTAATAATTTATATCACTCAACTATATGTATGAAACCTTTTGAGGTAGTATATGGGAGACCATTTAGGTCACCATTATGTTGGGATGTGATCGGTGTGGCATCTCATGTTGGGACATCGATGGTGTATGCAATAACATAGAAGGTCTGAATCTACCATGAATGGGTGAGAACTAGATGGAGAAGGAATAAATATTATGTAGAACGATGTTAGGGGAACTTGGATTTCAATAATGCTGAGCACATTTTCCTAAGATTCATCTCGTGATGAGGATTACAGAGATTTGGATGAGGATATAAGATATCCATGAGGTTTATAGGCCTTTTGAGATTATATAGAGGGTTGGTAAGGGTTTATACTGCATATCCATACCCCCATAGTTAAAGTGGGTGTATGAAATATTCCATGTGTCATTTTTGATGTGATACGTGAATGATCCTATGTACATTATTGACTGGGGAGAGCTAGGCATTGAGGATGAATCCACCTACATAGAGTACCTAGTGGTAATCTAGGATGAAAAGGATATGATTATGAATAGATGAGCCATTACATCTGTTTGTATTATATGGTATCATGGGATAATTTTTTAAAACTCTTGGGAGAAGGAGACCCAGATTTGTTCTTAGTATCCCTAACATTTTTCTGAGTTTTTTCTTTATTGGAATGAAAATATTGAAGGAGGGAATATTGAATAAACTTTTTTTCTGATAATACTTTCAAATATATTATGAATTTTTTTAGTGATCTGAATTGAGATGACACATGATTCTGACTAAAAGATGTGTACTAGGATTAAGACATTCCTTTTAGACCCCTAGGAGTAGTAGCTAGGGTTTTGGAAAAAATGTATGGATCAAAACCCATGTGTCTAGGTGAAACACTATACAAAATTCCCTAGGAAGCCAAGTCGTGTTCCTAGAGCACATTTCATAGACCTCATGTGGGTGGTCACATCATGCAGTCTGGGAATTAACAGAAATTGCCTAAAGGACATGGGAATGGCCAAGACTAAACAACTCATACATAGGTGGAAAAGACATGTCAAGTAGTACTACATGGGAAACAAGTTCTGTGTTGGTTAGGATATGTCTAGGTGGCCCGGTGGGACTGATATATGACATGTAGTTCCATTTCATGTTATGCAGTACTATATAGTCATCGAGTTGTGTGTTAGGAAGGAAAAGGGTAGAATTTTTGGGGAGTGCACACATTGTGTGGATCCCCATACACTCCGTATACTTATTTTTCAAAATTTAACCTCTCATATCTTCTTTTTTACTTAGATTTGTTCATCTGGGTAGCCAATCCAAAAACAATTCATGTAGAAAAAGATAATGGACTTCAAAGTGACTTTTGAGATAAGATGCAAGATGTTATAAGAATGAAGCTTCCTAGTGCGATTCTTGATGATGGAAATGGTAATAAAAGATCATCTGATAGACTGCATACATAGGTATCATTACCCTATCACACCAGGGAATGGGACCACTATCCATGGAGCAAATACTCACCTGTCAGATGAGTATACAGTTCCTCCATACTTGTTGTGTATAAACTGAGGTAGCACTCCCAAATCACACTAAGTCACATGTCATTTATCCGCAAAGAAGGTAATCCCCTATTGTCACAGGGAATGTTTAGTCTATAATTATTGTTTAGATAGAAATTTAGCACTCCCCTGGTCACACTAGGGGGGTCGGTCCTCAACCAATGGATACAATACTCTTCTATATCACCATGGTGTGGGTACTCTATATTCATTATAATGATTCAAAGGCGAAACCCCTATTAAACTAGGGAAAAAGTATACTATCCAAAGAGATGGTACTCCCTTGTTACATCAGGGTATAGGTCCTCCATATTCATTGAGAAGATATAGAGGAAACACTATACTATCACACCAGGGCTTAAGTCCTCTATCCATAGATATGGCACTTTTATATCACTTTAGTGCAAATGTACTCTATATACTCTTCTTAGAAATAGACATGATACTTACCTATCGTACCATGGAAATGATTCTGATTTATTTTTGGAGATTATACCCCATTGGGATGTGGAACAGTATCCAGGTTTGGGTTCTCTGTAGGGTTACTTAATTATACAGACATGTGAGTTGCTGGGCATCGTTGATGGACCTTTTGGAACAGTTGGAAAACTAATCATCCTAAGAATAGATCTAAGATGGAGATCTCCTTTCTATATTGTTAGGGTTTTCTATATGATCATACATATATATCCTTGTTTTTTGGTTTTGTTTACCACATTCATTGGGAAGAGACAACTACATCTGTCACCTCATATATTTATCCTTATTCAGTTTATGTGTAATCCTAATGGCTATGTAAACAATCACCCTTTCAAAATACTTTCTCACTTTTTTCATGTCTTATGAAGATGAAAAATAGGTTTGTTGTGATTTAAATGGATTATAGGGGTACTTGAGTGTATTTGACCATGCATGGTGGTTAGGGATTAGATATTTGGATCCAATCTCTCTCAAGATTTATTTTCCAGTTGTTTTTAGGTTGGGATTTGTTTTCTAGGTGGGATTGTTTTTCCCTTTAATTTTATTTTAATTTTTATTACTTCCTTGTATTCTATAGAGATTACAACATGCATGGTTTTTAAGCTAAAGGTTATTTTATTTTATTATTATTCCTATAAAATTTTTTATAGAGATGGTTGGATGTTTTTCTATATGTATATTAGTAACCTTCCTACCATATTATATATGTCTTATTATTGCCTGTCCTCATCCCCTAGAATATAGAGGAAAGATGTAAAAACTTTCATTTTTGCCTTCTACTATCCAGATGGGCCTCAATGGGTTGATTCATGACATAATCTTTCAATGGAAACTAGTATACCAAACATCCCCATCACAAAAGAAATTAGTATCATTTTATATCAAGATAGATAAAGAATTTTCAACTAATTATGGATTCAAAGGGAATCTATATAGGAATAGTATGATAGAGAAAAAAATATATAATGGGAAGAAGGGAAAGAAGGAGCTCCCCACATGTGATAATTTTTGAAAGAAACACCTTGATACATGCTTGAAGAAAAGGGAAGATTTCTATAAGTGTGGAGAGAAATTACACTATGATCAACATTTCAATGGAATGAAATAAATTACCAATGTCTAGTGGTTTAACTATAAGGGTATGGGGCACTATGAAACTGAATTCCCCATGAATCAAGGGAATATGCCTTTAAAGAAGTTAAGGGATCATGACCAAACATATGTTTTACTACAAGTAATGTGGAATGATTAGTGTTCTTGTGTTTGTATTTAGGTATTATTTTATAATTGTATTTTATCAATGATATTATGCTTATAAGAATTTTGGAAATTTATTAGTATTTTGTTGTAATACAATTACTTAAAGGATTTGAAAGAATATATTGAATGGTACTGATGCCCAAGAAAAGTGATTTAAAGAAAAGATGAAGTAATTGTAAAAAACATGATTAAGTGAGGATAACCCTTAATATGTGCTCAATGTTGAGATAATAATGAGATTTTTTTAAGATATTTTTTGTGACTATAAAATTGGTTAAAGTTTTCATCGTTTATGTCATCTATGTGGGAGTTTACTACAAGTATTGAATTATAAAGTATATTTAACCAAATGAGATTTTATATTGGGATACATGCTTATTTTCTTTAAATATTTTATTACGATCATGATATTAAAATATTTCTAATTTGAAATTAAGAACCAATTTATAATTTTTAGAAAATAAAATATTTATTTAGTCACCTTACTTCAATATTTTTTGACATTAAATTTGAGAAAACATATGTTGTGATGAGTCTTAAGTTAATTATATATGGAATGGATTTTGTTGAACATTGGGTATTATTGTATTACTTGTGAAAAACATTTTGGTTGTTCAAAATAACTAAAGAAAATAGGAATGATATATCATTATAATGATCTATTAAATGTGGTTCGGGTATAGAAATTCATTTTGGATATTTATTTCATAAAGGTAAAAAAAATTTGGAATTTATAAAAGTCCAACCAAATGATGAAATTGTTCATATTAAATAGAAAGACATAATGTAAGTATATTATGATATTTTTTCATTTTATGTAAATACAATTCCTAAAATCCAAGAAAAGGATACTAAAATAGTAATGTTATCCTTGTACATTCATTTTTGATGAGTCAAATAGTCCCTTAACTCATTAATGATTTATGGTTTTGTGGTTTTTTATGATCTCTTGATTTTATTTTATTATGATAAATGACTATATCACCCTCCAAAATCATTTGGCCATTATAATTTTCTTCTATGTCCATACCTTGTCTTCCCACCAATGTTCTCCTACTTGGAAACCCATTTATGTGATTATTCCAGAGGATCATTGTAATTTCCTTTATCTTTTTTAAGGGAGATATTTTATTAACCCTTCTCATGATGTGGTATTTAAATAATGGTATTTGAAAATGTCAAACCTTTTATTATTGAGACCAAGGTTAAATTTCCAGAATAAAATTTATTTAAGGGGGTACAATGTAACACCATGAGATTTTAAAAGAGAAACATAATGTTTGATAGCATGCTTAACACAAAAACCAAGCTTAGAAGATAATATTACAACCTGATACATTAAAATATATTTACTTTTAAATAAAATAAATATCATTGATAGCATGCAATTCATGTAAATTGGTTTTTAATAAAATACAACACTCTATTAAAATACTATTATTTAAACATGACCATTATAACCTAGCTATTAAGATTGATCATACAGAGAGTAATAAATAAATTATTAAAATATATGTTTTACACATTTATAAAATAAATCCAATGGTTATGTACTGATTATAAATAAAATAAAACCATTTCAAAAATAATTATTTTTTAAAAAACTATATTTTTCTCAAAGGAGGATTAGTCGTGATTTTTACACACAATTTAAAATTAATTTTTATAAAATTTTGAAAATTTATTTGATAAAATTAATTTTTTAAATTATAATATTAATATTATATTATGTTAAATTTTGGAGATTTTTTTGAAAAGAATAATTTTTTGATGAATAGTGAAAAATACATATTTTTATTGAGAAATGACTTCTCGTTTAAATAATTTATAAAGTTAAATTATATTTTTAAATATATTTATTGTAAAATTAATTTAATAATATTAAAATATAACTAATTTAGGTAAATTAAAAATTTATCTTTTTTAATTTTTATATTAAAACATTCCATACATATTAGAATTTTCTCTTTGGAAAAGTGTTATTTTTTCATGTATACGATATAATTTTAAATTCAATTCTACCTCTTATGTGAATTAAATTTATAAAAATTGATTAAATTTATTTATGAAAATAATATATATTATGTAATAATATCAACATAATTTTTAAACATAGTTAATTGTGAAAACAATGAAAATTAATTACTAAAGTTATGGAAAAAATGAGTTTACTATGGTGTTGAACATAAAATATAAGGGATAAAATGGCCCAACACTCTTTCCAAACCCCATTTTATAGAAATATGTAGACTTTATCACCTATAATGTTATTTAATGAACCATTTTGGGGATTTTTTTCATGTGAATAATTTGGGTACATAGTTCTTTTTTAAAAAATTACAAGTGTGCCACTTAACTCACTTATAAAGGGTCAACCCTATCCTCTATTATTAACACATATAAAAATAATAATTCAAAATAACTTTCCAAATTTTATACTGAAATATCTTACCACATACTAGAGGCCTTTGTGAGGCCATAAATCCAATATGAAAGGAATTACAGCTAAAACTATAGGGGTTTTTTGATAAAGAGGAAATTTTTTTGACAACGTGTTTTTGTTTTACTTCTTCTTCTAACAACATAAAATATTTTCCAATTATGATTATATAAAAACCAAAATTTTCCTCATATATATTGAGATGTAAGTATTATAATTTAATAACCCATATCTATATCCACTTAAATCAAATGGGAAACAAAACCGTCCATCATGTGAACATAAGACTACCACGTCACAAACTAATGTAATTCGTTTCCCATCACCACCTTTCAAGGAAATATATAATGTTGTAATTAAAATTGTATATTATATTTATTAATCTATTAAAAATATTTATTTATCATATCACATATAACTTCTTACATTCTATATATTTTCTGATATATTGTTTTAAAAAAATTAATGTATTTGGAAATGGAGAACAAAGTGTACCTATGATGTTTGACTAGTAGAATACATTTTGATTAATCCTACTTATTAAAACAATTGAATAAAAAAATATTCCTTAATTTATAAGTAATTTATGAATAAAATTATGTTATAATACTTTTTTAGGTTTCTCATATTATTAAAGGGTTTCTAGCATATTCAAAATGATGTGATGAATAGCTTACTTGTGAGAAGAGAGATTAATAATTCTTTCAATGAAAATAATAAACATACTAACCATAAATATGGAAAATAATTACCATTATATAGAAAATGACTTATTATTTTCATTAAATTATGACCTTCAGTCTTACTATGATATGTTACTATCAATTGGATATTCATAGATATTCAAACATTTAAAACAGATCATCATCCTTTAAATAAACCACCTCACCGACTACTATCTAAAAGAAACCATACAAAAGTGATGTGATAGTTCCATGAATAAGAACTCATTTTTTGGGTGTAAGGTAATGTCAGGTTGGTTCACATGGAACAAGGACACATGAGCACCAATATAAGATCGGGCTCAATCTTAGGGATATATTTTCAATAATGTAACATTACACTATATGCATCACATGAAAATATTTTATATACACGCCTAAAAAGGAAATTATAAAATTTTTAATCAATAACTAGGGAGTAAATTGATGATTTAAATACTACCAATGAAGATCACTTAATTTATCGCAAAATCCATAAAAAATATCATCCTTAACTTATAAAAAACTGGTGATTTAATGACATACATTGTTGTTCAACCTACACATACATAATTTCATAACAAAATATTTGAATAGATGATCCTAATTGTAAAAAATTTCTTTATATAACTACAAAATAAAGATCCTAGAATTTAACATATGAAAAAAAAAAGAAAAAATATTAGGTTTTAATTCATCCCATGAAAATGCATGCAATGAATGATGTTGAACAATACTAAAAAGCCCTCTAATAATGACTAAAATATTGTCCTTTGGTAGACCATTAGAATAATGAAACAATAGGAGAAGTGATTACTACAGAAAAATTATATTATAATTATGTATTATAAAAAATGATTTGGGTGAAATTGTTTTGGGTTCTCATGGAACATGAAGAAAAAAAGTATCAAAAGGATTTTACCCCCCAAAATTGAGCCTATGAAATAGAGTAAAGAAAAATAGATTAATGGAATTGTGATACCTATTAAAACTATAAAAAATATGATAAAAATATCACTCTAGTTCCTCACTGATGGTATTCTGACACAAGGATTCTATCATTTCCCATATCATAATTCACTCCTCTATGATTATCTTCCACACATTAATGTGATAAATGAAACTATAATCTTGATTTTTAATGAAATCTATTTTATAATTACTAGTATTAATTAATAGATTTCATTCATTTATCATATCAGTGATTTATTTTTAGGAATAGATAGTAAAAATATTTTCCACTACCTCCTTGGTGTGAAAACGTCAGTCCTCTGAATCAAAAACTCCAAATTATTCATGGTCCTTATACTTAAAACCAACTCCTCTATTTAGTGGTGTAGATTGTTCACATATGTCTAAAATAGATTCCAATTCAATATGGATAGAATTTAGGGGGCCATTCTTGACCTCTAGGTCTAGGTACTTGGTATGAACTAAACCAAATACTCACCATGTAACTATTGACTTAGGTAGAAATAAAGATACCTTGAGCAATCTAATTTCATTACTTTTCTACATTGATCAATCTCCCATGTCACAAGTTTTTTTCACCCTTTTTTCCCTAGTTAGAAACATATTGACCCAGTCCTTTTACAAATATTATTACATGTTTTTTAAAATGAAGATCCATCAATTACAACTCAAAGAACATGAGGCCTAAGGAATTTGGAATACAAGGTTCATAATACATCAAGGAGATATTAAAAAATATATATTTTTTATCCAAAATAATATCTTTATTATTTTCATGACCATAAAACTGTATGGTGTAAACCTGTGGAATAAATGGGCAAAAGGTTTAGTTGAAAAGCCTTGTAAGGGAATAAACATGATAAAGAAACATAATGTGTGAGTCAAATGTATAATATTGTATCATAAAAGGGAATGCTCAAGTGTAATAAAAATAGATCATAACATAAAGAACATGGAACCATAATATCATGGAATCAATGTAAATGTATCATAATTATATAGCACAAGAAAAATTTGAATCAAGGATAATATCCTAGACAATATCACATGGTAGAAAAATTCCCATAATGTATTTGGTTTACTCCCTAATCCCGTACACAAAGTCTCATGAGACTAAAACTATTCCCAATGAATTGGAATGATATCTTGAAACAACCATAATAATTTTTTCTTAATCTATGAGAGATAATGGAAATAAATCATAATTAATTGACTAATAAACTATCTATGGAATAAAAATGGGTGTCATAATCATCTCCCATATTGAAATCAAGGGAAATATCATAATGCATGAGTTTGAGAGATGAACATAAGGCATGTATTAACCCATAAATGTAAAGGGGAATAAGATATTATTATATTAGAGAGACATATATACTTAATTTATATGAAATCCATGGAATCAATGATTATCTTCATTGATGAAAATGTCTTTAAATGATCAAATGTAATATTTCGTGAGAAAAACACCCCTTTTACATGAAAAATCATATTCAAAATATAAAAAATGGATATTATTATAAAAAATTACTTTAAAAAAACCATGGAATAATATAAAATAATATTCAAATAATTGAGTGTTTGTGATAGTAGAAAATTTGGAACATTCCATATAAGTTTAAAAAATATCCCTTTCACACTATTGTAAAAAGTGTAAAACTTTCATCCACATAAAATGGAAATAAGATTAATTCAAATTTTTATTTTTTAAAAATTAAATCATGGGTAATTTTCTTAATAATTCATCTGTATAATTTTAATATTATTCTTGAGTTTTTAGAAAGAAATGTTATGAAAAAAAAGGATCTTTAACCATAGAGAGGAATAATGTCATATTTTCTTAAAAACTTTCTCCCAAAAATTTTATATAACAAAGAGAAAAAATGTTAAAATTAAATGAAAGAATAATGATTAAACATTGAATAATAAAATTAATGGGTTTTAATAGAAAATGATAAAATAATTTCATACAAATTATATTCATGAAAAAACAATCCCAATTAATATGATATTGAATCATTTACCCTTACTGTTGTGGTAACATTAGGAATGTAACTCCCATGAATGAAGTAAATTAATTTCAATATAAAATATTTTTAATTATGGATGATTGAGGATATAATATTTTATTTGGATGTATATATATCATTAAAAGAAATTACATACACAAAAGAACATGTGTCTCCAAGAAGGGAGTTTTGAGATGAAGCCATTACATAGAGTCTAGACATTGTTGTGTAAGTATTTTATATCATGTATAATAAAAATATATCAATATTTATTTTTCATAATAAATAGTTTCATGTTTAATCCATTATACTTATAACAAACACTTAATTGATTTTAATAAAGTATTTAATTACCTAATCCATTATGTCTATGTTGAGTGTTTTGAGGATGATAAGTTTATAATTTCAAAACAAAATTGGTGTGTTGAATGTGGTAAAAGTATTCATTATTTCATAATATACATATTAATAACAATTTTTTTTCTATATATTTTATAAATAAAATATAATTTCACAAATAACAATGATTTATGGTTCTGAAAAATAAGCTACGTAAAAATCATAGAGATAGTAGACTGTATGAACACTTGCGTAATATTTCTATTTTAAAAAATCATAATGTAAAATAGGTATGTGTTATTTTAAACTTAAATAATTGTAATTATATTATAAATATATTATTATTTCATTAAATACACTTAAATATACCATCCATGTGACATGATAATAAAAATAAATCATATCCCTTTGCTAGGCGGTAGTCCACCGTACACGTGAAGGAATATAATTCTTCAATAGATTGTAAGGTTAGAAGGTATATAATATATTAATTTTACAAAATAATTAATATGTAATTAATATCATGTATAAATATTAAATGGATCATCATTAATATATTTCAGAGGAGATGATGGGAAATAAATTAATCGATACATGAGAAGGTAGTCTGATGTATACATGAACGATGGTTTTGGTTCCCATTTTATGGAAGTGGATATGGATTTATCTTATTAAATTAAAATAATAACATATAAATTTATAGTAGATATTGGTTTTATTATATTTTAATTTAATAAAAAATAAAAATAACAAGTAAAAAGAAGGAGCTTGATGAAGATGATTACCTTCTCTTAGAAGAACGTCCTTTGGATCTCTTATTAAGGACTATATGTTTGGTGTTTTTTGAAAATAAAAATATCTATAATATAGCTAAGGATTTTTAGTAGAGTTTTTTTAGGTATTAATCAATCTAAATAGCTTGATATGTTTCAATAAGTGATGGGAGGGGTTCCCTTTTATAATTGAGGAGGAGTGAGATTTTTGTAAATACCCAAAACTATTCAATAATGGGAAGTCACTCTCTATCCATGTAACAAAGAAATTAAAAAATAAAGTATTTTAAGGGAGATAAGTCCAATAAACACCTAAAAAAATAAAAATAAACATTTTTTAAACAAGTTATATCCTTTAAATGTAAGGTTACATACATTTTCTATTTTATTTTTCACTATTGGAACAATTTATTTTAAAGGTTTTACTATTTATTATGACCAAAAAATAGGTTGAACTTTAAAGACCTGTAATTTCCATGTAATTTTTTTTAATTAAATGGTAACTTTACGAGTCTGCGGAACATGACGGTGCATGATTTTGAGGCTCAGAGTGCATGGAATCAGTTTCTAAAGTTTTGTTCAGGTACGTTTAGTAAACGTATGAGAGTGATTTTACAACTTATGAACCGATGCATGGAATTGAAATCTAAGGGCACCATTGAACTCGCAGCAATGGTATTCGCTTAAGGATACAATCACCTCAACAGCAGTGGGTCGAGAATAAAAGATTGTTTTTTGGTTTTTCTTGGAAAATAATAAAATAAAATGAACTGCACTTTATTTTATTTTTGATCCACCACGTGAAAGTTGGAGGTGGGGTCCACCAGAACTAAACCTCCTTGTGGGAGTTGAAGTGTGGGGACCACGCGACCATTTCCTCCCAAGGGAGGTAATGGTGGTGGGCCCCACCTGAACCTAACCTCCCGCGAGGGGATACTATGTGTGGACCACCTAGGACTAAACCCCCTAACAATGGTGGGAGATGAAAACCTCTCTAATCCACTCATTAATAAGGGAGAGTCTCTCCACCCCCTCTTTTAATGGTGTCAACCCTTCTTCTATTTTATTTGTTCCAACCTCATGAATTAGTTATGTGGAGCCAACTTAATTAATTAACCCATATTAAATTCTTATGCCAACGACTTCATAGATTTTATAATCTATTATTCTTGACTACATTTTCATTTTTTGGAAAAGGAGGAAGAAGCTTTTGAGAGAAAACCTCTCACCAACAAAGAACGGAGAACGCGTTCTTCCAACGAAGAACACTGTCAAGGAGCGTCTTCAACTTCTTCCTCAGAAGCACCTTGCGGAAGCAACTAACATGGGAGTTCTTCGACGATCGACCCTCCCTCCTCATCATCATCAACAAACCGACACACGAGCTCAGGATTGGAAGTCCACGGCAGATGTGATGAATGACGACAACACAGTCTTCTTCCCCATGACTTCGTCAAAGAACAATGAAAATGGTAGGGTTTTAATTTTATTAAAGTATGATATTATTCCCTTGTTAATTTTCTCCCAAAAAAAAGAACGCCGGCCAACTTATTATCAAGTTGATCCATGGATGTATTTCCTTACGAGTTGGAAATACTTTTGTTAATGAGGGATTATGGGAATTGATGTTTTTATATATCTTACATGCTCGTTCTTCTCTTAATTATTGTGAGCCAATTGCTATCACCCTAAACGCGGAAGTGTGAGGACAAAACCAACATGTTCCGACCCCTCCACCGATCATCTTTATGATTTTCTTCGGTATGGAGATGAGGCGACAAAGGCAATGAATGAAACCTGTGTCGCCCCCACGACGCTCCAGCACCTCGGGCTGAACCGCACCGCCCTCCGGCTTCCAAGCCGCCCCACCCGCGCTGCTCGCCGACCGCGCCACCCACCGGCCAAACCGGCCGAGCCACGCCCCACCTCGACCGAGCCGTGATCTGGCTGCACCGTGCTCCGGCTCCCAACCACTATGCCTTCTGCGCTTCCCACGCCCCTCACGGCATCCTCCCGATCCCCAGCTGAGCCGGCCTCTGTGTGCTCAGTGTGCCCTGTGAGCCCCGCGGCTTTGCCGTTCGTGCACCCCATCCACCCCGCGCTTCCCGCACCACCGCGGGCTGAACCGACCTGTCGGCCTCCTTGCGCCCTGCGCGCCCCGCCCCTTCACCATCCATGCACCCCGTAGCGCCCTGGCCGAGCCAACCTCCCTGCCCCGATTGCGCAACCCTGGCCCCGGGCTGAGCCCCCCCAAGCCGGCCCCTCATGGCTCCCTCAGGGCCGATCCATTACCTCGTGTTGCCATCCAGGTTGAGTCGCGCCCTCGCAGTGCCCTCCGGGCCGAGCCGCCCATGCAGCGCCCTCCGAGCCGAACCACCCTCATGCCGAACCGTAGTCGGTGTGCGCCCTCGTGACCAGTCCTCACTCTCATGGCCCTCCGAAACCCCTCGCAGCCTGCTAGGCTCGGCTCAGTTGGCCGAGCCAATCCTAACAGGCTGGCCCGCATAACAGGCCTGGCTAGACCCAACGGGTCAGGCTGGGTCGGACCGGACCCAGGCGCACGACGACCCTTTATCGTATTTGGCCATATCTTTAGCACCGCGCGTCCGTTTAACGAACCGTCAGCGGCCTTGGTAATCATGGAGCATGACAGTCCCTTTGAGTGTACCCCACTATATTTTGGGGTATAGTTGAGATACATTCAGGTTGGATCGTGCACGAATCCAACCGGGCGCTCAGGACTAAAAGGCTAATAACTCACAGACTAGGCGTCCGATCGACACGCCGTCAGTTGTGTTGAGACCTCTATGATGTGGAGGAACTTTGAGATACTTATTAATGAGGCTTCGTGATATTTGGAGTGTCAACCAGTAGCTCGTGGGGTGGATCCTTCTAGAGATGAGCGGACAGAGTGTAGAGACTTAGTTACTGGATGAGACTTGACGACTGCTAACCGATTGACTATGAGTGACTCGGCTAGCCCAGTGGGGAGTGCCTGGTTGTGGCGGGAGACAAACGGCAGAGGAGCATCTGGTTTTGGTGGCAGACCCGTGGTACTCGAAAGGAGGATTACCTCTGCAGACTATTAGGGGGGAGCGCCTAGTTGTGGTGGAAAACATGTGGTTGGGAGCGCCTTGGTGACGTAGCAGACCCATGGTACTAGATAAGAGGAGTAACTCAGCAGTCCAAGGATAGTGGGAAGCACCTTGGTGTCATAGTTGGCCCACTATACTCGACAGAGGAAGTGTTCTCTAGGAGTTGTGGTTTCGATAATGTGAATAAAAATCCTGGTTGAGCTGATTCAGTAACTTTTGTGTTTTCCTCCTAACTGAGATGGATTACTTGATAACATAGCTATATGTATGGGCATATACCTAAGTGGGGTTATCTTTTGATTTAATACTTTATGGTTTATCCTTGTTGGATTTTGTGAGACCATTAGGGTATCGAGGTCCCTACTGAGTATCATTATACTCACCCATGCACGGGCTATGCCCGCACCACGTTGTGTTGGAGGTAAACGACAGATAGCGCTGACCGAGGCTGAGAGTATCAGGACTAGACGGTACCCAGAGGTGGACCTTATGGCATTTTGGTACCCAGAAGAGACGGAAGGATGTGGAGTGCTGAGGAGGTGATCTGTACCTACCCTTCAGGTAGGAACCTCAGAGGATGACCCAATGGAAGTTTTTCCTATTTTTTCAGTTGTACACATACTTTTAGTTTCTTGTACACTCCAGTTGGGATTATATTCTGGCCCCTTTTTACTTACTGTAATCACTTGTTGGTTATTCAATTTTCTCGTGATCATATCTGTTGTGTGTGTTTACAGGTTATAAAGGCAATGCCTTCTCGATTTTAGGGAATTACGCCTCTGGTGCTAGTCGCCAGCCCCTGGCCTATGGAAGGCGGGCTTGGGGTAGTCACGAAACTGGCCCTAGGGGACAGGTCATGATAAATTGGTATCAAAGGATTCAGTTATACAGTAGAACATAGGAATATAGTCTTTCCTTTCTATGAAGAAATAGTTTTAAGAGTATTGGGTGTGGTTCTTAGTTCAGGGAGTTCAATGGGGGTGCGGCGACCGACATATCCATACACCAAGACCTTGACTTCTGATTTCCGACTCAGTGCACGAAAACACTGATTGCATGTGTGTATTCAAAATTTTTCTTTAAGTCATCTCAACAGGGTTATCTCACCAGATATAATCTGTTGACCGTGCTGCATCTATTTCTTTCAAGATGCCTCCTTCTGGATAACTAGCTAGAGTCCTGAGAGTTGCATGCACAGATAGCCCACTGAGTGAAGAGGCCTCAGTGCAGGGCCCTTTTCCAGTGGAGGCACCAGTGGTACCACTTTCCATTGGGCTGCCGATGCCCCCATCCCCAGTAGTAGACGATTCACGTTGCATGAGCACGTTTCATGGGTTCTAGTGCAAAAGGCCACCTAGGTTCAAGGGAGAGATGGATCCACAGGCAGCTGAGGATTGGCTGGAGGCTGTGGTGAGAGTTTTCCGACTGGTAGGGACACCAACATACCTCATGGTGATTATTGTTGCCATCCTTCTAGAGGTAGTAGCAGGAAGATTATGGAGCTCGATACTCCATGTTCCGGACGAGATGATGCTTCTGTAGGAAGACTTCAAGAGGCATTTCCGGGTAGAGTTTGTCCCAGTGACTCTTCACGAAGTGTGTATACAGGAGCTACATCGTCTGCAGTAGGGAAGCATGACTGTAGCTCAGTACTCAACGAGGTTTACAGACCTCTCACGCTACTCCACCGATATGATACGGGACCCATTACTCAGGGCCCAAAACATCGAACATGGACTCAGGTGGGAGATCAGGGATTCAGTGATCTTACATATCATCCTGACATAGGCTGGGGTATTTGAGAGAGCCCTCCTAGTAGAGAGTTTCCTTGCTCAGCAGTCTCCAGCAGCAAGATCCAGCACTAGTCAACACGTAGAGGAGTCTTCTGTAGCTGGCAATAGACAAATGTCGTAGAGGTCCAAGAGGACCAGACCTACAGGTGGATGACCGCATGACTCAGGATTAGTTGTGCAGGGAACCCGGAGAGGATACATACATGCCAATATCGGGAAGTGTTTCACATGTGGCAGGCAGGGTCACATGGATCCTAACTGTCCGACCCGCCGTTCAGATAAACAGCTGACGGTCGAAGGACTTCTCAGGAAGAGACATAAATTCGATCGAGGCAGTCCGCAAGGAGCAGGCATACGTGGTAGAGGAGCTGGCCATGCAGATGGTGGTGGACGATGTTTTGTGGTGTTACCGCCACCACCACCAGGAGGTCCACCCCGACCGTAGGGAGTAGGTGGACATGAGAAAGGTCAGTTCCAGGCAGCTGACGCGTATGATCATGGCACTCCAGAGATGATTCGAGGTACGATCTGTGTCTACTCCACCTTATTTGTAGTTCTTATAGGCACATGTGACAGTCCCTCTTTCATTTCCATGCCCTTGTTCGGAGCTTGGAAATTCTGATGGAGCCGTTGGCTCGATCCGTACGACTAGAGACTCCTACGGGAGCAGATTCAATGATTACGCATTGGTGCCAGCAGTGTGACCTTACTCTATGAGTCAAGATCTTAAGTTGGGATCTCCTAGTAGCAGTGTCGAGGCCTTACGACGTCATCTTGGGTATGGACTAGTTATCTACAGTCCATGCTCGGATTGACTGTATTAGGTCTAAATTGTTGTGTTTTCGCATGGATGAGACCATGTTTACCTTCACCAGCCAGAAGGGAGCCTTTGAAACACAAGATGGATTTACTCCGAGGAGAGTGCAGCCGATCACTCATTAGTTGGCTGCCCTTACCCTCGGAGCAGTTGATGTGGAGAGTCCGAGCTACCCTGTATTGGTGGACCAGTACATGGATGTTTTCTATGATTATGTACCAGGTCTAAATCCTCATAGAGAGGAGGAATTTTACATTTACTTGTACCTCGATATGGAACTGATATCTACACCAGTGTATCGGATGGCTCCCATGGAGCTTCACGAGCTATAGGTACAGAAAGAGGACTTTCAATGGAAGGGATTCATCCGGCCCGGTGTTTCTCCTTGGGTATCCCTGATTCTCTTCACCAAGAAGGTTAAAGGGAGCTTGCGGATTTTTTTTGACTACCAGTGCCAGAACCAGGTGACCATGACGAACAAGTATGCACTCTCTAGTTTTGACAACCTCTTTGATCAGTTGAAGGGAGCACAATGGTTCTCGAAGATAGGCCTTAGATCAGGCTATCACCAGCTCGATGTTCAAGATGAGGATGTGAAGAATATGTCCTTCAGATGTCAGTATAGCCACTATGAGTTATTGTTTATGTCATTAAACATAACCAATTCTCTAGTAGTGTTCATGGGACTCATGAACATGATCTTTCAGCCATACCTTGATCGCTTTGTTGTAGTCTTCATCGACGACATTTTGATCTACTCGACTACTGAGAAGGAGCATGCCTATCACTTGCGGGTAGTATTGGACACACTTCGAGAGCACCAGCTTTATGGTAATATCTCGAAGTGCTAGTTTTGGATCTGAGAGGTCCACTTTCTAGAACATGTCATCTCGAAGGCTAGAGTTGCAGTAGATCCAGAGAAGATTGAGGTGGTACTTTCTTGGTAACCACCCAAGAGTGTGACAGAGGTACAAAGTTTCTTGAGTTTGGCTTGATACTACCGAAGGTTTGTGCCAGTCTTCTCCAGAGTTACAGCACAACTATCAGCCTTGACGAAGAAGGGGAAACCCTCTATGTGGTTGGAGAGTTTCCAATAGAGCTTTCAGGAGCTGAGACATAGGTTGAATAGTTTCCCCATATTGAGGCTTCTAGAGGATTGCGTAGGGTACGTAGTCTACTTCGACGCATCCGGTACTGGACTCGGATGCGTACTGATGTAGTAGAGATTAGTGATCGCATATGGCTCTTGTCGGCTGAGACAACATGAGCAGAATTATTCGACCCAAGACCTAGAGTTAGCAGCAGTTGTCTTCACCTTGATGATGTGGCGACAATATCTTATGGGAGAATGTTTTATTGTGTACTCTGATCATAGGATTCTCAGGTATATCTTCTCTCGAAAGGAACTGAACCTGAGACAATGATGTTGACTTCAGTTCCTCTAGGATTATGACTTTGAGATAGTCTATACTTATGGGAAGGGGAATTTTGTTGCAGATGAACTCAGTAGTAGAACATGTATACTGCTGCTAGGTGAGGCGACAAAGCAGCTAGATGCTTTACAGATATACTTTGTGGATAGAGATGGATAAACCTTCCTTCATTCACTTACAATCACTCCTCTACTCCTTCATTGATTTAGGGAGGTGCCGCATGGGGACGCTGACTATGAGACATGACATGCTCAGATATCCACAGAACAGTCACCTGATGGATTTTCTGAAGGTGGGGTGCACGTCATCCTCTTTAAAGGATGTACTATGGTACCAGTGTCACTTCAAGGGGAAGTGTGGAGGGAGTTCCACACATCCCCTCTATCGGTACATCCAGAAGTGGTGAAGATGTACCAGGATCTCTGACGACAGAACTAGTGGCTGATAATAAAGAAAGTAGTTATAGAGTTTGTCTCTCAGTGCCTCACTTTTCAGAAAGTGAAGGTGGAGCATCAGGTACCCGCTGGCTTGGTTCATCCTTTAGAGGTCCCATATTGAATGTGGTATGGGATATGCATGGATTTTGTGATAGGAAATCCACGTACATACAGAGGTCATGACTCGATCTGGCTGATCATTGACTGAATCACCAAGTCGGCTCACTTACTACCGATTAGAGAGTAGGGTTTAGTAGAGATCTTGGGATGCCTCTATGTGCAGGAGATTGTGTGGATTCAGTGAGTACCTTAAATGATTGTCTTTGATCATGATGCATGATTTACTTCTCGACTATGGAAGGGGTTTCATGAATCTTTCGGGATGAAGCATTGTTTGAGCACTGCCTTCCATCCTCAGACAGATGGCCAGATTGAGCTGACCATTCAGACCCTCGAGGTCATATTGTGTGCTTGTGTTCTCGACTTTGGTTGTAGTTGGGAAGATCACTTTACTTTGATGGAGTTTTCATAAAACAACAACTATCACTCCCCCATTGGGATGACACCTTTAAAGGCATTGTATGGGCGAACTTACAGATCACATTTGTGCTGGACTGACCCAAGGGAGTCAGCACTAATGGGATCAGAAATGGTACGGGCTACATGGATAAGGTGAAGATCATCCAGGAGTGGATGAATACTTCATAGAGTAGGAAGAAGTCATATGCTGACAGAAGATGGAGACCTTTGGAGTTCGAGGATGGCGACCACGTCTTTCTACGGGTCTCACCTCGATGAGGTCTATGGAGATTTGGCCGAGGAGGCAAGTTATCTTCGAGATTAATTGGATCTTTTCAGGTCCTATGCAGAGTTCGCGAGGTGGATTACCACTTAGATCTTCATCCTCAGTTGCATCGAGTGCACGACGTCTGCCACGTATCTCACTTGAGGAGATACGTGCACGACCCTTCCCAGATCATCGACCATAGAGAGCTGGATGTCAATGATGGGGTGACTTTTACAGAGTTTCCAGTTGAGATTGAGGATCGACAGGATCAGGTCCTTTGTGGACGGTCGATACCTCTGGTGCACATTTGATGGAACCACAGGAACCTCCATGAGAGTATATGGGAGCGAGAGGCTCAGATGCGTGCTTAGTACCCCCAGTTGTTCCCTTAGTATGAGTTGTGGCTTCTGGGGACGTAGAGCCCTGAGGTGGGGAGAATTTATAGACCCACAATTTCCATGTAATTGTTTTTCATTAAATTGTAATTTTATGAGTTTGCGAAACTTAACGGTGTGTGATTTTGAGGCTCGGAGTTCTCGGAATCAATTTCTGAAGTTTTGTTTGGGCACGTTCAGTAAACCTATTAGCGAGTTTTTATAACTTTTGAACCGGTGCTCGGAATTGAAATATGGGGGCACTGTTGAACGTGCTACACCAGTATTCACTTAAGGAGACTTTCACCTCGACAGTATTGGGTCAAGAATAAAAGATTGTTTTTGGGATTTTTGTGGAAAATAATAAAATAAAATGAACTACACTTTATTTTATTTTTGATCCACCATGTGGAAGTTAGAAGTGATGTCCACCAGAACTAAACCTCCTTGTGGGATTTGATGTGTGGGGACCACCCGACCGTAACATCCCATGAAAGGTTATGGTGGTGGGACCCACCCGAACCCAACCTCCCATGAGGGGTTATGATGTGGGGACCACCCGAGACTAAACCCCCCTAATAATGGTTGGAGAGGAAAACCTCTCAACTCCCCTCATTAATGAGGGAGAGTCTCTCCAACCCCATCCTTTAATGGTGTCAACACTTCCTCTCTATTATTTGTGCCAACCTCATGAATTAATTAAGTGGATCAAACTTAATTAATTCACCTATTTTTTACTGTTATTCCAACGACTTAATAGATTTTATAATCTATTATTCTTGGCTACATTTTCTTTTTTTTGGAAGAGGAAGAATATTTTGAGAGAAAAGCTCTCGCCAACGAAGAATGAAGAACGCCAGTGAGGAGCGTCTTCAACTTCTTCCTCGGAATCACCTTGCGAAAGCAAGTGACATGGGACATCTTCGACGACCAACCCTCCCTCCTCATCATTATAAATGAACCGACACATGAGCTCGGGATTGGAAGTGCGCAGCAAACACAACGAATGAAGATAACACCATATTATTTCCCGCGACTCCATCAACAAACAATGAATAAAGGTAGGGGTTTAATTTTATTTAAGTATGATATTATTCCCTTGTTAATTTTATTCCAAAAAAAAAAGCGGATCAACTTATTACCAAGTTAATCCATGGATGTTTTTCCTTGTGAATTGTGAATATTTTTGTTAATGAGGGATTATGTTAATTGATGTTTTTAAGTTATCTTACATGCTCGTTCTTTATTTCATTCTTGTGAGCCAATTGTTATCACCCAAAACATGGAAGTGTGCGAACCAAACCAATGTGGTCTGACCCCTCCGTTGATCTTCTTTGTGTTGTTTTTTGGCATGGAGACAACGCGACGAAGGCAACCTGTTCCACCACCACGATGCTATGTTTCCCCTGGCCGAACCATGCCGCCCTCCTGCTATCGAGATTCCCCGACCGCGCTGCCCGCCGGCCGCGCCTCCCGCCGACTGAGCAGCGCCTCACCCCGGCCAAGCCGCACACCGGCCGCACCGCGCCCCACCTCTCGGCCGTAGTGTCTCCCACGCCCCTCGCGGCATCCTTCTGAGCCCTAGTCGAGCCAGCCTAAGTATGTTTTGCATGCCTCGTGACTCCACCATCTGCGCACCTCGCGCACCATGTTCCACCGCTAGCCGAACCAGTCCGTCGGGCTATGTGCACCCCACGCGCCTCGCGGTTCTGCTGTCCGTGCGCCCCGTGGTGCCCCGACCGAGTCGGCCTCCCATCCCCAGCTTCCTCACCCCGTCCCCAAGCAAATCCGCCCTGAGCCAGCCCCTCACGGCACCCTTCAAGCCGAGTCACACCCTCATGGTGCCCTGAGTGCCGAGTCGCGCCCTCACGGTGCCCTCCGGGATGAGGTGCCAATGCGGCGCCCTCCGGGAAGAAGCTCCCTCGCGCCAAACTATGGCTGGCCTGCGCCCTCGTGACCAGTCTATGCTCTCATGTCCCTCCTCGACCCCTCAGGGCCTACCGGGATGGGCCCAGTGGGCAGGGCCGAACCTAAGAGGCTGGTCCGCTTGACGGGCCGTGTTGGAACGAACTCGGGCCCACTACGACCCTTTACCTTATTTGGCCATATCTTTGGCACCAGGCATCCGTTTGACAAACCGTCAGCGGCCCTGGTAATCTTGGAGAATGATAGTCCCTTTGAATATAATACACTAGAGTTTGGGATATAGTTGAGATATGGTTAGGTTGGATCATGCACGAATCCAACCGGGGCTCTATGACTAAAAGGCTAATAACTAGAAGACTGGGCATCTGATTGATGCACCTTCTATTGCGTTGAGAACTCTAGGATGTGACAGACCATTGAGATACTTCTTCATGGTACTTCATGATAGTTGGAGTATCGACCAGTAGCTCGTGGGGAGGATCCTTCCAGAGATGAGCGGACATAGTACAGAGACCTAGTAGTTGGCTGAGAAATGATGACTGCTAACTGATTGAATCAGAGTAACTCAACTAGCCCAGTGGGGAGCGCCGGGTTGTGGAGGCAGACCAACGGCGGAGGAGCTCCTGGTTGTGTCGGCAGACCTGCGGTACTCGACAAGAGGAGTACCTCTGTAGGCTATTAGTGGGAGCACCTGGTTGTGGCGGCAGACCCACAGTGGGGAGCACCTTGGTGACGCAACAGACCCATAGTACTCGACAGGAGGAGTACCTCAACAATCCAAGGTTAGTGGGAATCACCTTGGTGTTGCAGCAGGCCCACTGTACTCGACAGGTGAATTGTTCTCCAGAAGTCATGGTTTCGATATTTTGAATAAAAATTCTGGTTGAGCTGAGTTAGTAACTTTTGTGTTTTTCTCATGTTTGAGATAGATTACTTGATAACTTCGGTATATGTATGTGTATATACCTATGTGGGGTTATCTATTGATTTCATACATTGTGGTTTATCCTTGTTGGATTTTGTGAGACCTTGAGGGTCTCGCGGTCCCTACTGAGTATCGATATACTCACCCCCACACAGTTTATGCCCGCACCTCGTTGGGTTGGATGTAGTCGATGGACATTGCTGACCGTGGCTGAGAGTACCGGGATTGGACAGTACCTGGAGGTGGACCTTATGGTGTGTCGGTACCCATAGGAGAAGGATGAATGTGGAGTTCTGAGGAGTTGATATGTACCTACCCTTCTGGTAGGAACCTCGGAGGACGACTGAGTGGTTGTTTTTCCTATTTCCCCAGTTGTACTTGTACTTTCTGTATCTTGTACTCTCTAGTCGGGCCTATATTCTGGCCCCTTTTTACTTACTATACTCACTTTTTGGTTATTCAGTTTACTCTTGATCATATCTGTTGTGTTTTTTTACACGTTATAAAGGCAATGCCTTCCCAATTTTATGGAATTACGCCTTTGGTGCTAGTCGCCAGCCCCTGGCCTATGGAAGGCGGGCTTGGGGTAGTCACGACACAGGCCCCGGGGGACGGGTCGTGACATGAACTTATTATATAATAAAAATTATTATAATTTTAAATAAAAAAATACATTCTAACAAATTTAATTCAATTAATTTGTATGATTTAATTAAAAGTAAAACCTAAAAGTGTGGTGAAAAATCAATTTTCCAAAAAATACTTTTTTTCTATGAAAATATGGTTTTATATTAAATCTATGAATTGAAATATTAATTGCACTAACTTTAGTTCATAATTGTAGATGAATAATATATAAATATCATTGAAGCCAATCCTATTTAGGTTTTATTTTAATTAAATAAAATAGAGAAATATTGTTAACTTTGAAATAGTTTTTAGATAAAATAAGCCTAAAAATAAACATATAAAAAAAATCTTGTATAATGATGATTAAATTTAATTAATTGAATACAATACTATATAAATAATTATTAAGTTAATTTTTAATAATATTAAAATATCAATTGTACTTTTAAATTATTTACTATATTTAAAAGAAAAGAAAATTTTATGAATCTGTATATTATTCATTATTCCCTGAAAAAATCAATATTTTCTAAAAAATCCCAATATTTAATCCTTTGTAAGAATTAATATGTTGATTTTAAAAATTATTTTCATTTTTAAAAAATAATATTTCTAAAATTTAAAAACAAAAATTATAATATTTGATCATAAAAATTAATAAAAATCATTTATGCATAAAATGTATTTTTGAAGCATAAAATAACTTTACTGAAATTTGATTGTTTTTTATTATAAATTAATCAATAAATTTATATTAAATAAATCATTTATAGTTAGCTTTCATAATATGGTTATTCCTACTCTTACCACCAATTTAAATGGCTAGTTTATAAAGGATGTTCTTAAATAATAATATTTTAATTATATATCGTGGTTTGTTTAATCTCAATGTTGTATGTTGTATATGCTATTAAAAATAATATAATTTTAAAAATATCAGTATGTTACTGGAAAGAATATTATAACTTAATTCTCTCTACAGATTCATCTGAAACAAGAGAGGGCATATTCTCACCTAAACCATCCTCAAAATATAAATAATTTCCCAATACAAGTAAACCCATTTTATATTGTCTATCCTCAATCAAGCAGTTTTTTCTCAAATTGTCTGTAATATGTGTCCCATTCCTTTTTACTATATTTTATTGCCTTCCATACATTTTAGTTTGGGTCTATAGAGTGTTTTAATTCATTAAAAAATTTATGATTATCTATTAGGGGAAACATGTTCAGTATTTTATATGTCTCTTGGTGTATAATTAAATTTTAATCTTTCCACAAAGGATAAAAGAACATGCAAACGAATATTAATTTTGGACACATGTTATACTATTATAATTACATTCTTCCATATTGATAAGATAAATATATTTTAATAGATTGTGTAATAAATGATTTCTTCTTCTCTATCTTTCTATATCATCTTTCATTGATATTGTTCATCCTGACTTAGATCAGTTATACTGATAGAACATCTTGGTCTCGTTACTTCAATATAGGTTGGAATTGATGCACCATTGACAGCATGAAATATTGAAATGTCTTTCTCATCCACCCACACCAAAACCCATTCCATAAAGATACTAATATAATCTTATTGATTCTATAATGCCAATTTTTTTTTGAAATATTCATTTTAAATAAATTCAATCTATTTGATATCTTTTTATATACAAAACACCGAGTTTAAATAAACCGCGATATATGATTGAAATGTTATTATTTAATGCGGATTTTATCACTCAGTCCTTGGATTGGAAGGTATTAATAGGGATAAATAACAACTGAATCATTCATGGTTTATACAATTATAAAACAAATTCATTAGGTTTTAAGTGAAAATAAAAATCATTTAATTGTAAAATAGATATTTTTCGGAAAAAAAACTATTTCTAACCATTTAATGAGTTTTTTTCATAATAAATGAAATTAATTATTATTGGTGATTAATTTTAATTATATATTTACATATATATATATATTATGTTTTCAATAAAATGTATTAAGTTTTATATAATATTTATTTTATCAATGAGACAACAATATATAACCAATTGTATGCTTAAAAATTTATTATTCAAAAAAATTGGTTTCCTCGTGTTTCATGAAATTATTTTAAAATTAATTTCTACCAATTATATAAGTTGAATATTGAAAAAAGGATTTTATATTTTTAATTATATGGGTCAAATTTGGTAAATATTCTTCTTTTATTTTGTGACAATATAAATAGTAACCAAACCAATGTTTTGTCACCTAAGTAATGGTAAAAGGGTAAAAAATTTAAAAATTTTGGATGAGGTTTTAAAATTTATCCAAAACATTATTTTATTCTATTTTTTGAGCTGAATTCATTCATTTTCATCCAATTCTTGAATATATGGCCAGTTGGAGCCATTATTCTTTGATTACAATGTTTATAGTAAAATAAGAAAAGAATTAATACAAAATGTCTCATTCTAAACTTTAATAACTCTAAATTATTATTAAATAGTTAGAAAGGGGATAGTATTAGTTCTAAATATTTATTTGAATTATGAATTATATTTTCATCATGGATTTTTTCTTATTATTTTTAGTTATTGAATAATTACCTTATTTTTTTATGTAATTTCAACACATCATTTATCAAATTAATAGAAAATTTATATAAATGATTTTAAAAATATTATATGTAATAAAATTTAGTTGAATTATTGTGTTAAATGAAATTTATAATTGACTATAATATATTATAAATGTTTATAAGATTTATATTTAAAATAAATCCCTTTCTTGACGTCATTAAAATAATAATAAATTAATATTGTTAAGAAAAACATTAATGATTTTTTATGGAAAAAATATATTATTTAATTATTTAAAAATTCTAAAAATCAAGAAATTTGAAAATTATGATTAAATTGATTTAAAATACCACTCCTCATCCATTTATGAGAATATTTTACCCTATACATAAAATTATAACTATTTAATATTAAAAAAATCACTTCCGTGGTTGAGATTAAAATTGGTTGACAATAAGGTTTGTTTGAGACTCTATTGAGGTTTTTGAAACCATTATTTTAATGATAAAAGAATCTTTTTCATTATGATAACTAATGTTTTTTATGTTTTCCTTTATCATATTATCATGTGATATGGATTAGAGAAATTTTCCTAAGTATGAGTCACCGTTGAGGTTGAGTCACTACTAGAAAATAACTCACTGTCACTATGGAAAATGGCTTGGTGTTGGAACCACTCATCGTAGACTATGTATCAACATGAACAATATCTCATAGGTAGGATTGTATCACCAACAAAATACAAATTTTTTAATGTATGTAATGAATCACAACTCGAAGAAGACTTACCTTCAGACCTGAGTCATCGTTGAGGTGACCTTCCACAAGAATGAAAATTTGGAAAAGTGTTCAGTCATCGCTAGCCTGACATCAACAGAACCTGACTAATCACTAGATATTATCACAATTCCAAATACTCAAAATAATACTAAGGAATAACCTATGTTTGTCTCACCACTAGTATTAGACTCCACCCTAATGTTTCACTATTCTAAAGGCCCATCATTTCTATTTTATATTTATTTTTAATAAAATTTCTATACTACATATTTAAGGGAATTTAATTCCCAAACATATTTTAATAATTTTTACTTAATTTCTCACATGAGGATGCATTAAATAATGTTTAATCCCTAAGTACGAGGATACAAGATATCTGGATTTCTTCTCACATGGATTTTGTTGTTGATACTGATAAAATAAGAAGCAGACTCCCTCATTTGTGGGAAAATATATCTGATGAACTAGAAAAATACACATAAAATTGAAGAAAGATGGGTTTCTATATATTATTCCTTACATGAAGAATATATACTTGATATCACTTGTAGAAAAATCGAAGTGCATTAAATATATAAACTACCTCCAACAGTAAGAATAGAATGAGTTTATGAGACTATGTGCCACTAAAAATTTCTGAAA
This sequence comes from Viscum album, assembly GCA_963277665.1. Taxonomy (NCBI): domain Eukaryota; kingdom Viridiplantae; phylum Streptophyta; class Magnoliopsida; order Santalales; family Viscaceae; genus Viscum; species Viscum album. The sequence continues at coordinate 110,933 of CAUJRU010000595.1, forward strand.
CCCAACTCGAGCTTCCATTCAAACTACATTCACAAGTCACTGGATATAGATCTTTTCAAATAGAGAAACACTATTATCTCTACAACCTTACTTTCTCTATTTGTTCATTTATCTTTACATTATGAGAAGTGTATACATTCTATGTATTTATACAAACACATTATCTCATACTTTAAAATTGAATATACTTATATATCTTCTTAAATAATTTTTACTCTTATTTCCCACAATTATGGTGGAAAATGTCTCTATGTGGATTCTTACCTTTTTTACGCAAATTAATATTCTGTAAGATGTCCATGTGTGTCCAAGATAATTATTGTGTTGTTGTATACCTAATCCAAGTTGTGGATAAAAAATTATTTTTTTATAAAATGATTGGTATAAGGAGACTGTCTAGTGGTTAGGACAAGTCTTAGCTTGAGACTGAACCTCTTGTATTCATTTTACAATGTAGATTTTTGTTTTTTTGTTTTACTTTATTTCTAAGATTTAAAAATGGTTTTTTAAACTATAAAAAAACATGTTTTATATTAAACATTAATTAGTGTTTATAAAATATTTTGATTGAGTAAATTAATTTAAAAGGATTAAGTAATATTATATTTTTTAATCGATACCTAATCATTCTTTAAGAATTAATTGAATAGGTAATTTTTTAGATGGATATACTGTTTTGGTCAATTGGGTCGTATTTAAATTAATTGGGGGATTTTATTTAAACCTTTTTTAAAATTGTTTTTTATGGGGTACTAAATTCATTCCCTATTAAGATACTCACTCTAACAAAGATTTTTTTATTAGAGGTTTATTATTTGGTATCAAAGATTCTTAAATAATTTTTCAACTGTTATTTTAGTTGTTCTTTATGGATCTGAATGTTCTATTAATTATAAATTTATAACATTAAAAGGATAATATACAAGAATGTTTTTCTACCAATAGATCTCCTTTTTTCAATGGAAATAATTATACTCAGTGGAAGATCAACATGAAAAATCATATTTAATGTATGAGGTTTTAGATTTGGTCTGGCATTGAAGATAAATTTGAGTTACCTAAGGATGTTAGGAGTACTTGGGATGATTCTATAAAACTAGCCTATAATAAAAATTACAATGATATTAATTCAATTAATTCTGCCTTAAGAGATGTGTAATTTAATATAATCTATACAAGTAAAATATCATTTGAAATTTGGGACACATTAGTTATTTCTCATGAAGGGATAACCAATGTCAAAGAAGTTATATTGGATAAATATATTACTAATTATAAAAATTTTATTAGGGATAATTATGAATTAATATATGATATATATATATCAAGTTCAAAGAAATAGTGAACACCATGAGCTCCCTGAGAAATCTAGTGTCTGGAAAGAATTTGATTATGAGACTACCAAGATGTATTCATAAAAGATGAAGAGGTACAAAAGTGTTAATCAGAGAGTCTTGTGATATTATAAAACTAAAAGTTAAGGAACTAACTGGGAAATTTATGATTCCTAAAGAAGATGTAAAATTTAACCTTGAAAAGGATGATGAGAAAAAAAATCAGTAGCTTTCAAGTTTACTACATCTAAACCAAAAGAAAAATGAAGGATACAAGCCGAATGTTCTAGTGGAAGTGAGTAACCACCTAACAGTGATGAGTAAATGGCCCATCTGGCTAGAAGATTTAAAAATTTCAATAGGAAAAATAGATTTATCCAAAATCACAATTATAATGGAATGTGTGATGGTAAAGGAATATCAAAGAAATATTGGAAAAGGGATGATAATGAAAATGAGATAACTTGTTATGAATGAAAACACAAATTAATTATCAAAGAAGACTGTCCAAAATTGAAATAAAAATAAATAAATATGAGGAAAAGGATATAAATTTAAAGAAATCCATAAAATCAACTTGGAGTCCCTCTAAAGACATTTCTATTGACTCAGAATCTAATCCTAATTAGATTTCTAACTGAGCTAACATGTGCTTCACAATTAATTTCTTTGAGGTACCTCTTGTATCTACTTCTTTATCTATTCATAATTCTTATAATTCTAAATATAAAAAAACTAGAGATTATTTGTCTCAATAAGAAATGTTTTAATACTGAATAATGATTGAGGACACTTTTAATGAACTTGAGGATAAATGTAATAGTATAAGAAATGCATTCTTTATATGCAAATAATAAACCTGACCTTGTTTTAGAGAAATATAAAAATCATGAGTTGTTAAAAGAGTATATTAAACATAACTCTTATAATAAATATCTAAAGAAATATATAGATATGTTTACCAATTAATTTGAAAAACATACATTGATTTTATGTAAACAGATTTCTCTAGAATATGTTAGAGTTCAGGGATACCAACATGGAAAAATAATAATAGTAAAGATCACATTTCCACCTAAATATAATTTTGAATTTTCTAATGCTAGTTATTTTTCAAAAGGTTCAAACAAATATTTTATTTCAAAAAGATTTCATTCCATTTATAAGATACCAGTTAAACAAATGTGGGTTCCTAAATCCATGATTACCAACACATCTGGACGCAGGCGAATCTAGGTACCAAAATCATTTCTTATATAATTTTTTTATTCCAAAGATGCTTGATGGACTCCTGTAATATTATATGGTGCCGGGATAGAAATGTTTTTCTGAAATATTATAGGATACTATACATGTTTCAAGAGCCTAATAAAGGTTTATGGTGTTGATGTCACATTTAGTGACAATGATAATGGGAATGTCATCATCCTTGGACAAATTGGTTACAAAAATTCTATTCTAATTCATAAATTACCTTTTGTTGATGGTTTGATGTATAATTTGTTTAGCATATCATAGGTGTGTGATGATGTTTTTAATGTATAACTTGAAAAAAATTCATGTAACATTTTTGTTTCGAAGGATGATTTTGTTTTTACTAATATAAGGAATGAAAATATTTATGTTGTTGATATTAATTATTTAATTTCTCAAAATATTTATACTTGAGTGACTTTCATAAATAATCTTTTCTTGGTCATATGAGACTAGGACAATATACTATTCAATCAATTAAAAAACATATTTAGAAAGGTTTAGTCAAGGATCTACCAAAACATGAGTTCCCAAATAACTAAGTCTTTAACCCCTGTCAAAAAGGGAAGAATAAGATTTATTTTAAATCAGAGAAGAATGTTTCAACTTCTCAACCTCTTGAGTTAGTTTATATGGATTTATTTGGACCTTCCATAGTTTCTAATATAAATGGGATGAACTATGTATAAATACAAGTGGTTGAATTTTCTAGGTATACTTTGGTATGTTTTTTAGGTCATAATAGGGATATTTTCTATTTCATTACAAAGTATTCTTGATCTGTAGAAAATTTTAAGTGGGCATATAATTAAGACTTTAAAAAGTGACTGTTTCTGACGCTTTCACCGGGGTGTATGCATCCGTTTGTGGGGACGAAAGGTTGTTTCCACGCATTCCCACTTTCCAAAGGTGGGAGGAATCTGTCAATTTTTTAGGGACATTTTCTCCTTGATTGAAATGGGATGATGGGATGTCGGTTATTTCTTATGTGGATTCCTCCTTAGAACTCTTCACCTAGTCTAGGTCTCCCTTGTAGTTTTAAGACATTGTTCTTGAAACTCTTCCTAGTTCCATATCTTCATGGACACCAGTTAATTAGACTGCTTCTTTCAGGACATTCCAAGTGTTTCGTTTAGGATAGAAACCTTCGGATATGGGAGTAGTCACGTTGGACATCACTGGTGTTTCTGGATGCAGGGACACAGGCACATATGGGTTTCTTACCCTTATTATAGGGCTTCTCAAGGGTGCAGAAGCCTGAGGCATCCCACGTCGAATGTGAGGGATTATATTCCATAGGCATGTATCTGAGGTTTTTCTCAGCTTACCATGTTTGAAATAAGGTATTCCTTCAGTTTAACATCCAGCGGAGACAGATCGAACTGATCAGAACACTGACTAGAGTGGATCAGATGAGTGTAACCCCTGGAGGACACTCTGATGTAGGTGGTCGACATGACCTCACCGGGATGTGGCTTTCAGGATAAGAATCAAGGTGGATGATGGGTTTCTAAGTGAAATGGGTGGAGAATGGGATGGAACTGCCGTGAAGATGATGGTAATGTTGGGATTGAGTCTCAGGGAGACTTTCTACGTATCCTAGTGGCAGGGAATCAAAGTCCGCGTAGTTCAGGATGACAATGGTATGCCTGAGGAGGCATCCAGTGAGAATGGACATGGGGATGGGACCTAGAAGAAGTGTAACCTCTGGGTTGGGGCATGACTTTCCCAAGACACATCGGCTTGAAAGAAATATTCAACAATGAGCTTGAATTGGGGTGTACAGATAGGATGACAACCCGATGATGTGTATGGGGCTTATGCGTGGTTAGCAGCTCGGGTTGGTCTGACGCCACTAGGACGGACTAGAGGTGTGGGTCCTAGCTAATTGGAATACAATGTATTTCCGCTGAATAGGAGACATAACGGCATACTGTTGATCGGGAAATCAATTCCTTATCACTGAATGGCGTTACAAGTCTAACATCATGCCGGTTGGAGGCTAACCGACCTGAATAAGGACCTGGGATCCAGATAAACTATGTATGTGAACTGATGTGAAGGGGGTCGGAGCGACCAATGGGTGGTGGGCCTAGTGCACCAACATGAAGGGGGTACGAGCAATAGTTGTTGGGCTTGAACCTCATGGAGGCTTCCTACGTACCCTACCTTGGTAAGGATCAAATTCCACGTAGTTCAGATGGGGTCATTGGTGCACCGACGTGAAAGTGGTCGAGACCAATGGTTATTGGGTTTGATCCTCAGGGAGGATTCCTACGTACCTCGCCTTGGAAAAGATCAAAGACCCCATAGTTCATGTGAGAAATGGAGGTCGGAACAACCAGATATTGGGCTTGAACCTCATGGAGGCTTCCTACGTACCCTACATTGGCAAGGATCAAAGGCCACATAGTTCAGGTATCGGTGTGGGGCTTACACTCTAGGCTACCCAAAGTGTTGGTGAACTGATGTGAAGATGGTCAGAATGACCGGGGTGGTGGGCTTGAACCTCATTAAGGCTTCCTACGTACCCTTCCTTAGTAGGGATCAAAGACCACATAGTTCAGGTATGGGTGTGGGGATTACACTCTAGGTTGCCCAAAGTGTTGGTGAACCGATGTGAACATGGTCGAAACGACTGGGGTGGTGGGCTTGAACATCATGGAGGCTTCTTATATACCCTACCTTATCATGGATCAAAGACCATGTAGTTCAGGTATGGGTGTGGGGATTACACTCTAGGATTCCCAAAGAGGATTTCATGGTCGGTGCTCTCTCTAAGACCACATGAGTCATGCTCAGTGTGAAAAAAAAGAGACAACAAAGACCTGATGATCACGTCTCAAAAGGTGCATCTATGGGAAATGGAGTTGGGTTTACATGGGATCACATCCCAAAGAGGTTGGGACTTACTACAGGATGGAGGTCCGATGGTGACAAAGCCCAGCATGAGAGGGATTTGGCACTGAAGAAAGGAGGGGGAGGTATTTTTCCTCCAGCAAGAAAAGCTAGGGGCTTACACCAGAGTGGTTTCCCTTTCCCTGCGTAGGATTCATGGGGTGAAGTCATAGTTTAACGTCATTTGCTGAGGACGATGGTGCTTGTAAATTTTACATCCTGCAGCTCAGATGAGACGGGTTCGCTTCGTACCACTAGGAATTAGATAACTGATACCCTCTGTACCTTGGTGAAGAGAGGGGACATGTAACGCCATGACTGGGGTTGTTGAGAGGTGATCTCGTTGGGGGTCCATGTTAGCATGGCTAAAAAAATTTCATGGTCGGAAAGTCCGGGGTGGTGGGCTTGAACCTCGTGGTGGCTTCCTATGTACCCTACCTTAGCAGGGATCACAGACCATGTAGTTGGTGTATGGGTGTGGGGATTACACTCTAGGCTACACAAAGTGTTGGTGAACCAACGTGAAGATGGTCGGAATGACTGGGGTGGTGGGCTCTAACCTCTTGGAGGATTCTTATGTACCCTGCCTTAACAGGGATCAAAGACCAGGTAGTTTAGGTATGGGTGTGGGGCTTACACCCTAGGCTTCCCAATCTGTTGGTGAACTAACATGTAGATGGTCGGAACAACTAGGGTGGTGGGCTTGAACCTTGTGGAGGCTTCCTACATACCCTGCCTTAGCCGGGATCAAAGACCACATAGTTCAGGTATGGGTGTAGGGATTACACTCTAGGCTGCCCAAAGAGGATTTCATGGTCGGTGCTTTCTCTAAGACCTTGTGAGTCATGGTCAGTGTGAGAAATAAGAGACAACAAAGACCGGATGATCACGTCATGAAAGGTGCGTCTGTGGGAAATGGAGTGGGTCTTACACATGATCGAAGCCCGAAGAGGATGGGATTAACTCCATGATAGAGGCTCGATGGCGACAAATCCCAACAAGAGTGGGATTGGGCATAGAAGAAATGAGGGGGAGGGATGCTGCCTCCTTCATGAAAAGCTAGGGGCTTACACTAGATTGGTTTCCCTTTCCCCGCATAGTATGCATGGGGGGGAGTCACAGTTTAACATCATGTGCGGAGGATGATGGTGCTTGGAAGTTTAACATCCTGAAACTCACACAATTATGGTTTTCTGTGCACCTCTAGGACTTACATAACATGTACCCTCTACACCTTGGTGAAGAGAGGGGACATGTAATGCCATGACCAAGGGGTGTCGAGAGGTGATCCCGTTGGGGGTCCACGTTAGCATGGCTATGCAAAAAATAAATAGTGGTTAGCATGGCTATGCGAAGAAGCCTGAGGCGAGGCAATGCAATGTGAAATTTCACCCAAAGGGACTTTGATGTCACTTCGTGTGAACCTAGGAGTTTTCACGAGGTGTGGAGATGTAGTGAAAAGTGGATTATGCGTAGAGGCCTCGTAGAGCTCTGGTGCTCCATGCAATGGATGGGATTTGTGAAGGTGCGGGATTCACAATGTGAAGTGGCCTAGACTATTCATAGGGAATAGGTGCATACAAGAGGTGCTTCACAAATTAGACATGCATTCACGAAACAAATCCCTATGAAGCATGTGTACCTCAAGAAGCAAGGTTCTGTGAAGTAATGTACTTCACGAGGCACAGTGACTCTGCCTTAGCATTTGAGTCACAAGTGCAGGGGGGTGCTTCGTGAAGAATAAACGCTCCGTGATGACCCGAGTCTCTGTGAGGATCTCCATCCTTCGCGAAGGCCCATGGGATTTGCGAAAGGCATCCTTCTTGAAATAGAGCGTAAAAACAAGGAAAATAGGAGGCACTTCAAAGAGAAAAAGTACCTTGAGTAGCTCATGGTTCACAGAGCAGAGAGTGCTTCATGATTTGATAGCCGAGAAGTTGAAAGGTTAAATTATCCATCCCTTGTGCCTGGGAGTGTGGCCGGTATTTATCGGCCAAAGGCACCAAGAAGCAGTGCTCACTCATTGTGAATCTGGATTCCACTTTGCGGTAGGCTCGCGAACATGAAAGGGGCTCATGGAGTATTTCAAATCCTTTCTTCACGGCCGTCTCATGAACGTCAAATTGTCTCATGGAGAATCCCACCTCCTTGCTTTGTGGCAGGCTCACGAATGTCAAAGGTCTCGTGGAGCATCTTACCTCCTTGCTTCATGATGGGCTCGCAAACATCAAAAGGCTCACGGAGCATCCCGCCTCCTTGCTTCACCATAGGCGCAGGGCCATGGCACTCTGTGAAAGGTCTTAACAATACAACTTCAAATACTTTCTTATTATATTTCACCCTTCTGATTTTTGGCACCAACAAATTCCCCCCCCCCCCCTCAGACATGAAGCTACGGAGAAATAAAGGGTCAAATTCTGAGGTTCAATCGCTAAATTTTTTTTTGACCATTCTCAGAGTTGGCTCGCGAAGGAGCATCGCCGAGCGGGAAAGTGACGGGTCAGCTGGTGCGCGCTATGAAGCTCACCGCGTTCCGACATGCCACGAATCTGTGAGGGTTGTTGCCTATAAATAAAGGGGTTGACTTCTCTTTTTTTCCTTTCTTTCCTTCATGATTTTGGCTTTTAGCACTCTCGATTCGTGATGCTCTGTGTACTATGAAATTTCTCTCCATGACTCGGGCTTTTAGCTTCACGGCACATAGCGAGTTTTTGGCTTTGCATATGTGCGCTTCGCGGCTCCGCATTCAGGGGCCAAGACAGGGCTCTGCGAATAGACTTCGCATACTCACTCTGCAAACGAGCTTCACGAACAAACCTAAAAATTTTCCAAACTCAAAAGGCTAAATGGATCATCAAGAAGCTTCCCAGGGGGTCCTCGCAGATACTGCCTGAAGGGATGAGATGGTGAAACGTCAGGATTTAGGAGAGAAAATTCAGAGTCACCCTGACCATGGTTCCTTGGTGGAGCTGCTATCAGAGAGCTTGAGGAACTACCCGTTATGTAAGTGGTTGCCTTTGTATGTATTCGAGCTGAGGGATGATGTCTTCATCCTAGAAGGAAGTAGGGATGAACCAGTTTACTGGTTCAGGAGCTTTTCGTGCCAGTGCCGATGGTTTAGGGCACCTGACGGCCATGCCCGAGAGGACTTCACACCTGTTATTGTTGACTACTTATACAACCACCTAAATAATGTTCACGGTAAGGAGTTACATCTAGAGACATCTACCCCCATGCATCGAACGATATTGAAGGCAGCTCTGGGGAACCCAAAGTAGGGGTGGTCTGAGGAGTGGGACCTGTGCTAGGGCGGCAACTTCATAGATGATTGGGCCTGGGCCTACTGGGTAGGAACCTCATGTGAGGAGTTTGGGGCGGAGCTGAGAAGAGTGGGCCTTTATGAGGCAACTTGGGCCTCCCAGTTTCATATCTACCAGCCAAAGTAGCTGATGCCGAAGATGTTGAGTAGGTGGTCATTGAGGACTAACACATTCCATTTTCACCACAGGAAAGTCAGCATCAGCTTGTGGGATGTCCACCAGATCTCGGGGGTCCTAATATTAGGGGCCATGTATAAAGAATTCCTCCCCTTCATGAGTGTGTGGGAGGACTCGGTGCAAATGATGCCTCTGGCGATGGATTTGATGGAGCTTGTGCCGAGAGAGGACAAGGAGGTTGTGAAGGATGCCCATTTCAGGTGGTAATTCAAACATTTCCTAAACATCCCAAAAGACAGGCAGTTTCGTGCGAGTCCTCAGACTTTCCCGAAGGGGGCCCGAAGTAAGGATCACTCATACAAGAAACTTTTGGAGGACAACCTGTGGAAGAAGTAGGGATTTAGTGTCATCACAAAAAAAACCAATAGTCAAGCTGGAAGCCTTCATCGCGGCTCTCATCTGTTGTTGGATTCTACCCGTGAGGGACATTTATTATGGTGTCTTTGTTGGATAAAAGAGGGAGGGTCAACCTTGGGATCCTGATTCTCACCAAGCTGTATACGATGTTGCGGAATTTCAACAAGGGGAAGAGGCCACAAAGAATATGTGGGTCATTCCACGTCATTTATGGGTGGATAGCGGCACACATTAGGGGGGTTTACGAATACACAAACCCAATTTCCCCTCTGGAATTGAACTTCCACCCATCCATCATGAACACTGTTGGGAGCTTTCTAGCCAAGATGACCGCACCGTCGGTTCTGATCCGAGTGTGGAAGGTGGATGAGTTCAATTTCCACCCATTTCCATTACCAACGGGGGTATTCAATGATGATGTTCAGGGAATAGGGGAGAACTCTGCCCATATGCTATCCTTTCAAGGTGGAGTTTTGGTGGAAGGGGTGGATCGTGGGCCAATATACGAGCCATATACCTCACACTGATTTGCTCGGAAATTCTGGTGCATGCAGCGACTGACCCCATAGGTGAATCTGGGGGTGTTCTATGAGGAACCCATGTGTGTAATGAGGTAGATTTTTCTCATGTTCACATGGGAATTTGGGGAGATGCAGAACCAGTTGCCTCCACCGACCGCTATCATCGGGTTTGTGAAGGAATATGCCCAGAGTTGGGAGATGGCCTACCCGGGGGAAATGATGAAGTGACCAACCATTTGAGTTGATGATGGTGTGCCCCCCATAACTCGGGGCCGAGGTCGGAAGGTGGCAAGGGAATCTCGCGGTGGCGAGGTTGCAGTAGCGGTGGGGCCCGCACCAATTGAGGGAGAGGCAATAGTGGCAACTGATCCAGTGGTCCCAGAAGAGCAGAGATATCCTAAGGGGAGACCACCTAGACGGTTCTATAGAATATCGACCTAGGACCTAGGGAAGCATCTACGCCACATTGATATGACATAGTATGCTATCTTCCCAGAGGCCTGGGACATTTGGGAAGTGAATCGGCAATTCATCGACCCTTCGGAGATGTGGCAACATATAAACCATTTTGGGATGGATTTGTTGGGGATATGCCATATCAGGGTCGGCTTTGCGGTATCCTTGTAAGAGGAAAATCAATACCTGACAAAAATGGAGGATGTTGTGCACTCCCTGCATACCCCACATCTGATGACGGATCAATTCAAGGTGTTTTTCGATTTCTCCACTCCCCTGTAGTTGTTGACTTCTTACTTAAGCGAATGGTTCCCTCTGTTGGAATAATCAGATGAATCCTCTTGGGGAGATGAGGCCGGGAGAGGGAGCCCATTGGAGGAGGGTGAATTCGAGGATCAAGACTCAGATCTTGAGGAGTTCACCAAGGCACTTGAGGTAGAGATTCCAAACCCCTTCTTTAGGGACTGATTTTAGGTCATTCTGGACTCCTTTCTAACATTGAAATTGTGCAAGAGGGTCTTGTGCATAGAACTTGTTCTCTCCCTTCATGGGATACAGATGCAGGACCTTTGGGGTCCACGCCTGCTTCCTAGGAGGTCAAGAAGTCTGGTGGGGCTGTAATACCTGAAGTGGCTCCCCAATCTTCAGACCTTCCAACAATATATGGAGGGCCACACTTCAGGGTCCCGACGACATAAACCCAAGAACAAGACCGAGAATTTGATCTCTGTAAGTCTCCTATACCGAATTAATGACATTCATCCATCGACCATGTTAACTGACATGCATGCTCCCTTTTGGCATGCATAGTCCTCTAAATGATCTGGGTTGCCTTGGCGAGGTCATTCGGTGCCCCTGGAAGCGTCTTTCCCTGGGGAATGCCTGTGACTGTGGAGATGGGGCCCTATATTAATCAAACAGTGGCACTCTTGATTACCAGTGGAACCATCAGTGAGACTGAGCCTAAGATCATCGAGGTGGGGTCCAACGATGAGGATCAGTCGGACAACCCAAGTCCTGATGTGCCTAATCCAACACCAGACGTGGACCCTACTAAAGTGTTCTTGGTGGCGTTCCCCACATATGATCCCACCAACCACGCTGACTGGGACGAGATAACCTCTGATAAAGAGGATAGTAGAATAGTCTATCGCCGGTCATAGAATCGGATCAAGTGCTTCATTGATGACACCCCCCAAGCACTATGGGTAGATGGACAGACTTCGCTCGCAACTGCGTAAACTATGTGCTGGGGGAGTGGATGCCCAACATCCTCACATGCTCATCTGAGATCTGATGGAAAAGAAGATTCGGGAGCATGACTGTGGCCTCAGTGTGGGTTGGCAGTGGAGGAAAGTAGTGAACCTAAAGAGGCTCCAAGAGGATGAATTTGGGGTCTAATAGCTGTAGAGTCAGGAAAATGAGCATTTGATCACCCTCAACATGAAATCTAAGCTAATATTGTGATTAAATGCCCAAATGGCAGAGGCTAAAGAGGGCATGAAGAGAGTTTCCGATGAAATGATCATCATTTGGACTGGCGTGGAGCAAGCCCAAATTGCGGCTGATAAATTATGCCCCATCACTACCGAGGAGGAGCGGGAATTAAACAGGCAGCAGCAAATCCTGGATGCCACTAGCGAGAGGGTAGCAGAGCTTCTATGCTCTTTCGACGAGGTTAACCCGTCCATAGGGGAAATTGACCCATGGGTACTGTAATGATTACAATCCCTCAAACGTAATTTCATGCTTCAATTATTTTATTCCTGTAGCATACACAAGTTCCATTATTTGTATTAGTTCATTGCAAACCCATGATATTCATGGAGCGTACATCGACTATTCCCTAAGCTCACATGGGTCATCCCCTATGCGAGAAACAAGGGATGACCACTTTATCACTCCATCCAAATGTAAGAGTGCAAACTAATATTTGGTAATCTAGGGGTTTTAACAACCAACCCTGATTCCTATGAAGAAAAGGGAGAGACCTGACTGGAGAATGGATCTCTCAGAATAGCCGATTTATCATTTCCCTAGCGTGCTCTTGTGCACGAATGGGGTAATGCCAGGGGTGCTGGAAAAAATATGAATAGGGGGAATGGAAAGTGTGAATTACAATACCCAAGGTTCAGAACACTGTGGGGATGGTGTGACAATAAAAATATAACTATTGACTATGTTTGAAACACATAATCTATATTGTGTTGGCGTGAAATGGGGATGAAAAATGAGGCCTGACCACTAACCATGTTTGAAACACGGGGCCTGACTAAGAATTTCATCAATTAACCTTCTGGAACGTTGGCCCAGGAAAGTAGGCAAGCCATAGTCCGAGAATCCATACTTTTAGGAGGTTCCACTAGAGGTGAAAGAGGGTGAGGATCCAAATAAAGGGCACACAAAGCATGGAGGGTTGTTTAACTAGAATCCAGAACTCTTGAAATTACTTCACTGTGGTGGAAACGCATTAGGTGGATACATCGGCCTGATCAAGGATCAAACATTCTTCTGAACAGGACCTCTCTGACAAGGAAACTATTGCGTCCCAACGTTTATTGTGGGGCATTCCGAACTTGTTCAGGGAAAACATGAAATTTCATGGTTCCCAAAAAGAGATGAAATTTTGTGGGGCATATCCCATGAGAATGGGAATCAAGACATACGTAGTTCTTGGGGCCCAATGTGGCCAGAGAACAACACTGGCTAGGATAATTCTCTCTAGAGAGGAAACTGACGCGTCCCATGGCTAACATAGGGAATCCTAAACATGTTCAGGGTAGAACCACAGTTTAGTGTCATGCTTTGAGGACAAATGAACTCACACAGTATAACGTCATATGATAGGATGTGGAGTGAAAGGGAAGATACTTGGAGGGGAGTATGTGGTGCGATAGCTATCAACCAAACGTGAATGAGGACATGGATTCTAGATCACACCACGTATCCCCTGAAGGAACACTTCAGTTCAAGGGATCAACAGTGAGAATTAGGCTATGAATCAAGCCATACATAGTTTTGAGAACATAGTTTAATGTCATGCAGGATGAGGAAAGACATGTGTGGCAATGGCAGTGTGAGTACTCGTCCTACTAGAACTACTAAGCCCAGGCGTGTCGTGCTTGTTGTGGGAAACAAGAAGTAGTTATGGGACATTCCTAGCATAGGTAGTACACATTAGGGATGATGGGTCATTATATTACTAACATCCCATTGATACAGACCCACCTATATAATGCACCTAGATTCCCTAAAGAGTAAATCCGAGAATGTTGGAATTCCACTTGAACATAAGGGAGTGGAAACATGTGAATCATGATGCTCAAGACCTGGACTGTAATGATGGTGGCATGACGATAGGGGGTATCTATTGACCATGTTTGAAACATAGCATCCATATCATATTAACTTGGAATAGGGACAAACAAATGATGGTCGACCGCTGACCATGTTCAAAAAATGGGACCTGTCGCAAATGTCGTCCGGGGTCTTTAGGGACGTTGGCCCAAAACGGTAAGTGAGCTGAGGCAGCATGAGACCAGGCTATGAAGGGGGTACCTTCAGATGTGGAAGAAGATGAGGATCCAAATTATGGGCTCACGAAGCTTGGACATGGAATGAGGGGAATGTCCCTGTGAAAATTTCATAATTCGGGATCTTTGCCTAAATGCATCTGAGTACGACTATGAGGCGTATCATAAGAGGGAGTGGAGTCCCCTCCCAAGGAAAAGGGTCATGGTGCCACACACTTCCATATTAAGGTCCTGGGGTGGACCATTAAGGGGGGGGGGTTGATTTAATGGACTGTGCGCAGGGTGGCGAAATTTCCAAACATGATGCGCATTTCCCGTAAGGAGATCTTAGTTTTGGGTCATAGAACTCGGACCATACAGGGAAAATATATGGGAAGTACATGGTGTGGAAATTGAAAATCCCAACATGAATGAGAACCTAAGAGGTACTATCCACCCCACATATTCCTAGATGAGTTCAGACCAAGGGGCTGAAAAAATAAGGGGCGAGATTTGTAGATTCTTTGGGCTGAACCTAGAGACAAAAATGCCTAGGTGTTCCTACGTATCCCATGAGGATGGGAAACAATCCATACATAGTTCTAGAAAATGTCATGATGTTTAACGTCTTGCGGCAATGACATGGACTGGTATTAGTTTATGGTAATAGAGCTTGTTCCATGGATGGTAGGAAACGCGGCAGACACGTGGTGGGGTGATTAAAAAACATGAGGTGAATGGGATCCTCGGGTCCCAACCACCACGTGTTCCTTGGGAAGGTTTTAGGTTGAGGGACCTAAAATGAAAGTTAAGCAGGTCTTGAGGCAAATTACATGGGAATTCTTATGTATCCCATGAGGATAGGAATCAATCCAAATGTAGTTCTTATGATGGCATGGTGGGATACCAGTTCTAGGTGTAATAAGGTTGTGTAAGTCTGGACCTTGTACCAAAAGACGTGGTATTTGATATATATTGTTTGTCCTTTAGGATGAATGAGTGTGTTTTTTTTGTGAAGCAATGGACCTGGGATGGATGTTCTAGGTATCACCACAGAAATCTAGCCACATACGGGCATTGAAAAATGGAATGGCGTGTAACCGATACCAAACATGACGTCCCCTCGGGTGAGGACATCACAATGTAGTGTCGTTTTTCTTCGTGCGGCTAGGATGATGATATCACAGTTTAGGGTCATGTGATGGGACCAACCACATTCTTTTAACATCGTGAAGTACAAACAAAACAGTTTAATGTCATGTGGGACTGAGCATCATAGTTTAACGTCATATGGCTCAGACGTATGCAGGGGAGATGAGGTTCCAAAGGGGATGCATGTGGCGTGATAATAGTATATCCGACGTGAATGAGGATATGGTCCACACTGTACCGTGCACAATTTCGAGGAGGAAACCTCGGTCTGAGGGGTGGGTAAGATTAGAGGAAAAAGAGGGGTAGGAGAAACTATCTCCCAACTGAGCTGGACCCGAAAATGATACGTTCGGGTGTTCCAACATATTCCATGAGGATGTGAATCAAGCCGAATGTACTTCTAAAAGAGATCTTATGTCACGCCCCATCTCCTGAGTACCCGGAGCCAGTGCTATAGAGAGGATTGAATTCGGTTCAGGCTCTGAGAAACCAGTAACTTCTGAATACATTCTTTAGTAAAAACCCATAGCTGAAATTTTTTAATGAAAAATGTAGGGTGTGCATACAAATTCCCAGTAAGGGGTTTAAAAATAACATTCTATACCCAAAATTACTTTTGAAAACATTTTTTAAACCATTCACAAAACAATCTTCTCAAAGAAAATTTGTACCACATGTGAAATGTCATAATAAAAGTGCATAATTAGAAACATGCTATCAGAATTACAAGGACACACGATTCGAACTTAGGCATGCTGAATAAAAGAAATTCTAAACATTTATGTCCTGTGAATATATAAGCTCAAATTAACATTTACGAGTAATGAATAATCAGAGTTGCGCATAAAATAACAACTTCAATTTCATACACTGAATACTAAATCACTTAGTGCTAAACATATGTCATACCAAAAATATACAGGACACTCTGAAAAATTTTATCAGGGCATTGACCAAGACGTCTAATGATTTAAGGCGTCGACCGAATATCCATAAGCTCTTTTAACCAAATATTCTACTAGTCGAATATTTTTCTGGTTAATTAAATTACATAGTCATAATGAGGGAAATGCATATATCGGACCGTGTCAAGGACTCGTTCCAAGACCTAGGGGGATCACTATAACTGGACCCCATATCAGAGAGCCTCTGTAACCAAACTCCAACCCAGAGTGCCTCTAATAACCGGACACCAACCCGGATTGCCTCTGTAACCGAAAACCAACTAGGAGGGTCTGCTGTAACCGGACCCCAACTCGGAGGTCTTAATTTTACCGGTCTCCACCCTGGAACCTACTAGGTCCAATGCATTCCTCATAAATATAAATCAAAGTGCACATACCGCTTTGAATACTTAATTTTTATTTCATATTACTTAAGGTGTCTCATACCACTTTGAGTAATTTCCTAGTTTATTATCATGGTATGTCACATGCATGCATTATTGTATACAACAATAACTAAATTGAATAATTGATTCATTACTCACTTATTCTAAATAAATACATGATATGTCAGTTGATATACGCAATACAACAACAAAAACATAATCAATGACATGCAAGGATAAATAAAAAATCTTTGCATACATGATAATTACTAAATCCCATAAAATGTTGAATGAAAAGGGTGTGCCTCATGAGATGATAATATGGTAATTTCTTAAACCAAAATCTTTATTTCATGGTATTGAATTCTTAATAAATGTCATTAAATATGCTGATAAATGTGTCAATGAACATGCAATTAGGTTAAATCATAACTTAACTAACAAAAATTACTACAATTGAAAATATATTAAGTGATCAAAACACAGTCACATGGTTTTACACATCCTTCCATCCCTTAATATATTTTACATCAAAAGCATATATTCTTCTTAAAAAATACAACAGGTTCAAACATCAAATTCTTTTGAAACATGAAAGTAAACCAAGGTTAATATCTTTAAAGCTTCTTTAATTAAAATGCTCAAGTGTGTATACTTATGTACAAAAAAACATGTTGGAGTTGAAAACCCAAAAATTGACATTTATTAAAAACCCTTCAAATACCAATTGCAAAAAAAACACCAATTACATTTTGATAATCATCCTATTGAAATTAGGGTTTGGAAATTATACAAATATTTATATATATACATATATATGAATATACGCATGGTGTATACATTTAAGTTTCTCATAACCAAATAATTTATTATATGTAATAAATACATGAAAACATGATTAATCATTAATACATCCAGATTGAAAGCCAAACCATGTAAGGTATAAAACTTGTGTGACCGAATGTATATTCATATGTAAAAATTATGGTTTCACATACTAAATATAAATCCAATTAAATTCAAAACATACTCTGCATCCAACCCATTATTTAAATATTGGCATTCACCCCCATTTTCTTAAAAAATAATAAAAAGATTTTTTAATTAATTACCCATGTATATCCAAATATACGAAAGTGTATATTTGGATTTGATTTAGTAAAACAATTCAAAATAAAACCCTTCCATCATTTAATCCTTAAAAAATAATTGTTAGCACAACATCCAGGATTTGAAAACATAGTTTAGTTTCAATTCGAAATACATGTAAATATATATGTATATACTCGAATATAAACATAAGTATATATTGGGTTTTCTAGAAGAGGTACAAATCTAATTGAACCCAAAATATCATTCGCATCTAAAACATTATTTGAAGATTGGAAATCATCCTTTAAAATCTATAAATCAGGTTTGGATTGAGTCTTAGGTTTACATGTACATACCCGAATATACACAATATATATATATATATATTGGATTTACATAACGAACCCCATGTT
Source organism: Viscum album (assembly GCA_963277665.1). Taxonomy (NCBI): domain Eukaryota; kingdom Viridiplantae; phylum Streptophyta; class Magnoliopsida; order Santalales; family Viscaceae; genus Viscum; species Viscum album. The sequence goes on from CAUJRU010000595.1 coordinate 128,749, forward strand.
AATTTCAACATCACATACTTTGATATATTAAGATAACACAAAGACATGGTATTAAAAACATTAAAACAAGTTGGGATTGTATTATATACATATATATATATATATATATAATTGTATATACTGAAATGTATATAACAATGGTTTTAAATAACAAAAGTGGTTGAGACTAGAACCTTACACGATCTTAAACGGATCAGGACTTGTAAAATTAAAATAAATACTTACAATGGTGAACGCAACCATGAAAAATTATAACTTATACATGTCTGAAAAGAAAAAACCATAATCAAATGTATGTTCTTCCCCTTGTAGCCGATTTTGAAAACATGGATATAAAGTTATCCCTCACCCATATGCTTTGAAAACTAAGGGAAAGTATGTATGATTTCTTTAGCAAAATATGTTCTTAGCATCGGAAGTGTAAAACATAATTTAAATAAATGAAACCCTTATGAGAAAACAGAACATAGAGGGTATAAATAAAACCATGAAGATATACACTAATCCCCTTACACCTTTTTAAAAGAAATATCATTTAAGGATTAAAATCAAGACATTGAAGGCATGAAAATGGGATAAAAAAGGATATAAACAGTATGTAAAAATATATAGAGTATACCAGAGTTTTCATGGTAAAGGCAAGATAGAATTCCCTTACCTGTAATAAAAGAAGAACCAGAACAACACTTGGCTCGCAGAGGAGGATTCTGTCTACCTCAATAAATTGGACCAAGGATAGGGGAAAAAGGGAAGAAACTAGACTTGGGAAGAGTTCCTTCCAATAGAAGGAGGTCTTCCTTCAGTGAAAACACTCTCTTATCTATATACATGCCACAACAAGAATATCTGAGAAGCCTTGTGAAAAAAAATAGTGGACATTAATTGAGATTCAATTCAGAAATAGAAGAGGCCAAAGTTTCAATCAATTTTGAAACACATATACCCCATAATCAGAAAACATTAATGGGCCAAAATCAAAAGAAAACATATATTTGTCAAAAGGATTACAGTGTAGTTATTAATTACACCAAAAACAGTCCCAAGATAATGAAATTAGCGGCGAAAAAACTAGATATATAAATCCAAAACACTAATATAGGGAGGAAAAAAAGACTCAAAACAAATATGTCTAACTAAAATAAGATCTGCAAATCAAAACAGTGGGAATCAAATCAGATTTCCCCCAAATGGAAACTTGAAACCTTATCCACACTTGGATCTGTTGACACCGCTCGGATCCCTCGGCCTCTACTCCTGCTTGCGTGATGCCTCTGGCTACGGTGTGTCACATGACTCTGTGCGACTCCACCGAAACCACTCGGTCTACTCGACACCAGCCTTGGTGTGACCTCGCAGACCCGCTCCAGACCCCTAGTGCCAGTCTCCCTTTAGATGCACTGAAACCCTATGCGGACTGTACCGGAAGCATGACGCCCCCGACTACGGCCTAACAGTGTTCACCCGACTCTCCCTCCACCAGATCGGCGACTACAAACCCTAAACCGGCTTCATAAAAAAAACGGACCCTTAATCATGGACCACATAAATCCCTTCGGGATTCCCTTTTGTTTTTTTATTGTATTACCTTTTTCATTTTTTTCCACTTTTCTTTAAACGTTTTTCATACCACGGTTTTCAAATTGGATTTTGACTTTTATTTTATTATAATTACCTTTCCTATCATATCCCTATTATTATTATTATATCTTTCTTATTATCTAAGACCATTAACTTATTATAACTATATAATTAATTATTTAATTGTATATCATACTATTAATAACTTTAAAAAAACAAAATTTTAAACCTAATAATCTATTAAAATTATTAAATCAATTGCCATTTTTTTCTTTAAGATTTCTTTTACGTTTACTTTTCAGGTTTTCCATTTGATTGTTTTACATGTCAAGATTTTCTTATTTTATTATATAAACTATCATTGCATTTTTATATTATAACATATTATTACATATTATCATGCATCCATATTTTAGCATCCAAATTAAAACCGTTTTTTAATGGTAAAATTTTATATACTTAAAACGTTATAAATTAAATTTATAATTTAAATTATATTACCATAATAATTATCCAAATTTGTACCATATATATGTGATTTGAAATTTTGAAAACCAATTTTAATATGTTAAGATTTGAATTAACCAAATTTTATTGAAAGTTCATATGTACCATTTTAATCATTCTATTAATATATATAATTTTATTAAGAAAAATTCAAAATGTTAATTTATAATCTAAGAATTATTATATTATATATATATATATGTGTGTGTGTATATAACATATTCGCAAACTCATATGCTAGATCAAATAATTTCCTGCATAATAGCGCAAAAATAATGTCATTAAAATATTTTAAAATAACAATTTTCAATGTTATAAATAAAATTATAGTATTAGTTTTATATAATTATAGTTCATATCTTGTTTACATACGCATATATATATATATATAATACATTTGGAAAACAAGCAGCAAATTAGTTGTATTCTTATATTGGTGTAATTATTTTTTTAAAATATTCTATTAATTGATAATTCAGAACATTTCATATACATATAAATATAAATCATTTTTAAAAGATATATGTATATTTTTATCATAGATTATGAGTTCTGTAAAAATAATTTTAGAACAAATAATTGTAACTAGAACAAAAAAATTTATTGGTGTAATTGCAATAGGATATATATATATATATATATATATTAAGAACATAAACAAAAAAACACCTTTTTAATGAAATTAAATTTAGAATATTCTTGGGTGTTACATCTTAGTTTATGGTCCTAGAGCTCGGACCATAGAGGGGGGAAATCCTTCCAAGTAAGCGCAGACATCAACCTGATTCCTAAGCCCACATGAGCGGTGTTCGGTGTGGGAAACAAGAGAAGAAGAGGTTTCTTTGCAGTACCTGGAATGCACATCGAAGGGTAATCGGTGAGGAGCCCCGAATGATTTCCTTATCGTAGCTTTTTCCTCCTAACATGTGGATGTGCACTGAGGAATAGTACCAAGAGTCTCGAAATTCTACATGGACATGATGAGGTGGAAAATGATGTGATTCATGTAAGAAAACTTTTGGGGTTAATGGGGTTGGTGTGATGATGGAGGATAACTGTTGACCGTGTTCGAAACACAACATCTATATCGTGTGACCTGAGGGGGGAACAACAAAACAAGCATCGACCACTGACCAACTTCACAATGCGGTACATGTATCAATAATTTGCTTGAAACCCTTGAGGACGTTGGCCCGTATTGGTATGAGTTCCCTTGGGCCTAGAATCCATGCCATTCAGGGGTCCCTTTGGGTATGAAAGGTGATGGAAGCCCAAATGATGGGGAACACGAAGCCTGAGAAATGGGTGAAATCATGTCCAGGTAGAATCAGAAATTCCAGGTGCTAAACCAGAGTACCCTTGGGCACATTAGTGAATCACCGACGAGGACCGAGGGGCTCATCATGAGAGCGGCTGATTTGAAAAGACGATAATAGCATAAGGGGGTGAAAAACTCTCAAGAGGAGGTAAATGGCGTGGTTGTTACAAAAACCTGACGTGAATGAGGACATAATCACATACCACACCGTACAACCCTAAATGATAACTTGGGATGGGGTCTGAAAAGGCCAAGGGGCCTGAGGCTGGGCCTCGGACAGAAAGTCCCGACCAGCTTGCAGTTTAACGTCCACTACGGGAAAAAGACTTTTTGCAACGAGAATAATTTCCCTCGCAAAAAGTCCGTCCAAAAGGTTATTTGCGACGGGGGTAACGACCCGTTGCAAATAACCAATTATTTGCAACGAGATTTTGTCTCTCATCGCAAAAAGTTTGGCGCAGGTAGCACGCCAAACTGCAGGAAGGTTATTTGCGACGGTGGAATCCCACCGTCGCAAATAGTGAAGTATTTGTGACGGGCCCCGTCGCAAATACCCGGTGGCAGTAAATAGCTTTTTGCGATGGGATGGCGTCCCTTTGCAAAAGGTGTGTGGGCAGAAACTATTTGCGACGGGACCCGCCGCAAATAACTTTTTAACCGTGGACATTAATTAATGCGGTCATAGGTATTTGTGACGGTTCCCGTCGCAAAAGATAATATTTGCGACGGGTATCCCGTCGCAAATAGTCACGTCGCAAATAATCTAACCTATATATACCTCCATCCGTTTTTTCCTCTCATTCCTTTCAATTCTTAGATCTTGTTTTTCTCTGAACTCTGATTTTAGAGGGAATGTTTTTCTAAATTAATTTTTTTGTTCACGAAGAAGTTGTGAAGCCGTCTACATCAATAGAAAATCAAGCTTAAAGGTATTGATGTTTTACTTAATTTCTAATTTATTTCATTTTTTATGTTAATTTTTATTATTGTTGATTAGTTGTAATTACATTAAATTTGAATTGTTCTTTCATGAGTATTTATTTGTACTAATAAATTGAAATTTTTAGTACTAATTTTTAATAATTAGTAGTAATTAATAATTATTAAAGATTATTAGTACTGTATATAATTAATTTTTAGTAATTAATAATAATTAGTAATAAATAATAATAAATACTAATAATTCGTAATAAATATTAATAATTATTAATAAATAGTAAAAAATAGTAATAATGAGAAACATATCGTAATAATGAGTAATAAATAGTAATAATAAGTAATAGATAGTAATAAATTGTCATAAATAGTAATAAATTATAATAATTAGTAATAAATTGTAATAATTAGTAATAAGTTGTAATAATTAGTAATAAATAGTAATAATTAGTAATAAATTGTAATAATTAGTAATAAATTGTAATAATTAGTAATAAATTGTAAGAATTAGTAATAAATTGTAATAATGAGTAGTAAATAGTAATAATGAGTAGTAAATAGAAATAAATTGTCGTAAATAGTAATAAATTGTATTAATTAAAAAATTGTAATAATTAGAAACAAATTGTAATAATTAGTAATAAATTTTAATAAATTGCAATATTTAGTAATAAATTGTAACAATTGCTAATAAATTGTAATAATTACAAATAATTAGTAATACATTGAAATAATTAGTAATAAATTGTAATAATTAGTAATAAATTGTAATAATTAGTAATAAATTATAATAATCAGTAATAAAATGTAATAATTAGTAATAAACTGTAATACTTATTAAAATTGGTAAAATTTATTAATAAATACTCATAATTAGTAATAAATACAGATAATTAGTAACAATTAGTAATAATTAGCAATAATTAGTACTAATTAGTACTAATTAGTAATAATTAGTAATAAATTGTAATAATTAGTAATAAATAGTAATAAATATTAAAAATTAGTAATAATTAGTAATATTTATTAATAAATACTAATAATTTGTGATAAATTATAATAATTAGTAATAAATGCTAATAATTAGTAATAAATACTAATAATTACTAATAAATTTTAATAATTAGTAATAGTTAGTAAGATTTATTAATAAATACTAATAATTTGTAGTAATTTGTAATAATTAGTAATAAATACAGATAATTAGTAATAAATAAAGATAATTAGTAATAATTAGTAATAATTAGTAATAATTAGTAATAATTAGTAATAAATTGTAGTAATTAGTAATAAATTGTAATAATTAGTAATAAATTGTAATAATTAGTAATAAATTATAATAATTAGTAATAAGTTATAATAATTAGTAATAAGTTGTAATAATTAGTAATAAATTGTAATATTTATTAATAAATTTTAATAATTGGTAATAATTAGTAATAATTAATAATAATTACTAATAAATTGTAATAATTAGTAATAAATTGTAATAATTAGTAATAAATACTAATAATTAGTAATAAATACTAAAAATAGGAATAATTAAGAACAATTAGCAATATTAAGCAATAAATAAAAATAATTAGCAATAATTAGTAACAAATAGCAACAAATAGCAATAATTATTAATAAATAACAATAAATACTAATAAATAGGAATAATTAGTTATAAATATGAATAATTTGTAATAATTAGTAATAATTAGGGATAATTAGGAATAATTAGTAATAAATTATAATAAATTGTAATAATTAGTAATAAATTGTAATAATTAGTAATAAATACTAATAATTACTAATAATTACTAATAAATAAAAATAATTACTATTAAATACAAATAATTTGAAATACTTAGCAATAATTAGGAATAATTAGCAATAATTTGGAATAATTAGGAATTATTAGCAATAATTAGAAATAATTAGCAATAATTCGGAATAATTAGTAATAAAATATAATAATTAGTAATATTTATTTATAAATTGAAATAATTAGTAATAAAATGTACTAATTAGTAATAAACTATAATAATTAGTAAAACTTAGTAAAATTTATTAATAAATACTAAAAATTAGTAATAAATACAGATAATTAGTAATAATTAGTAATAATTAGTAATAAATTGTAATAATTAGTAATAAATACTGATAATTAGTAATAATTAGTAATAATTAGTAATATTTATTAATAAATACTAATAATTAGTAATAAATTGTTATAATTAGTAATAAATACTAATAATTAATAATAAATACTAATAATTACTAATAAATTGTAATAATTAGTAATATTTATTAATAAATACTAATAATTTGTAATAATTGGTAATAAATAGAGATAATTAGTAATAAATAGAGATAATTAGTAATAATTAGTAATAATTAGTAATAAATTTTTATAATTAGTAATAAATTGTAATAATTAGTAATAAATTGTAATAATTAGTAATAAATTGTAATAATTAGTAATAAATTGTAATAATTAGTAATAAATTGTAATAATTGGTAATAAATTGTTATAATTAGTAATAATTAAAAATAATTATTAATAATTAGTAATAATTAGTAAGAAATTATAATAATTACTACGAAATTTTAATAATTAGTAATAAATTGTAATAATTAGTAATAAATTGTAATAATTAGTATTAAATACTAATAATTATTAATAAATACTAATAATTAGTAATAAATACTGATTATTAGAAATAATTAGGAACAATTAGCAATAATTAGCAATAATTAGCAATAATTAGCAATAATTAGTAATAAATAGAAATAATTTTTAATAATTAGTAATAACTAGCAATAAATAGTAATAAATAGGAATAATTAGTAATAAACATGAATAATTAGCAATAATTAGTAATAATTAGGAATAATTAGGATTAATTAGTAATAAATTGTAATAAATTGTAATAATTAGTAATAAACTGTATTAATTAGTAATAAATACTAATAAGTACTAACAGTTACTAATAAATACTAATAAATACTAATAAATACTAATACCTAGCAATACTTAGCAACAATTAGGAATAATTAGCAATAAATAGCAATAATTAGGAATAATTCGCAATAATTAGGAATAATTAGCAATAATTAGTAATAATTATCAGAATTAGCAATAATTAGTAATAATTAGCAATATTTAGTAATAATTAGCAATAATTAGTAATAATTAGTAACAAATAGCTATAATTAGTAATAAATAGGAATAATTAGTAATAAATAGCAATAAATAGTAATAAATAGGAATAATTAGTTATAATTAGGAATAATTGGTAATAATTAGGAATAATTAGGAATAATTAGGAATAATTATGAATAATTAGGAATTATTAGTAATAATTATGAATAATTAGGAATAATTAAAAATAATTAGGAATAAATACAGATAATTAGAAATAAATACAGATAATTAGTAATACATATAGATAATAAGCAATAATTAGCAATAAATAGTAATAAAGAGCAATAATTAGTAATAAATAGCAATAATTAGTAATAAATAACAATAAATAGTAATAATTAGGAGTAATTAGTAATATTTAAGAATAATTAAGAATAATTTGGAATAATTAGAAATAATTAGGAATAAATACAGATAATTAGTAATAAATATAGATAATTAGTAATAAATACAAATAGTTAGTAATAATTAGTAATAATTAACAATAATTAGTAATAATTAGTAATAATTATTAATAATTAGAAATAATTAGTAATATTTATAATAATTTGTAATAATTTGTAATATATTGGTAATAATTAGTAATAAATTGTAATAATTAGTAATAAATTTTAATAATTTGTAATAAATTGTAATAATTAGTAATAAATTGTAATAATTGGTCATAAATTGTAATAACTAGTAATAAATTGTAATAATTAGTAATAAATTGTAATAATTACTAATAAATTGTAATAAATAATAGTAACTTGTAATAATTAGTAATAAATTGTAATAATTAGTAATAAATACAAATAATTATTAATAAATACTAATAATTATAAATAAATACTAATAATTTGGAATAAATACTTATAAATACTAATAATTACTAATAAATACTAATAATTAGTAATAATTATCAATAATTACAAATAATTAGCAATAATTAGGAATAATTAGCAATAGTTTGTAATAAATAGGAATAGTTAGTAATAAATAGGAATAATTAGTAATAAATAGGAATAAATAGGAATAGTTACTAATAAATTGGAATAGTTAGTAATAAATGGGAATAGTTAGAAATAAATAGGAATAGTTAGTAATAAATAGTAATAATTAGTAATAAATACTAAAAATTTGTTAGGAACAGTTAGAAAGAAATTTTAATAAATTTAAATAAATTTTAAGAACATGGCACAATTTCCAGTGGATTGGGTCTTTCTACTGACGGTTTCGGTCTGTTTAGTTCTTATGGTAGCCAGTTTTTATATTGGCATGTCTTTATAACTCCGTACAATCTACCTCAATGGATGTTGATGAAGGATCCCTATATCTTTTTGACATTATTAAACTTAAGACATCTGTAAAAGAATATTGATGTTTATTTGAAACCATTGATTGATGAGTTAAATGCATTGTGGAGTAATGGTGTTAGTACATATGAAGTTATTGCAAAACAAAATTTCAAATTAAAAGCTGCATTGATGTGGATGATTAGTGAATTTCTGGCATATGGAATGTTATCTGGATGGAGTACGCATGGTCCGAAATCATGTCCTTAATGTATGAAAGATAATAAAGCTTTTATGGTGGTCAATGGAAAAAAACCTTTCTATTTTGACTATCATCACAAATTTCTTCCAACTAGTCATCCTTTTTGAAGGAAAAAATCTCATTTCAGAAAAGGCACAATTTAAAGGGATGAAACTCCAAAAATGATCTCAGGTACAGAGTTAAAATTAGTTGTATTTTAATTACCTCCTATCACATTTGGGCCAACAATAAAGAAACAAAAAAATCAAGGCTTTGAGAAAGAACATAATTTGATAAAACGAAGCATTTTTTGGGATCTCCCATATTGGTCTCATTTGTTGGTCCGCGACACGTTGGATGTCATGAATATTGAGAAGAACTATTTTGATTATTTATTTAATACAGTTTTGGATACACCAGGTAAGACCAAAGATAATATAAAAGAATGATTAGATCTTTCCAATATTTGCATGCGACCAGAACATGAACTATTTGAAAATGTCATATTAGAGAGGTTAATAAAGACAAAAGCAGCTTATACACTATCCAAAGAGAGTCACTTATTATTTTGTCACTGGATTGTAGATTTGAGACTTTCAGATGCCTATGCTTCCAATTTGGGAAGATGTGTTAAGAATGGTCATATTACTGGATTAAAAAGTCATGATTTCCATGTTATAATGGAAAGACTTATGCCGATTAGATTTAGAGGTTTATTGAATTCTATGATTTGAGATTTGATAAAATACATATCATAATTTTTTTCGAGACATTTGTGAAGTGACAACAGACTACGATATGCTAAGAAAACTGGAAGAAGATGTTGCTATAACTATATCTAAACTAGAAAAAATATTTCCGCCTGCTTTCTTTGACTCAATGGAACATATGATTTTACATTTTCCACATGAAACTAAATGTGGAGGTCTAGTATTGTTTCGATGGATGTACCCATTCGAGAGATGTATGTAGAAATTGAAGAAAAAATTACGCAACAAAGCATCTTTTGAAGGCTCAATTGCTAAAGCTTATTTGCAAGAGGAAATTTCTTTTTTCTGCTCTCAATATTTTGAATCTGAATATCCCTCAAAACAAAACTACATGGGACAGAATGAGGGAAATGTTAATGCTGAAATGGAATATAAATTATCAGTTTTTAGTCATCCAAATATTGGCTTTGGTGGAGTTCAAGAATGATGGCTTTTCGACGATGAACATCACAGAGCTCATACATATGTTCTTCTCAACTGTGAAGAAATGACAGAATTTTTATTTTGAGTGCTTCTATCACTTATTCTATAATTTATGTTATTGTATGTAAACATATTTTATTTTTAGGTTATATGATAATCTTATCAAGAAACAACTTCCACAAATTACAGTAGCTGCTCTTGAAGAATGCAAACAAAAAAAATTTCTCAATGGTTTTAAAAATTGGTAACATAAATTATTTATGGTTTAATATAAATTCATTTTACTATTTATTATATTTATAATTGTTTTAAAAAATTTAGGTGTCTCAACATGCTGATAAAATTGATAAGTGACTGTGTATATTGAGTAACCCACCATCCAAAATGGTTAAATTTTATAATGCATATGTGGTGAATGGTTTTCGATTTCATACACGTGAATATGAGGAATAAAAAAAACAATGAACAATGGATTTTGTTTGAGAGGATCACATCATAGAGAAACTGAAGTTGACTTTTATGGAATTATGGATGAAATTATTGAGCAATGTTATCTTGGATAGAATTACATAACAATGTTTAAATGTCGGTGGTTGGATACTGAGAGAGTCTTGCATGTTCATCCGACTCATGGAATCATCGATATTAAATATAAAAGTATTCTTGTAGTAAATGAACCATTTTTACTAGCTCAATAAGCACATCAAATTTGTTACGCAAAGTATTGTGCTACTTTAAGAGACTTGAGTGATTGATGGAGCATAATAAAAATGAAATCTCAGGAAAATCAATTTACTCAAACTGAATGGGGTTTCAATGAAGTGGAAGGAATTGAAATTTTTCAAGAGACTACTCAAAATACATATTTTTCACAAAAAAACGTGAATATCGATTATGACACCCCCAAATTAAGGGTCGAAGGTGACGAAGATGTTAATGAGGTTACTAAAAAATTTGAAATGACAAGGGGTGCTGAAAATGAAACTCATAAGGATATTGATGATGCCAAAGGGGAATATGAAGACATTAACATTGTCAGATATGAATATGATGATGAAGGTGAACATCAACATAGTTAAATACCGGTTATGATCATACCTAATAGATATTTATATATAATAGTTATTTTCAACAATCTGCTAACAACAATAATTTTGTGTTTCAGATGGACACTGATTTACTTCGTGAGTTAGAGGAGGCTGAGCTACCTTTTAATGAGGGGTATGTGGGATCATATGACCCTTATCCTACTGGTGGTTTAGGAGGTACGTGGAGGGGGAGCAGTCTTGCATGACTGATGATTCCTGACCCAATCCCTGAGCGACATCCACGTCTTGGCTTCGATCCATGCACACAGAGGTATGGAAACCTGTATATTTTAGTTATATTTCATTAATTTATTTATATATATACTAATTGTTTGATTATTTATTCTTTTTTCACAGTTTTTCACATTTAGCTGTTGGAAAAGGGAGCATTAGCTTGCCCAATTATATTTCTCAGCCATGGACCACATGGGAACAGATTCCTTTTGATGTGAAGCTCGACATGTATAATCATTGGCTGGTACGTAAATAAATAATATTTATATTGAAATTTATTTTATTAATAAATTGATATTATAAATTATTTTCAGGGTTTATGGTATCCCATCAATGATAGCATGCGTGACGATATCCATGCCGCATGGGAGGTGGCTATGTGCGAGTTTTTGCGCTAGTTTTTACACAATTTGGGAAAGACCACAATTAAGAAAGAAGGAGCGACAATATTTGATGAGTTGTGTAGAGCCCACCGAATAGAGTATATTTCATCTCAGGTTTGGGATGGTTTACGTGCACACTGGTTGGGTGATGGATTTTAGAGGAGGTCTTCTTTTGGTTGACAGAGCTGGGGAAGATAGGAGGTGACACATCGAGCTGGTAGCCATACATTCAGTACGCATAACATTTGTTAAGTATTTTTTTAAATATTTTATATAACTTTAATTATAAACAGTTTATTTTATATTCATATAGGCAGTCGAGCATCCTGATATTACAGAGTATAATGTTTATCAGAGGATATATAGTGATCCAGCCATCTGAGAGATTAGAGTTGATCACCCGCGTCAGATTGTGGTTAGTCTTATTTTTTCTGTTTGACAATTAACTGCATATAATATTTTCAAAATTTTCATTTAAAATTGGAATTGAAGGAGTTATATGAGGCTGCGACCACTCAAACATAGGCTGAGTGTTAGGACGAGGCAACTAATCAGACTAGTTCCCACCATTTCGATGAGGCAGCATGGATGCAGGAGACTCAGTATGTCTTTGAGAAGGGCCGAGTAGTTGGTATCGACTCTCATGTGACTCCTGGTACTTATTATGGTACTGTTGTGATGTCGGAATCCAGATCAAGAGGAGCTCATGGAGAGGTATAATCTTCTGCCTCACAGTATTAGGAGCAGTTCAGTGCTCAGAATGACCTTATAGAGAGTTTGTAGAAGCAGTAAGAAGAGATGCGTCAGCAGCAGAAGTAGCAGCACGAGGAGAAGATGCGTTGATGGCAGCAGCAGCATCACAAGCAAATAGAGTACATGCGTCGTCTAACTCATAGATTAGGGATGAAGTTTCCTCCACCATCTCCTTCAGCTCCTCCACCTCCTCCAGAAGACGACCACCCCAGTGATTTTCCACCTCCTCCAGAAGACGACCCCCCAGTTATTGTTTTTTTTGTTAATAACATTTGAATTTAACATTTGTTGTAATATAAACTATTTACAGTTTATGTCTTTTATATTAGTGCGAATACTACATAATTTAATTTTTAATATTTTATGATTTTTTTTTGTGAATATTGAGAATTTTAATAATTTTTATTTTTGTATTATTTTAATAATATTAATTTTATTTTTTCATTAATCATAATTTTATTAAATATTTTTTTTAGTATTATAGTTTTTAATGTTTTTTTATTTTATTAATAATAATATTATTATTATTATTATGTTATGATTTTTTTACATTTTTTTGTGAATATTGAAAAATTTAATTTTTTAATTTTTTTATTATATTAATATTATTAAAATTAATTTTTCAATAATCATAATTTTATTAATTTTTTTTAATTTATTTATTATTTTGCGACGTGATTTGTTGCGACGGGTTTCCATCAGAAACAGCCTAAATAATTTTTTTAAAGTATTTGTGATGGGATTATGGGATTTTTGTAAAACTTATTTGCAACGGGCACATTGCAAATAGCCTAAATAAGTTTTTTTTAAAAAGTATTTACGACAGGATTACGGGCTCATCACAAAAAGTATTTGCGACGGGCCCGTCACAAATAGTCTAAATAAATTTTTTCAAAAAATTATTTGTGACAAGCCCATCGCAAAAAAGTATATATATATATATAAAGTATATAATCAAAGACTTATCTGTGACGGTGAAGATTCCCATCACAAAAAATATTATTTGTGACGAGCTCATCGCAAAAAATATTTTCTGCGAAGACGTTTTTTGCGGTGGGACCCCATCGCTAAAGCTTATTTACGACGGGATCCCATCACAAATACCTATAATTCTAGTAATGTTCATGCATTACGGATGAAGAAAGGGGTAATATACCCCCAACAAGGGAGGTGTACGGCGCAGTGAGTAACCCGACGTGAATGAGGACATAATCCCATACAACACCATACAACCCTAAATGAGAACTTGGCCCGGGGGCCTGAAAAGGCCAAGGGGCCTAAAAAGGCCAAGGGGACTGAGGCTGGGCATCCCGGTCAATGGTTTCTATACAACCTCTTGTGTGGTTACCGCCTCATCACAACTCCTAATCCCGCGTGAGTAGTACTCAGTGTTGGAAACAAAGAACTAGACTCAGCTCTCCCTATCATATGGGGGGATAATAGTTGGCATCACCTGAAGGGAATTCGTCGCTTGGAGATGCAACAGGGCAGAATGAACCACTACACTCAGTGTTTGAGACAACTTGGGGTGGTTTTAATGAAAAATTATAGCTGTTGACCATGTTTGGAAAACAACGTTCTTATAGTGGCCTGGAACGGGAACAACAAATGAGCATCGACCGCTGACCATATTCGCAACATGGGAGTTGTGTCAGTTTGTTGCTCAACATCATTGAGGGTGTTGGCCCGAAGTGGTAGGAGAGCCCTTAGGCCTAGCATACCTACCATTCGGGGGTCCTCTAGATGGGATGGATTATGGATTCGCAATCGAAAGAGTGGGTGAAGAATAGTTGTACCCATCTGTGAAAGAGGCGAACACCTCCGAGGAGTGGTACGTATGGTGGGATCGAGATTAGATTGATTTGAATTGGGGTAAAAGTCTTCACCACACCATATGTCTTGACCTGAGAGAAAATTTTGGGGTTCGGGTTGGGCCAACAAATAAAATTTCCGGGCATTCCTACATATCCCATGAGGATGGTAATCAAGCCGTACATAGTTCTTGAAGTCCATGCAGTTTAACGTCATGTGGTGAGGACATAGGAGGATAGACGAATGGGGAGTGGGAACATGGTGCGACCATTGTATTCCTGGCACAAGTGGGGATAAGGAATCCTACACTATATCATACAAGGATCCTCAAAGAGAACTATACCGAGGAGGGATAGTCAAAGAGAAGAGTTTGGAGTTGGGATCAAGACGATATGCTTGAGCATTCCTCTGTATCCCATGTGGATGAGAATCAAGACACACGTAGTTCTAAGTGTGTGGTTTAACGTCTTGCAGGATGACATACTGTTTAACGTCATGTGCAACAAAGTAGTTTAGGGTCATGCAGGACCAAACAATTTAGGGTCATGCCAGACCCGACAGTTTAGGGTCATGCAGGACCAGAAGGCTCAGGAAAAGTATTTCTTGAGAAACTTATCATCGGTGGGAGGAGTTATATGCTCACTATCCATGGTCACCTGGGAGTATTCACCATTGGGGTTAACCCTATGAATTATGTAAGGTCCTTCCCATTTGGGTTCCATCTTGGGTGGTTTCCTACCAGGGATCATTGGTGTCTGGAGGGCCAATACCAGGTAGTCTTGCAGGAAAGAGTGGAGGTGAACCTTTATGTTAAAGGCTCTAACTATCTTATTCTGATGCCTTTCCAGATTGTGTAGGGAATGAAGCCTATTCTCATTGTGTGCTTCCAATTCATCCAGATGAATTTTGGCTATCTTATCTAGTGCATGTTAGTCATAGACTGCTGTGCATAATGAAGGCTGCTGGATCTCAATGGATAGGATGACCTCAGCTCCGTACACTAGGGAATATGGGGTCACCTAGGTGGAATTACGATCCGTCGTCTGATAAGACCAGACGTCATTGGGGAGATTTTCTTTCCAACTCTTAATATTCTAACCAACGACTTTTTCAAAATTTTAGAGAGGGTTTTGTTTAACGCCTTGATCTATCCATTTTCCTGCACGTGATAGTGGGAGGTATGGTTCAAACAGAAGTTGTACTTGGTGTACAAATTATTCAACTCAGATGCTCAAAAGTTGGTGCCATTATTGGTGAGGATGGTGTGAGGGACTCCAAACCGGTAGATGATATTAGAGCTCATGAAGTCAATGATAGAATGGTCCTTGACCTCCTTGAGTCGAACTGCCTCTGCCCACTTGGAAAATAAATTCATAGCGGTCATGATGAACCTCCACTAGCAAGTTGTCGCCGGTGGATGTGGTCCCACGACATCAAGTTCCCACACCACAAATGACCAAAAATACTTGGTAGAGTGGAGATGTTCTGGCGGCCGATTCAGGAAGTTAGCATAAATTTGGCATGCGTGACATCTCTTGGAGAGCTTGTTGTAATCATGGATCATGGAGGGCCAAAAGTACCCCAATCTATGGATTTGGTGAGATAGCTTTGGCCCAGTCTGGTGTGCACTACAGGAACTGGCATGAACCTCTTGCATGACCTGAGAAATCACAACTCCTTGGATGAAACGGAGAAGAACACCATCGAACCCACACTTGTAGAGGGTCTTCTCAAGATAGGGACCACTCTGGAGGGTAAAATGCAGCACGCGACGTCAGTTTCACTCGTGCTCGGCCCGATCAGCTGGGAGGTAACCATTGTGGAGACACTCAGAAAAGGGGGATCTCTAGTTGGGGGTCACTTCAACCACTATTTCTGAGGAACCTAGAGGCCCTAACGTGGAATGTACAGTGGTAATATGGATTACCTGGTGGTCGTATTCATCGTCTAGGGTGACATGAGCAATGAATATCTGATGTGCCATTTGTATAATCAGATCATCCTTCTTGGGTTCTACAAGTGATGCAGCCAGGCCATCCAGGGCATCCGCTCAACTGTTCTAAGATCGATGGGCATGAGTAACTTCTGAATGACATGGGAACTAGGCCATTAGCTTGTAAGTGTGTTCCAAAAATGGTATGAGTTCTAGATTTCTGACGATGTAGTCCTCAT
This sequence comes from Viscum album, assembly GCA_963277665.1. NCBI lineage: Eukaryota > Viridiplantae > Streptophyta > Magnoliopsida > Santalales > Viscaceae > Viscum > Viscum album. The sequence goes on from CAUJRU010000595.1 coordinate 145,431, forward strand.
TGAACTACTTGATAACTAGTTCATAATACTCTTTCACATGAAAATGGGGAACATCGATCTCGAGGGCCAGCTCGAGGCCAGTGATAAGAGCTTGATACTTTGCCTTGTTGTTGGTGAAGCCTTTTGACCACAACAATGAGTACGGAATAATGGCTTGCACTAGGGTAATAAAGACAATACCCATGCCTACCCTGGTGAGCCTGGGATCATTGAGCCTCCTGTTGGTGGGGCTTTGGGAAGCACCATAATAGTGAATCTACCAACATGGGATGACATGATCTACCAAGAGGATTTCCTATTTTGGAAAATCCAGGTCCAGTGATTGGTTCACGGGGGTTGGATGGGCCATAAGAAAATATGCCAGTTCTTTTCCTTTGATAGCTTTCTGAGGTCTGAACCTGATATCAAACTTTTGGAGGATTACATCCCACTGTGCTAGACGACCAGTCAACATGGGGCGGTTCAGAATGTACTTCAGTGGGTCTACCCAATACACCAGCTGTACCTCATGGTGCTGTGAGTAATGTCACAATTTTTGTACTATGAATACCAGTATAAGGAATATCTTTTCGATGGGGGAGTATCTGGTCTTCGTATTGATGAGTATACGACTGAGGTAGTAGAGTCTGTTTTTTGTCCAATCATTGTTCTTCTGGGTGAGAAGGGTGCCCATAGATCGTTTCAGGGAAGTCATGTACATGATCAGTGGTTCTATGAAGATGGGTGGAATCACGACCGAATGGTGGAGAAGATATTGCTTGATTTACTTGAACGTGGTCTAGAACTCTTGTCCCACTTGTAGGTGGAGCCTTTCTTCATGAGCCGAGAAAATGGATTACACTTGCCGGCCAGATTTGCAATGAATCGGCATATATAGGCTAAGTGGATTTGGAATCCTCAAAGCTCCTGAATATTGAATGGAGGAGGCATCTGACCAATGGCCTTGATCTTCTTTGGGTAGATCTTGATGCCCCGGTACCTGACAACAAAGCCAAGGAACTTCCCAGAGGTGACCCCAAAGGCACATTTCAATGGTTTCATCTTTATGTGGCAGGAACAGAGGAAACCAAACAATTTATTGATGTCCTTATGATGGTCCTAGAGCTGGTGAGATTTGACCACTAGATCTTCCACAAATCCTTCCACCAATTTCCCAAGTATTGGATTGAATATGGGATGAATGGCCCGCTGATAGGTGGTACTGACATTATTTAAGACAAAGGGCTTGACCTGGTAGAAAAACATACCTTGAGGTGCCCTGAAAGCTGTGGACTCCTCATCCTCAGGGGCCATTTGAATCTGATTATATCCATAGTACCTGTCCATGAATTAAATCTCTTGCAACCCAGTCGTAGCCTCGATCAACAATTCCATCACAGTAAGGGGAGAATCATCCTTTTGACAGTGACTATTGAGATTGTGGAAGTTGATGTAGACACTGGTCTGTTCTTTCTTCTTCTTAATAGCATAATGTTGGCTAGCCACTTGGGGTACTGGACCTTCTTAACAAATTTGGCCCTAATGAGCTTGACTACTTCATCCTTGACTGTGGCACCGTGAGAAGGGTGAATATTTCTTGGAGGATGCTTAAACCTACGATGATTTTCCAGAAGACCGAGGTGATGGACAGTTACCTGAGGATCTAGTCCTATAATCTCATCGTAACTCAAGGAAAACACGTCACAATGTTGTTTCAGGAAGTCTACATACCTCTGCTACTCCTCGAGGGACATGGTGGCACTGATCAATGTGGGTCTCAGATCTGCCTCGTTACTGAAGTTCACCTGTACCAGTTCATCGACCCTGGCAGAGATTCCCTCCTCCAAGGTCGGGGGAGTGTCTGCCAAATCCTCGTCTTCTCTTGTGGAGGAGGGATCCCCAATGGGATAATCTTCCTCTGGGTTGGCAGATTCCGACAAGAGGATGGTACCAGCCTGAGTAGCAGTGGTCACCGCATCAGAAGATCCAGGTACTTCCGGAACCATAACAATGAAGGTTTTCAACCCAACCCCATCTTGTTTTCAACCCAAGGGGCCACGCTTGATGGTATCAAAGAAATAGTGGCACATCAGTATGATCCAGATAATTCCATCCCAGAAAAACAGGCATGTATGACATACTACTATTTCCATTGGGTGGATGTCCCGATACCTTACAGGGGTAGGAGGCTCCGAGATCACCCGAGCCTAATTTGTGTAGGAGTACGAGGTGATTTCCCACAGTCGGTTGGAATTGGTCATATGATTCTCCCTTGTACATGAGACAACAAAACATTTCCCCATGTCAGGGTTCGTGGACTCTAGTAGATGGATCAGGAAGACGTAGGGGTCATCCAGACCTGGCCACAGGTCAGTTGCAACCGTGACGGGATCAACCTCACTGGCCAGAATCTACTTCTCCTTGCTCTTGTAATAGTCGTCATCCAGGTAGTGGGCTTCACAAGAGGCAAAAGGAGACGTGTCACCTTGCAGTACGCATACTCGACCATTAAGGGAGTACTTGAGGCATTTGTGATACGATGAGGGAACCGCCGCGTGCAGGGGGAGCCAAGTCCTTCCCATCAATGCATTGTACGCGGTGTCTTGAGAGATAACCATAAACACGGTGGTGAGAACTAGGCCACCGAACCAGGTCTTCAAATGGATCCTACTGACTGGGGTCTGATCTATCATGTCATATCCCTTGATTATTAAGTCGGAGGGAGTCCGGTCAGCTTCAGATAACCCTAGTTTAGGCAGCATTTAGGTCAGGATTAAGTTGATCCCAGATCCCATGTCGATAAGAAAACAACGAACCTCCACGCTGTTAAATGGTATGGTGATATAAAGTGGGAGGATGTGCCCCTATATGGGAGAGCCATCATCTTCTCTAGAAAAATAATGATGGACTAAAATTCAGCTTTCTCGACCGCATCAGCATGAAAGGATTCTGCTGCTTCTACCTCCATCTCTAACTGGAGGGGGCTTTTTAAATCCTCAGCGAGGGCCTCACGCATATCTAGTTACATGATAAGGGCATCGAGGATGGAATGCCTCACTGGAATGCCGACAAGGTGCATGATAACATCATACTTTTGTGCCAGGAATGGGATTCTACTTGCTGGAGGCCGTTATGTGACAGGAGGTATGGCGGGCCCTACCGGCTGGGCTGGCGACTAACTGGTGCTGGGCATATCCTGCTGCTCGCTAGTCGAAGCCCACCGAGTAGCTATCGGATGATGGAAGGATGACTGAGACTGGCATATACTAGGGCAAGGATGGTTGCAGCATGGTCGAAGAGGCTCTGCCTGATCCATTAACACAAACGGCAGTGGAGGCAGGCCTGATGACACTGGGTAAGACGGCTTCACATTCTAAGCTCTGTGTTGGGCCTACTGTCTAGTCTCTGTGGCATGTACAACCTAGCTAGAGGTGCCAACTGATTTTCCTCGACGAACCATATGGACATTGCTCCACCGACGTTGGTGTCAGTTGGGGACGTTGGGGAGGTTCTCCTGGCGCTCCCCGTCGTCAGGAGTCATATAGGGATTTACCAACTCAATGGTATTAACCAAAGCATACCCTTGACTATCACTTGAAGAGTCATCCTTTACTGGGAGAATTTTGGGAGGAATCCCCGTCTTCGGAGGCATGAAGTTGTTAAGATAATGAGACGACAATGGCATTGGGGGGCGTTGCTTTCCCCTGTGTCGTCGATGTTTTTTTCTAAGAAGAGGTCAGCTGAGATGACGTTGCAGAAGTAGAAGCTATAGATTTAGAAGGCTCCGGCTGATTCAGGTGTGCAATAATGATACCATGGGCATGAGTAACTATTTTTTGATCCATATAGTCATTATAATTTTGAGACATGTGGTTAGAAACCTATTGCCACTCGCCCTCACTGTCGCTGCTGCTATCTGGACTTACGAAGATTCATGCCACTTGTGCTGGGGGCAGGGCCAACCTAACTATGTTGTTATAGACCTGGTCTTGAAGCCAGTCTTTGAACACATAGCACTGCTTGAGGGTGTGGCCTAGGATCTGGTGATAGGGTCAGTAGTTGGGGAGATCAGTGAGGTTAGACTCTTCTAGCCTTATGCACTTAGGCAAACACACAATCCCTTATTCCAAGGCACTTTGGAAATAGCCGGGACCTAATTTTCATTGAAAGAGTAGTTTTGGTTTCTTCTATATAGAAAGGGGGCCTTGGATCTTGGACCTGACAAGGATCCCGAGGAGCCTGTCGTAGAGGCAGATCCTGGTTGTCCCGCCTAGGCGGTGGTGGTACATTTCGCTGGGGTACCTACCAATTCTGAGGAAGCCACTTCTAGGATGGAGGCTACGCCTGTGGTAGCGGGCCTCTATGAGGATGGGGATGTGGCTTTGCCCGTAGTAATTTCAGCAGTCTGAGGGCCTCTATTTGGGCCACTACGGCAGGCTCGGCTCTGATATCCCTTCTCATGGGATTTGTGAGGGGCAACGAACGTGTCTGGATGGCCGGTTGTGGGGATTCTTCTAGGCGTTGTGCCTTATTAGAGATGTCGCAAAATCCTTCGAGGTAGTTCTAGGTTATCATAGAGGGGAACCAGTTCCATATTGACATTTCCTACACAAATCGTAAGTAATTTCACTTGATTTAGTGGCATGTCAAGGGAATATGTAAGCCTTTTCCACCGAGTGATAAAGTCTGCGACATTATCATTCGGCCTTTGTTTTCACTTGAAGAGGTCTGTGATGCTTGTCTTCCATGATGTAGAGCTGAACTAGTAAAGGAATTGCCTCCGAAGGTCCTCCCAGCAGGTTACCAATCCGGTGGGGAGCTGGTTTTACTAGACAAACGCAAGCCCCTCCAATGTCTGCACAATGCATCGGAGTTTAGCAGCCTCCTACTACGCTGGAGTCCCCAACATGGGCCCACAAATTGAGTTAAAGTGGGCCAGATGTTGTGGTGGGTCCCCTATCCCATTGAAGGTGGAAAAGGTGGGATTATAGAAACTCAGAGGTGCTGGCATATCATCCACCCTTGTTGGATATGGTTTTCCATCAGACGGGATTGCCACCTGTCGTGTTTCCAGTGCCTCTAGGCAGGAAAATAGTGTCTCCATTGGATCATCTGGGTGGGGGTCCCTATCTTGATGGGGATACCAAACCATGAGTGTGTTGGCAGGTTCTTCAACATGGTATGTATGCCCAGTGGCTCATGGAGCGACTGGCGGTATGACCCTCGGGGTGGATGGGGGAGCCCGAGATGGGTATCTTGGATTGTACCATCGTTCAAGAGGGTTTGGTGAGACATACCATGCCCTATTGTCATAAGTTCTGGCCTCAACCCTGTCTGTGGGGGTAGGATGGTCAGGGTCTCCTAGAGGCAGCTCGCAGCGGGAAAGTTGTTTCAGCCCCTACTGTACTAGTCTAGGATTGCTGTAGTCAGGTCGTCGCTCTGCAGCACATTCATCCAGGAGTTCATTCACCAACTACTTCTACTCGGAAAGTTGTTGGTGCAATGTGGCATTCACAGGGTTTTCTTCCATTTTCTACACTGATGCGGACGGGTCAGAGTGATTGGTAGTTGTGACATTCTCTTTACCCTTATCGGAATTCCTGCTGAGTTTTAATTCCTCGGTGGGCATAGGGAGACCTAGTAGGTTCCTCTGATGGCGAGTGAACCTCCCTGATGGGTCCAACAGTGGTGCCACACCCTCGGGGGGTAAGTCTCCATCGTGAAGCTCCAACTCATCCTCCTTGTCCACTATGTTGGCCATGTTGTCAGTGACCCTTCCTGGAGGCATATCCTTGATATCTCCTAGAAATTTGGGCTGCCGCCAGATAGGACTGAAGAAGAGGGCAGCATAATACCCCCAACTACAGATTTTTACATGGGGGGAAGCCTCCTGGATGATCTTTCAGAGTATGACGAAACTCTGAACGCATTGCTCATAGAGGACCATACGGAGGCTTGGTGACTCAAGTTGCTGGGCCACTAAGAGCGCAACCAGATCGACTAGACAACATTGCTTGACAATGTATTCAAAATTCACTTGTCTAATGGGGTAAACCACTCACTAATTATGAAGGAAAAAGTGTTTATCCAAGAGGGTTTGGAGGAAACATTCAAACTCTTCTAGGGTGGGGGATTTCGACGTGCGAAAATTCACTGCTGCCACAGGCCAGAACACCTCGGGTAAGTGGTCCACTGTGAGGATGTTCCATAAGCTACTCGGCTTGGATTTAGGTTCTGGACCTTGATTGACACACTCATCAATTGGAGGAGGCTAAGGAACCGGTAGCAGCACTGAGGCAGACCGCTGGGACGACATGCTGGCGGGTCTAGAGTACATCGAGTGGGCTGACTGGATGTCGAATCTCGGGTTGTCTTCTGAAGAGTGTAGTGACCTGGTGGCTAAGTCATGATAAGATGGCCTAACATCCACAGTTCTTGGATCATGGGCTAGGGATACTAGCAATAGGTCGTGCTGTTTCTCGCCATCCATTGGTCCCACAAATAGCTCTCTATGATCTCTTGTCGAGGTAGAGAGTTCTTCTGGTGACGATAGTGACAATTTCACGACCATGACCTATGGGGTTTCCAAACTTTCATCCTATGGGATATACCTGTAGAGGGAGGCTGGAATCCTATGGACTCACATTCTGGGAGTATTAGGCTATTGTGCCTTGTCCCTGCCCCAGCCCTTGACTAGTATGAGCAAGGGGAGGGTTCCTGAGTTGAGTCATATTCCGCTTCAGAGTCTAAGAAGCAGACTAGTTTGATCTCTATCCGGACCTTCCTAGAATTCTTCTTATGGTGGCTTCAACCCGCCTTCCTACCCCTAGGTGGATCCTCATGGATAGGGCTGATTTCTGACACAAGGTCCTTTGGCTGCACTGGTGCTGAGGCAGAGAGGGTTTCCACCAGAGTAAGCCTGGGTGCGAGGAGCACAGGGACAGATGTCAAAGGGGACATGGGTAAAACCTCCATGGGTAGTTATGGAGTAGGAAAGACCTCTGCAAGAAATGGCAGGATAATGAGGAGGACTTCCATTCTTGTTCCTCCTGATGACCTCAGTATGAGGAGGGTCCTTGTACTGGGCTAGCTAAACACGTGTAGGGCATCCATGCTGGGTTCGGGTGAGGTGAGACTGGCTTTCACCACTCTGGTTGTCGAGGCAAGGAGGACATTCACCAGCTTCTAAGAGGACATGAGGAGGATCCCCTCATTGAAGAGAGACCAAATGGACAATCTCCCTACACCGGCGGCCGGGAGCAGGAGGAATGACTCCATACCCAGTGTAACGGTCAAGAGGGAGGCTTCTGTACCGAATGTCGCTGTCGTGGGGAAGGCCCTCATTGGGAATGAGGGTGGCATGGGGTGGACCTCCATTCTGAGCCTCAAAGTAGGGAAGGCCCGTGTTCTCCATGGTAATGGTATGGGGAGGACCTCTGTACTGGGTGGCATCACTGCATCTTAGTTTTCGGCGACAACTTCGTGTGCCCACAACCAAGAGAGTTGACCTAGCCTAAATGTGGGGTGGTTGGGGCCTTGATTCTGGCCAGGCATATATGTTCCCCAACTGAATGTGTTCTGGGAACTGACGATACATGTCAGCGTTTTCTCATGCCACAATAGCCATCAACGTTGACGCCCCTTGGCAGGCGTCCTCATCTTGCACCTGACGTTGGCATCAGGTTGGACGAACCAGAGCTAGTGGTGCAGGTACGTGGCTTAACTGCTCCTCATCCAGAAAGGCTGGGCAGCAGCGCTGACGCGGATGGTTGGGATCCCTCACTGGGAGCCCCTAGAATGGGACTCTGACCAGGCTAGGCTGGACATCACCTACCTCATCAGCGTAAGGCAGGGAGTCATCAAAGCATTCTAGGGAGAGGCTCGTGAAATTGTTATATGTCGGTGTGGGGAGAACGGCACCCTGCGCAGCCCCCGGTGGTGGCATTTATGATGGGGAACATACGCCTCTAGATCCAGGCAGGCCATATCCCGGGTCGAAATTTTTCCCTCGTCCACGAAATGGCACACAAGGTCTTGATCACCCTTCGTTGGATGACCTTGTATGGGGATAAGGGTCGTGGGCAACCAATGGTCGTGGGTGTAGAGGCTGTCATGGAAGAGGCGGAGCCGCGTGGGACTGCAATGCTAGTACTGCCCCTACCCCTACATCAGTGTACAGGCGGTGATCAATTCCGAGTGCAGCAACTTGATTCATGAAGATCATGGAGATTAACTCGTTAATGTTGAAATAAAAAGGAATCGACGACAAATGCTCCAGTGCCACTCTGTCATCCATGACCGGTAAGAGGGATCCACACTGACAACATCGCAGAACAGGATGTCCAATGTTCTACAGCCCCAATTTCTGGTGATATTCATGCCAGGCCTATTATTTTCTTGGCGGGACCTAGAACTAGATAACTAGATCCGGTGACACGTTAATCCATTGATGCCTCGAGTGCTACTAATCTCTACATTGAGGAGAATAATTTCACTTCGAGTTCACCATTTTTGTATCCGACGCTTTTGTCAGGGCGCGCGCATCCGTCTGTGGGGATGAAAGGTTGTTGCCCCACATTCCTACTTTCCAAAGGAAGGTGACATCCGTCACTTTTTCAGTGGCCTTTTCTCCTTGATCGAAATGGGATGATGAGATGTCTGTTCTTCCTTCTATGGATTCCTCCTCGGAACTCGTCACCTAGTCTGGGTCTCCCTTATATATTTAATACATTTTTTTGTGAAACGCTTCCTAGCACCATATCTTCATGGACACCCATTAATTACATTTCTTCTTTTGGGACATTCCAAGGGGTCCGGTCAGGGAAGCAACCTTCGGTCAAGAGAGTAGTCGCGTTGGACATCACTGGCATGTCTGGATGCTAGGACACTAGCACGTTTTCATTTCTTCCCCTTATTTAGGGCTTCTCGAGGGCACAAAAGCCCAAGTCATTATGCATTTAATGAGAGGAAATATATTCCATAGGCATGTATCTAAGGTTTTCTTCAGCTTCCCATGTTTAACACAGGGTATGCCACAAGTTTAACATCCAATGGATATGGATCAGACTAATTCGAACACTGACTAGAGTGGATCAGATGAGTGTAACCCCTGGAGGACACTCTGATGTAGGTGGGTTGACATGACCTCACTGGAATGTGGCAGCCTGAATAAGAATCAATATGGATGATGGGGTTCTGAGTGAAATGGGTGGAGAATGGGATGGAACCACCTTGAAGGTGGTAGTAATGATGGGCTTGAGTCTTAGGGAGACTTCCATTGTATCCCCGTGGCAGGGAATAAAAGCCTGCGTAGCTTAAGAGGATGATGGGGTGCCTGAGGAGGCAACCAATGAGAATAGATGCATGGATGGGAACCAGAGGACGTGGAACCTTTGGGTTGGGGAATGACCATCCTGAGACACAAAGGCTCAAGGGAGAGATCAGGAAATGAGATTGAACTGATGTGTACACATAGGACAACAACCTGATGATGCGTTTAGGTATTATGCGTGGCTAGTAGCCCAGGTTGGTCTAACACCACTAGGACGGACCAGAGGTGTGGGTCCCAGCTAATGGGATTACAACAGATTTTTACTAAATAAGAGACACAATGGATTACCGTTGATCGGGATATCAACAAATTATCACTGAATGAGGTTACAAGTCTAACGTCATGCCGGATGGAGGCGAAACGACGTGAATAAAGACAGGGGGTCCAGATGGATGGTGTAAGTGAATAGACGTGAAGGGGGTCGGAGTGACCAATGGGTGGTGGTCTTGGTTCACCGACGTGAAGGGGGTCAGAGCGATGGTTGTTGGGCTAGAACCTTGTGGATGATTACTATGTACCTGCCTTATCAAGGATCAAAGTACATATATTTCAGATGGGGGCATTGGTGCACTGACGTGAAAGTGTTCGGGAACAATGGTTGTTGGGATTGAACCTTAGGGAGGATTCCTACATACCTTGCCTTGGAAAAGATCAAATACCCCATAGTTCAGATGAGAAATGGAGGTCGGAACGACCAGGTGTTGGGCTTGAAACTCATGATGGATTTCTACGTACCCTACAATGGAAAGGATCAAAGACCATGTTGTTTAGGTATGGGTGTGGGGGTTACACTCTAGGCTGCCCAAAGTGTTGGTGAACCGACTCAAAGATAGTCAGAATGACCGGGGTGGTGGGATTGAACCTCATAGAGGATTCCTACGTACCATGCCTTAGCAATGATCGAAGACCACATAGTTCAGTTATGGGTGTGGGGATTACACTCTAGGCTGCCCAAAGTGTTGGTGAACTGACGTGAAGATGGTTGGAATGACTGGGGTGGTGGGCTTGAACCTTTATAGAGGATTCTTATGTACCCTGCCTTAACAAGGATAAAAGACCACGTAGTTTAGGTATGGGTGTGGGGCTTACAGTCTAGGCTGCCCAGAGAGGATTTCATGGTCGGTGCTTACTCTAAGCCTACGTGAGTCATGCTCGGTGTGGGAAACAAGAGGCAATAAAGAGCTGATGATCACATCACAAAAGGTGCGTCTATGGGAAATGGAGTGGGGCTTACACGTGATTGCACCCTGAAGAGGTTGAGACTTACTCTTGGATGGAGGCCCGGTGGAGACAAAGCCCAGCAAGAGTGGCATTTGGCATTCAAAAAGGAGGGGAGGTATGTTGTCTCCTAAAATAAAAGCTAGGGGCTTACAATAGATTGGTTTCCCTTTCCCCATGTAGGATTCATGGAGGGAAGTCATAGTTTAAAGTCATGTGCTGAGGATGATGGTTCTTGGTAGTTTAACATCCTGCAGCTCGGATGAGGTGGGTTCGCTCCGTACCCCTAGGACTTACATAACAATTACCCTCTACACTATAGTGAAGAGAGGGGACATGGAACACCATGACTGAGGGGTGTCAAGAGGTGATCCCTTTGGGTTTCCACATTAGTGTGGATAAAAATAAATCATCGTTGGAACGACCGGGTGGTGGGATTGAACCTCGTGGAGGATTCATACATACCCTGACTTAGCAGGGATTAAAGACCATGTAGTTTAGGTCTGGGTGTGGGAATTACACTCTAGGCTACCCAACGTATTGGTGAATCGGCGTGAAGATGGTCGGAATGACAAGGGTGGTGGGATTGAACCTTGTGCAGGCTTCCTACGTACCCTGCCTTAGCAGGGATCAAAGACTACATAGTTCAGGTATGCGTGTGGGGATTACACTCTAGGTTGCCCAAAGTGTTGGTGAACTGACATGAAGATGGTCGAAATGACCGGGGTGGTGGGCTTGAACCTCATGGAGGCTTCCTACGTAACTTGCCTTAACAGGGATCAAAGACCACGTAGTTTAGGTATGGGTGTGAGGATTACACTCTAGGCTTCCCAGAGAGGATGGCATGGTTAGTTATTTCTCTAAGCCCACAAGAGTCATGCTCGGTGTGAGAAAAAATAGAAAAAAATGACCTGACGATCACGTCGAAAAAGGTGCATCCATGGGAAATGGAGGGGGGATTACACGTGATCGTAGACTGAAGAGGTTGGGACTTACTCCAGGATGGAGGACTGGTGGCGACAAATCCCAACAGAAGTGGGATTTGGAACTGAATAAAATAGGGGGAGGGATGTTGCCTCTTGCTAGAAAATCTAGGGGCTTACACCAGAGTGGTTTCCCTTTCCCCACGTAGGATTCATGGGGGGAGTCATAGTTTAACATCATCTATTGAGGACGATGGTTCTTGGAAGTTTAACATCCTGCAGTTCGCATGAGGCGGGTCCGCTCCGCACCCCTAGGACTTACATAATCGGTACCCTCTTCACCTTGGTGAAGAGAGGGGACATGCAACTCCATGACTGGGGGGTGTCGAGAGGTGATCTTGTTGGGGGTCCACATTAGTGTGGCTATGAAAACAAGCTATAGTTGTTAGCATGACTATACAAATAAGTATGAGGTGAGGCAACACAACATGAGATGTCGCCCAAGGGACTTTGAAGTTACTTTATGCGAACCTAGGAGGTTACACGGGGGAGGGAGTTGAAGAGCAAAGGGGGTTATGGGTAGAGGCCTCATAGAGCTCTGGTGATTCATGCAATGGAAGGGCTTCGTGAAGGTGTGGGCTTCGCGAAGAGAAGTGTCCTATCCTAGGCATAAGGCATAGGTGCATACAAGAGGTGCTTCACAAAGTGTACGGGCGTTCATGAAGAAAATCTCTACGATGCATGGGTGCGTCATGAAGCAAGGTCCTGTGGAGAAATGTGATTCATGAGGCACATTGACTCTACCTTAAAATTTGAGTCATGTGTGCATGGGTGGTTCTTCGCGATGCATAAACGCTCTGCGATGACCTGAGTCCCCATGGGAATCTCCTTCATTCGCGAAGGACTGTGGGCTTCGCAAAAGTCATCCCTCTCGAAAGAGTGGGTGAAAACAAGCAAAAGGGGAGGCACTTTGCTCAGCAAAAGTACATTAAGAAGCTCATGATTTTCAATGCATAGAGTTCTTCATAATTTGAGATCCAAGAAGGTGAAACGTTGCATGGTCCGTCCCTTGTGCCTAGGGGGAGGCCGATATTTATAGGAAAGAGGAACCGTGAAGCAGATCTCGATTGGCACGAAGCTGGATTCTACTTTATAGAGGGATCAGGAATGTCAAGGAGTCTCGTGGGGCATCCTGCCTCCTTACTTTGCGGTGGGCTCGCAAACATCAAATCGGATCGCGGAGCATCCTGCCTCCTTTCTTCGCGGCAGGCTCGTGAACATCAAAGGGCTCACGGAGCATCCTGCCTCCTTGCTTCGCGGTGGGCTCGTGAATGTCAAATGGATCGTGGAGCATCCCGCTTCCTTACTTCATGGCGGGCATGTGGCCATGGCCCTCGATGAAAGGTATTCACAAGGCAGTTCCGAAGAATTTCTTATTATCCTTCACCCTTCTGATTTTTGACCCCAACAGTGACCATGGCCCTAATTTTGAAAATCGTGATTTTGAATATTTTTTCTCACAAAGATAAAAATATTTACAACTTTTATGCTCCTAGGACCCCTCACCAGAATGAAGTTATGGAAAGAATAAATATATAACTTCAATATATATCATAAACTATTCTAAATGAGTAGGACATACCTTTCTAATTTTGGTTATAGGATATAAACACACTCGTCTAGGTAATCAATAGAGTTTTAATATGACCTATCTTGATGAATACCCCTTATGAGATTTGGAATAGTGTGTATCATATGGTCAATTTATTAAGATTTTATAGTTGACAAGTATTTATCATTAACATTAAGGATAATTATAAAAAAGTTTCTTCAAAAAATGATGAAAGAATTTTCTTGGGTTATTCAATCTCTAGTAAATCTTATAGTGCTTTTAATAAAAGGACCAAGACTGTTGAAAAATTTGTTCATTTAAAATTTGATGCGATAGATTCACACAAGGATAAGACATCTTTATATAACCTTATGGATGATTTAGCTTACTTCAACATTAATTAAAAACCTTCCGATTCTACTTTAACATAGTCAGGATAATCATCTAGTTATGAAGATCTTCCAGAACTTGAACTTGTACCTGTAGAGTACTGTGTTGTGACTAGCCCATATTTTTCTTGATATATTAGGAATATTAAATACCATTCTTTATATTCTATACTTATATACCTATATAGAGGTACATAGACTATATATTCTCTAATAAAGCATATTGAACATCAAGAATTCTTATAAAAACTTGATCCTAAGAACATCAATGATGTAATTAATGATGAATTATTGGTAATGGAATTGAAAGAGGAAGGAGAATATTTGAAAGAAATAAATCATGTAAACTTGTTGATATACCAAATACACCTTAAATATAGGCATTAATGGGTGTTTAAAAGGAAGTTATATGAATTAAAAATGATAGTAACAAATAATAATAGACGTGTTGCACAAGTATATAACTAAGAAGAAGGAATAGACTATGAAGAGACCTTTTCACAAGTAGCTAGACTTGAATCCATTAGAATGGTTATTGATTATGATGATCATATATATTTTAAATGTTATGAAATGGATGTCAAAAGATCACTCCTAAATGGGTATACAGTTGATGATGTTTTTTTTGAACAACCACTAGTTTATAAAATTTCCATTTTATAAATTAGGTTTTCATGTTAAAAAAATATTTATATGGTTTAAAACAAGCCCCTAGATCTTGGTATGATATTCACAACACTTTTATTATTTCAAAATATTTATCAAAAGGTATAGTTGATCTTTATATTTTTATAAATCAAATTTCCAAAGATGTTTTAGCTTTATAAATTTATATACATGATATTATTATTTTTTCAATATAATTATTTATGGACAAATTTTTCAAAAATGATTTAAAAATTTTTAAATGAGTTTGATGGGTGGAAATAACTTCTTTCATGTTTTTTAGATATTAAATATAAAGAAGGAATTATTTTAAACCAAATTAAATATAATTATTATTTTTTAAAACATTTTAAATTGGATATCACTAAGAGTAGTGATAATCTTATGAGTACCACCTATAAACTGGATCTTGATGAAGATGGGAAACTAGTGGATCAAACCAGTTAAAGAGGTATGATTGGAAATTTTCTCTACATAACTCTTATCTGACCTGATAGTATGTTTAGTGTGTATATGTGTTACCATTTTCTAGAAAACCCAAAAGATCCGCACTTGGTTGTTGTTAAAAGAATTATAAAACACATCAAATATTCAAACAATTTATGATTGTTTTTTCCAATAGGATAAACATTTGATTTAGTTAGTTATTCCAATATTAATTTTTGTAGATGTAGGTTTGATAGAAAAAGAACCTCTGGAACATGTCACCTCTTAGGAATGTCTCTAATATCTAGGTGTAGTAAGAAGCCAAATTTTGTTTCACCGTTTACTACTGAAGATGAATACATAGCCACATGTACCTTCTATTTACAAATTTTTTGTATGAAACACACATTAATAGAGTATGGATATCAATTATTACATTTCCATATAAATTATGATAACAAAATTCCTATAAACATATCTAATAATTATATGTCATAGTCGAGAACAAATAATATTGATGTAATCCATCACTTTTTTACTGATCATTTTGAAAAGGGTGATATCACTCTTGAATAAACTGGTACGTAACATCAACTTACAAATATCTTAACGAAGACTTTGAATTGTGATATAATTATTTACATCAAACATGAGTTAGGTATGATTAATTTTGGTTGAGATTTATTTTTTGGGACTCTCCATTGTGATTACTCACTATTGTTTATTTCACACCATTTTGATTTCTCACCATTGTAGATTTCTCATTGTTGTTATTTCTCACAGTTGAATATTTATCACCATTTTGATTTTTCACCATTGTTGATTTATCATAGTTTTGATTTTTCACCATGTTGATGTATCACTATTTTTATTTCTCTCCATTTAAAACTTCTCAACATTGATACATGTCACCATTAATGTTTTCATTTAATTTAAACTTTTTATTTCAATTCTTAGTTCTTAAACATTCTATTTTATTTTCTTTATGGTTTATTTAATTTATTTCTTGATTCAAATGTTTTTTGAAATCTCGATTTTACAAATCTCTAATTCCCAAATGATTTAAATTATATGATTTTTCTATTTCCAGCATTCACCTATCTTGCACCTTTTCTCTCAATTCATGTTGCAACCCTTCCTCTCCCAACATTTTTACTTCCATCACCTTTTATTGAACCAATTGACCTGATATCCATGTCTATAGTGAAGGATCCTTTTCAATATTCACCATACATGTAGTGACCTGCTAAGAAGTAGAAAGGGTAGTTGAGTTATCCTACCTAAATAGAACGAGAACCCCCCCCCCCCCCATGAGATTGGAAATAGCGTCGTTGTTCCCAAAAAAGTAGTTCAAGTAGAGTGTCTTCTTTAGAGTAAATATTTAGTGCTTCATGTTAAACAGAACCATATATAGGTGTAATGGTCATATAAAAATGAGAGACCAATTTATCCTAGGTTGGTATATCCGTTTATCAGTATGTGGAGTTCTATTTTGACAATAATGGAGACTGGGTGAGAAGATGAGTTAAAGGTCATATAATTATCTTTTCTACAATATAGTTAGTTGAGTGTTTGAAAGATCTATATGATGGTGGGTTTAATTACTATCAAATAACTATTCTAAATCCCAGTGATGATTTATTTTATAAAGATATCCAACCTGAGTTAATATGAGATCGTTTTTTGAGAAAACAAATTGCCTATGAACTTGATGGATAATGTATGTTTCTTTTTATGTTCATCTAGTATTTACATTTCCCAAGGGTGATTTTTCCACTTTATAGTATCTTGATGTCTATTTGTTATGTATGATGATAGAGGACATAATATAAATATTTTCATATATCATATGCTACACATTATAGAGATGTGTAAGACTATATCTAGATCTAATTATCTGATGTAACTAATGTTAATTTGTTTTATGCATAAAAAAACAAAATGGTTGGTAAATATAAAGAATATATAATCGATTTTGGCGGTTACTAAATCAATAAAATAATATGTAGAAGGATAATGGTAAGTTGGAATCCATGAAAAACAAAATGGGTAGTTGATTATGAAAAGTTTTATAGTGAATTGAATCATGTATTCCATCCCTCAATACCAAAAGACCTTATTGATCCTAGTTTAGAACCAGATTATGTAGATGAGTATTTTGATGTGGAGGAAGAGGCTTTTATTTATGGAAATGAAGAAGAAGAATTTCCTATGTATTAAGATATTGATATAGAACTGGCCAAGATTCCTCATATTATTTATGATGGATCACCTAGTCTGCCTAGGTCTATCCCTAAATTAGAGATAATTTTAATGGAAGGAAGTGATGAGGATGAAACAAATGTTTCTGGAGAAGAAGTGTTCATGATTAGTTCTAAATATGATGATGAGAATATTTATGATGTTGATGATAGAGATGAAAAGGAACAAGAAGATGGAGATTATGAAGATGATGAAAAAGATAATGGTGATGAAAATGAGGATAGTAATAGAAATGTAAATGGAGATGTTGATGGAAGTCAGGATGATGAAGATTCTGACCCTGATTGTTCGAGTGGAAGAATTAGAGTTGAGGATATAGAAGTGCCTCAGAAACTTTTTATTTCTATACATGCATCTTATTCTAAATCAGAGGAAAGTATAATCATAGTTAAGGATGTGGAATATCTATAAGATAGGAAAAAGAAGAATCCACTGAGTTGGATAAATTCTCATGTTTGGAAATTTTCTATGTTTTTTCTAATGATCAACTAGTTTTAGATCATGTTATTGTTTAATAGATGCATGTTCTTGCTATTTTGGTGTACTCTATAGATGCCAATATGGGAGTTGATCATGATGAGAATGTTTTTGATGAATGAGGAACTGTTGATACCTCTATGGATGTACCTGTTGTAGTTATATCTTCAGTTACTGAGTCTTCTCTTAATAAGACTTTTGATAGTTTGACGAACCCTATATATGAGGAATGGGAAAAGTTTTCTCAAAAAGATGAGAGTCTACAAATTAATGGTGGATGTTATCTTCTAGATTCAAGGTGTCCTAAGGGATCCATAATCAGATAGATGTTTCTAGTGAGTTTCAGAGGTTTTATTGTGAGAGATTTATTTCTCCCATCGTTCCTATAATAACCATGGATATGGTCACCACGGGTGATTTGGATTCTTTCAATGAAAATATTCTCTCTAAGTATGATATGAAATTGGGTAGTCAACATTCCTTGACTACTAAGTCTATTGACCATTATGCTTGATATTTATTTCAAATAGATATTCATTATATTAATCTGAAAATTATGCATCATATCAAATAATTTAAAATAGAAATAAAAAGGTTTGAAAATTAATTGGAATTCCTATAATTAACTAGGGAGGAGATGAAGTTTTCATTTTATTATTCCTTGGTAGAATTGTTTTAAAGGATTTTAAATCTTACTTTAGTAGATTATTCATTATGTTTACCTCTTTTTTTTTATGTGTATACTCTTAGAAAAATTGTGAGATAAGAGCTTGAATCCACTTTTAGTGTTGTTCTTGACTATCCTCAATAAAATTTTCATAAAATCAGATTTAATAGTGATCATGTACTCATGATAGTTTAAGAATATATAAAGGACATGATGTCTGAAGTATAGAATATCACAAAAGATATAAATTACTCTATGTATATAATTTTCAACAATCATGAGTTGCATACACATTTTAGGTATCTTACTGAATATATGATGATGAATCATGTGTCAGAAGCCATCAAGGAACAAGTAAACTAGTTAGAAGTGAGGAATATAGTGATTCAGTGGTTTATAGAAGAGAAGAATTACTTTTTTAGTGAAATGGAAAGAGGATGAAATATCATAATGGAGTTTATAAACCTAATGAAGTCATTTTTTCATGTACATGTAACTATAGTTATAGTTCATGGGGCCATACCTATTACTTCCCATCTAACCCGTCCAACTACTACTCCAAAGTTCTCTTGACCAAGAGTTACCATATATCCTCATGCCCCTTTTCCATATCACTTTTAGACTTTTTCCTTATCTCCCATAGAAGATATATAACACCTCAAACCAATATCCATCATTAAGCCTCATTCTATGAAATATGTTCATATATATGTTCCTACTAATACCCCAGACATAGCTGTTACAACCTGTTCCTCATATAAGGACAGCGGTAAAATCTCATTTTATTCCTTCTACCTACACTAAGAAAAATCATTTATCTTATAATTTGTTCTTTTATAGAGGATATTATTAATGTTTTTGAAAAACTTTTTTTGTAAAATTTTGTCCCTCAACATCAGTTGGTTTCAAATTAAAATTATTTTATTCATATTTTTTTATATGAACTTTCTATTTTATTATTCAATTTTTTATAATCCCAAAATGGGGAAAATTATTCTATGGATTT
The DNA here is from genome assembly GCA_963277665.1 of Viscum album. NCBI lineage: Eukaryota > Viridiplantae > Streptophyta > Magnoliopsida > Santalales > Viscaceae > Viscum > Viscum album. The sequence continues at coordinate 164,387 of CAUJRU010000595.1, forward strand.
TTTTATATTACTTTAACACAACTAATATTAATCATGGTTTTTATTACTTACTTTTTTAATTTTCATTAATATCATAGTGTTTTATTTACACTTTCCTTTTCTTGTCAATATTATCTCTGATACTTATTTTTATGTTAATCCCTTTGATAAGATGCCATGTTTTTCATGGATTATACCTTTGATAAACTATATCTTGTTTTTTACCTTTGGTACTCTTTTATTTTTATTGTTAGACCATATTCATGTTACTTAAGAAACCATCTTATATAAAATACCATAATTTTGAATAATCAAAAATCAAAGAGATTATTGCATCCTATATTGAGTTTGTTGACACCCTTATTTTAATGATAAAAAAATCATGATTATAATTATAACTAATGATTTTTATGTTTTATATTATATTTTTATAATGTGCGACATATTAGTAAAATTTTTCTATGTATCAGTCACTGTTAGACAATGAATCACCATGGAGGATGAGTCACTTCCAGAAAATCTCTCACCGTCACTATAGAAAATGACTATGTGTTGGAAACACTCTCTGTCAACTATGTCACACCATCCCTATTGTCTCACTGATAATATTTTCTCACTTAAGGAATAAAAATTTGGTTAATTATGGAATGGATCACCACCCAAATATGACCTATCATCATACCTGAGTCACTGTTGAGGTGTCCTTCCACTAGAATGGAAATTTGGTAAAGTGTTGATTCACCACCAATATAACACCACAAGAGACAATATAACCACTAGAAGTTCTCACCATTATAATGAATCACTTCCACACTATGTCATCTCCAGCATGTGTCTCAATCTAGTCTTAGATATCGATGGAATGTTTCACCATTCTAATGACTCACCTCTACTGTTTTATATTTATTTTTAATTTAATATCTTTAAGTAATATATTTTGGAATTTAATTACAAAAAATATTTTAATGATTTTTCCTTTATTTATCACCAGATGATTCATTATAAAATTTGTTATCTCTAATTATGTGGATGCAAGATACCCTAATTACATCTTATATCAATGATGCTACTACTACTGGTAAAATAGGAAGCATACTCCCTTGCATAGGGGATAATAAGAGGCACTGAAAAATAAATATACACATACATGTGAATAGAGATGAGATTCTATGATGTGTGCCTTACATGAAGCATCAATACAAGTGATCACTTTCAGATGAAGTGAAGAACATGTAACATATATAATACTTCCAATAGTCAAAACAGAAATAGTTTATGACAATTCGGTCCACTAAAAATATCATAAAGCTAACTCGAGATTCTATTCAAAATACATTCATGAGTCACGAGTTTCAAAGATTATCAGACATAGAAACACTATTATATATATACCTTTACATTCTCAATTTTTTCATTTATATTTACATTAATATTAGTGTTAGTATACTCTTTATTTCTATACAAACACTGTATTTTTATTTAAACTTAAAGATATTTAGAGATATTTTCAAATATATTTTACTTATGATTCCCAAGATAACTATGGAAGAGGTCACCATGTGAACTATTATCTTATTTACTTCCTTGAATACTATGTAATAGGTCCCTGTCTGGTCAGAACATTTTTTGTGATATTGTTTACACGATCCAGTTTGTGGATCAAATTTTATGTTTATATAAATTGTTTGGTAGTAGATGTTTTCCAAGAGGAGAGGACTAAGTCTCAACATGATACTGAACCTCTTGTATTAATTTTCAAGTTTTTTTTGTTTTACTACATATCTATGATTTAAAATTGAATTTTCTTAAAACTAAAAACCAAAACTACTACCTTAAAATTTAACATTAATTAGTGATTATATATGATTTTGATTAAGTAAATTTATTTCAATGGTTAAAGTAATTTTATATATTATTTTAACTGAGACCTAATCAATCATTAATAATTCTTTTAAAAGGTAAATATTTATTTCGATATTTTATTTGTGCTAACTGGTTCATTTTTAAATTGATTGGGGAATTGTATTTAAACATGTTTTTAAAAAAAAATATTGGGTACTCAATTAAACCCCTATTAAGATATTCAATCTGACCAATGTGGTTAAACAAATAGATAAGGTTTAAAATGAAACCAAAAACAATCTAAATTTCATTAGATGATTAAATTTTTACTATAGTCTCTTTTTATTCTAATGTCTATCAGTTTGAAATCATTTTTATTTTACAATGATTTAATTTTATTTTATTTTTCTCTAATTAAAATAGTATCATTTCCATCTCTTATAAAAAGAAACATATTATCTCTTTTCATTACAAAATATTATGACATATATATAATAAAAAATATTCCAAATACATCCTTATAGTCCTTATTAACATTCTATCGGTGTTTTTCATCCAAAAACCAACCTTAGGGTCCTCATCATGAGATTTAATGGAGTTATTTCAAAGAAGAGTAAATTTCCTTAACCTGTCACTTTTATTTTAATTGTTAATTTAAATCATATAAATATATGGTATTAATAATAGAATAATATATTATATATGATAAGTATACAAAATTTTTATTTTGATTATCAATCCAACATTATCCTCTCTCATTTCCATCAAATGAAAAATGATAATATCGCTTATTCATACATGTGGACTACGACCTCTATAAAGTGGTGTGATTAGTTTTTTATTTTAACATTACATAGATGGTAATAAGGATAGATTTAATAATTTTTATAGTGTATATGATATAATAATTATTCAAAAAATTTGTATAATTATTTTCCTTACTTTCATTCCATCCATCAAAAAGTAAAAAAATCATTAATGCATACATATGACTTACCATCTCCAAGAATGGAATAATTAATTTTTCTATATCTATCCATTATGGAAGAATATGAATATATATATATATATAAAGAATTTATAATATATTTATATAAATATTAAATTTATTCATATGATGAAGCCATGATAAAATATAAATAATTGTAACTACTAAACTGAAATTCTAATGAAAAATAAAACACTACACACCCAGAAACAATAATTTTAATTAATAATTATCAATAAATGGATGTTAAAATATTTTTAATCTGTGATATATAATATTAAGAGTATGTATATAACTCTAATATAGAATTATAATCCATTTTAATTTAATATAAAATATTTTAAAGTTCATTCAAATTAGTTTGAACTCGAGTTAAGGGATTTAATTTACAATCTCATAATTTATCAGGATTATTTATGATTAAGTTATTAATGATGAAATATACCTATAAATGAACTCATGAATTTTATTATTCTCATTTTATTTCTGAATGTTACGTCCTTTTATTTAATTTTAATTCTTTAGTTTCTCGAGAGACCGAAAGAATGTTTTTAAGGGAAAAAGTCTTTATTTCTCTATTTGGTTGAAAGCATTTTTTTATTCCATGACCATGTTTTATAATAATGATTTTAAGAATATTTTTAATATTTTACTATAATTTTGTATTGATGTATTTATCCATGTTTTAACTTCTACAATAATTTTAAATATGAATCTTCTTATCAATTTTGGAATGATGAACTTGTGTCTTTTTAGTGAAAATGTGAATGAAATGTTTTTTGTAACATACATGGAATAAAATTTATATCCCTAATATCAACCACTATGTGACTTTAAGAATCGTCTATTATTTTATTATCTATTTTGAAAGATAATTTTTCCATTAAAATTTTGGAATTTATTGTATTTTAATATTTGATTTAAAAATAAAAGGGTATTTTTTAAAAATAAAAATTACAGTCATCTTCAAAAAAAATATTCCATATATGATAAAACGATTGATATTACATATGATTTAATGAAGATATGATTCAATGAAACCATAGTTATTCTTTCTGTATATGGTTTAAGGTTATGATAGTGAAATATTAATGAAACCTATTACCTTTTACTTGGATTAATTTATGATTTATTTTTTAATGATCTTATAGAAAGAATATAAATGAATTTATGATTATGTGATTGGTGGGAATGGAATTATATTTCCTAGTAATGCATTTCTTAATTATTAATGTTCTTTGATATCAAAGGGTACATGTGTGGTTATCCTATTACATAAACAAATGAGTACATGGAAGGTTATCCTATACACGAATAAATATAGTACATAAGAAGTTATCTAAATACTTAAAATGTTACAGATTTGGTTATCCGAAGATTAAAATATTATGAAAGTATTGTTTGGTGAAATTGACATAGGATTATTATGATTTTGATTATTAAACTCTTTATTCCATTATTTGATAAAATTATCTTATTCTAATGATCTATTTTCAAGGCTCATGTTCTTTAATTTCTATAAGATTCATGTCTTATGGACTACCATGATTTATTTTGTTATCCAATATTATGATCTATGATATGTTGGGTATGATTTTGAAGTGTTAAGATCATTTTCTCCCACCCTTATTCTCATTTTATACATATGTTCTCATTTATATCTCCCTTATTTACCCTTAATGATATTATAATCTAACATTTACTTATGTTTCATTTCCCCGTGTTATGAAAAATACTATTAAGTATGATGTGTTTAAGAAGGGTTATAGTAATGAAAAACTAATGAGAATATGATGCATATATCTTATGAAAAATTTATTTATGTGTCCATGTTTCCAAAGATTCTAAACCTATACGTCTTTGGTGAGGATATAAATGTTATTCAATTAATATTCATATATTAAGATAAAATATCCTTGCATGGGTCACTATAATTGATATATGTAGTGACCCAGAATTTTATCAATGGAATTTACATTCTTTTAATTATATCATGTTCTATAAAGAACATACATAAAATAGAGAACCCAAAAAAAATTATTCTCATAAAATAAGAATGATTCATTATTCATAAAGTGATCTAATAAGAATTCAAAATATTAAAATAGGACAATTAATAGAAAATAAGAGGGTAAGAATAGAAAAATTTGGATATGCTCGGTCTACCAAAATGACCGCACTCATAAATAGTGCAATTGAAATATAATAGTGTGTTAATATTAAAATATTACTGATTGTATGAATAAAATTTAGGTATCTTATATTTGAAAATATGGTATAAATATATGATAAAATAGGTAAATAAATGTTTTAAAAATAAAAGAACAAGTGATGCTATTTTTTTGAAACATAAATATTTATTAACAATTTTATAAGTAATGTAATGATTAAAAAAATTTATTTTCATAAAATATATTGATAAATTAATATTTTGTTTTATTATAATTATAATATTATTTTATGTGGTCTTAACTAAATTTTCAAAGTGTCAAAAAATCAATTATAATATTGAAATTCGTATTTTCTGAATAAATGATGATTTTAATTAAAAATTTTATTTCTAATATTAAGAGAATTATTTTCATAAAAAAATGTAAATATTTTAAATCTACATGCCAAAAAATATTTGGGGTGATGTTTTGGTATTAATATAAGGTAATTGAATTTTTGGTGAATAGCGAAATAGGATAATTTACAAAATTTTCCATTATAAGGAAATAACTTAGTTTTTGAGTCATGGATGTTGTGGGTTACAATTAGTTCTATGTAAATTGAAATATTTACAATACATATTCACAAGAATCCACAATATTTATTTTCTTTAGAAAAAATAATAAATAAATATATAAAATAATAAAAAACACCCATCTCCACTATAAATACCACCCTCACCACCTCTTATCCTCACACCTTTTGATATTTGTACCTTAATAATATAATTAAAAATTTCTATATGAAGCCTCTTCCACATTTCCTGGTCATTCTGGTTACACCAAATGACTAATTCCAATCACCTTAATGAGGTACCCAAGGAACTGATATTCAAGAGGTAAAATCCTCCTTTATCTTTTAATTTATTTTCTTTCCTTATCATCTACTTACCTATCATATAAAAAATATAATTAAAAATATAGAATAATATATATACTATAATTTAATTTTTTTAATGTAATATTCAACATCATATCTATTTTTTGTTGTTTTTATCTTAGAAATGAAAACATCTTCCGTGAGATGTCAATTCACCGCCTTTGGGGATGACAATTTTTCATTTTCTATTACCGCCTTAAAGGATGGTCATAATAAAATAATAATGGTTAAAAAATATTTTAAAATGAATATTATAACTTGTTTTATGCTCTATAACTAATATATATACCTAATATTAAATAATAAATCAAAATTATTTTGTGATGACCGAAAAACCACCAAAATAATCTAAACATTTATCATTAACATTTAATTAAATTAATAATTATCATGTAAAAAAATAAAATAGTGTATGGAAACATTTAAACTTATGTAATTAAATTATTAAAATATAATTTCACATTTGGAGAATTATTCCAATTTGATAGGAACTTCCATAATGGTACACAAGCGAACGGACTATTAAACTATTAAACAAACACCCCCAGAACAAAGAAACCGATCTTTACAAATCATTAAAATTTCCATAAATCAAATTAATAAAGTTATAATATATCAAATATATGATGAATAAGTTCTTAATTAATTTTTTAATTAATAAATTTTTTTTCAGGACACTACATTGAAGTGAAGAACACTTTCAGACATAACATAAGTATCAACCTGAACCTCCAAATTACATTTGAGTTACGATTTCTCTATCTTTACGCAATTGTTTCTCTTCATTATTCTTATATAATTATTAATAATTATCTATATATGTTCCAAAAATATTTATCCAGATAAATTAATCCTTCTTTTATGGTGAAATAAAAGTTTTAGAAGGCCCTCTTCTCAATTTTTCTCGATAAACAAGCCTAATTAAAGGGAGCTTCCCAATTTCCTAAAATGTTTCTTATACACCCCATAATATTTTTTAATCCACCAATATTTTTATAAAATCACAATTTTTATAATAAAAAACTATTTTATTTCATTTCTAGTTTTATGAAAACAATTATGTCTTTTTCCTCTTTAAAGACTCTTTTTTATTTTCCCTTAAAGCTTTCAAAAGTGGATCATTTATAAAGCTTCTTAAAAAAATATTTTTACATATTTTCATTTCATTTGTACATAATTTATCATTATTTATGCCTATTTTCCATTATTATTTTCCATGAACTAATTATATCTATTCTTTCTTGTACAATATTATGATACACCCTTTGTTTATGCCTTATAACATGATTTCCATACCCATTTCTTTTCATGGGTAACCCTTTTCTGTATTATTTATGTTTGATTATTTATATATAACACATATGCATGAAAATTTCATGATGTTTGAGACCATATGTAACTATAATTCATTGGGTAATGTTTAGTCTAATGGGATTCCATGTATGGGATTAGGAAGTAAACCTAGTCCATTATAAGACTTTATCCACCATGTGATATAGTGTTAGAAGTTATCCTTGACTCGTGTTTATGTCATGTTGTGTGTTTTTTCCACATTATTATATTCCCATGATCATATGATTCCATTTCATATACGATATGCCTTTATTTGTTATTCATGTTTAATTCCTATTATGTTATAGTGTTATGACTTTGATCCACGTTATATACTTCTCTTCCATGCCTATTCCCTTACAAGGATTTTAGCTCATCCCCATTGTCTATGAATTCTCCTGGTTTTTCTATGAATATATAAGATATAAATGATGTTATGATCACATTATAGTAGATTAATAAAAATATTTTTTATTATATATCCATGTTTAAAATTTTATGTACCTAGTATTCCAATGACACTAGACTTTACAATCCTTGATTTGTATTTGATAGTCAAATATGTTTAAAATATTTTAATAATTTGTGTAAAGGATAGGGTCATTATAGTCGGTATTTGAGAAAAATATAGTTAATTTTTGGGATTAGGACTAGAAAACATTATCAATAAGCCTATGGATAATTCTATCACCATGGATAACCTTGATTGAAACTTTGGGAATCACATGTTAGGATGTACATTTCATTTATAAGTTTATCCTTCCATGTTTTTAGTTCCATTTTTATATACATGTTATATATGTATTCAATATCCAAAATTTTATATTACTTTTATTAGTTACTGGTGGGAAATTGGAAAATTCATTAAAACTATGTATATGATAGGAAATGTAATTATTTCATTAATCAAATGAAAAATTTTATGGGAAAAGGAACTAAACCCATCATGATAGTACTAACACAACATGATTAAGTTTTGAATAATAACTTGAATCATTTTTAATTCCCTCCTCCTAAGAAATAACAAGTTGGAGTTGAATCCTGTATGAAAAAAGACACATATATTTAGTTAAACTTATGATCCCCTTATTGTGGAACAATGTATTAACACAATTTATAAGATATTATTTATCCTTAAACTCATATGAGAAGTGAAAGTCATGCTATTTTTTATCATTTTGATGGAGAAAGATGGTCCGTAGTGAAAAATAGTGAGGAATATAATGTATAAGGGTGAAATATATTCCTTGTATTTGGAAGCCTTCAAGGAAAATATTTTTCAATTAATATTATCTCTAAAATCTTCATCTTCATATGGAAAGGTATTTCCTTATACTGAAGAAAAAGAAAAACGAATCAATGGAGGTGAATAAAGAAAACTTTACAGGGATTGGATGATATGCCTCAAGCTTTGTCATGAATAGATAAATCAAGGTGTATCACTTATTTAGTGGACTAAATCAAAGTATACGATAAGCATTGGAGATTCGATAATTTGAAAGCTATGAGGTGATTTTCTGTAGTGACCTCAAGATTGGGGAGGAGATCGAAGAATGTAAGTGGTCTCATGGGATCAAAGATGAAAAGTAGAAAATAGAGTTTCATATAGGAGGATGAATAGATAAATACAATGATTGAAATAAAAACCATCATCCAATATGCCAAAAGGTTTAGATGAAGAATCATAAAAACTATTTAAAGTGCACCAAGAGATGCTTCAAATGTGTAAGATAGGGGAATTGAGCAAATTATTCTTGGAGGGGTATGAGGAAGACAACAAATTATGATGAACAAAGGAATGTTCAAATTAGTATTCAACTGTCAATGAAGATTTTCCATTGTTTGGAAAATCATTGTTATGTAATCCAATGCTCTAAGATGAGGGTTGTGAGAGGCAATCAAAAACCACAACCTCCAAGGTATCAAGGGAATACGATATCACTAATAATTCTATGGAGCCTGAAAATGATGTGGTCATAGGTATGCTCATTATTCCTTCAATAATAGTAAACATACTTTTTGATTTTGGTTATACACATTCATTAATATCCTATAATTTTAGTAGAACTATTAAAAAACTACCTCAAAATATGAGGATTGTTTTATATATATGAAATGTAAATAGTGAGATTATTTTATCCAGTGTATATAATCCCTCCCCAGTCAATGTTTTTGGAATGAACCTTAGAGAAAATCTCATATTACTTCATTTGGTGGAGTTGTATATTATATTGGTCATGGATTGACTATCTTTATATAATGATAAAATGCATTTTTGAGAAAGGGAGACCACTATTAACATCCCAAGGCATCCTCTAATTTTGTACAAGTGTAAGGAGGAGGATGAATCTCTTTCGAGGTCATCGTTTCAATTATGGATATTATTTTCTTATGAGAAATTATATCAAGCATAAATGATTGATACAAAGGATATAATCATGCTCAAAAGAATCACCATTATGAGGGAATAAATTGATGTGCTACCTAAAGAATTTTCTAGTATTTATCAAGACTGATAGGTTGAGTTCTAAATTTAACCTATTTATGGTTCTCTTCTATTAACAAATACACCTTATATAATGGACACTATTGAGTTAGAGAAACTGAAGAACAAGTTACATTAGAATCCGAACAAGGGTATTTTATGCCCGAGGGCTTCATTGTGGGGGTATTTAAGTCCTCTTTATCAAGAAGAAGGATGGGTCAATGAACCAATTCATTTATTATCATGAGCTAAAAAATCACAATAAAGAAAAATTATCCCAAACCATAGATAGATAAATTTTTTAATCAAACTCATGGGGCCAAGTATTTTTCTAAGGTGGGCCCTCGATCAGGATATCACTAATTAAATGTGAGGAAGGAAGATATTTCTAGGACTACCTTTTTAATGAGTTATGGACACGATGAGTTCAATGTGATGTCCTTTAGATTCACTAATTCTCCAAAACTTTTCATAGAATTATTGAAAATAGTCTTTTAATATTACCTTAAAAAATTGATTTTCTTTATCGATGATATTATGATATATTCCAAGAGCAAGGAGGGAGGCATGGAGAATTTGAATACTGTGCTAAAGACTCTATAGTGAGAGAAACTATATGCAAAGTACAATAAATATGAGTTCTGTATGGAGTAATAATCATTATTTGGGCATGTTATCTCCAAAAAAGGATATCTATGGACCCTTCTAAAACTAAGGCAATTGATGAGTGTCCGAGACAATAATCTATAATTGGGATCTGTAGTTTACATGATCTATTTAGGTATTAATGAATATTTGTGAATAAATTATCATGATCTTAGAACCACAAAACCAAGCAGACTCAAAAGAGAATAATTATTTTTTGGACAAGTGAATGTGAAGACTGCTTCAATGAGTTGAAGAAGAGGCTTATCCCTGAAAATACTTACACTTTCAAAAATTGGAGAGATCATTGTGTTATACAATTATGATTAAAAGGGAATAGGATATGTATTGATTAAAAATGATAATGTTATAGAATATGCCTCAAGACAGATAAAAGTTCATGGGAAAATTATCCCATTCATGATTTGGAGTTAGTGACTGTGATATTCTCATTAAAAATATATCGCAATTATCTCTTTCTGGAGATGTGTGAGATATATAATAATCATAAGAGACTCAAACATATATTCACAGAGAATGACATTAATATAAACTATTGAATATAGTTAGATCTCATCAGGGAATATGAATTCTCAACCCACTACCATCCTGGTAAAGAAAATAAAGTGGAAGATTCTATAAGTAGAAAGGATCCTACAGCTTTATCAATGATGAAAATTGATAAGGATCTAATATTCTTATAGTTGATAACGATAGACATGGGAATCACAGATGAAGCTACATCATCATCTCTTTTGAAAATTATTTCTCAACCATCCCTTATGAAGAAATATATAATCCTCAAAGAAATGATGTCAAAATTCAAAAATGGTGGATGATATAAGAAAGGGTAAATCCTCAAAGTTCAAATTTGATGAGGAAGGAGTTTCAAGATTTAGGTCATGATTATGTGTACCATAAAATCGAGATATAATGGAAGAGATTCTGAATGATGCACATAACTCAATCTTATCTATCCACCTAAGGAGCAGAAAGATGTATCAAGATATCTGAGAGAACTCTTGGTGGTACGTTATGAAAAAGGAGATAAATGAATATACATCAAATTTATTGGTATTTCATAATGTTAAGGTGGAATTATAAATGTCTATGGGGATGATACCACCATTACCCATACCAATATAGAAATGATAAACCATTACCATGGAATTTTTCATCAAACTTCCATATACAACCCATGAAAATAATTCTATATGGGTTGTTACTGATCCTTTTATGAAGAAAAATCAATATATTTAAATTCAATGGTATTTAGCAGTTGAACAACTTACACGGACATACATCATAGAAGTGGTGGGGCTATATTGAGTAACACTATCAATTTTATCTGATCGACAATAGAGATATACCTCCATGTTTTGGAAAGGTCTCAAACATGCTATAAATATTAAGTTAATCATCAGTATGACTTATCATCCATAAAGTAGTGGAAAAAATTGAACATAATACTTTGAAACTGTATAACATGTTTAGATCATATTATAAGGACTTTAATGGATGATGGGACAAATATATATCTCTAGTCAATTTATCTTACAACAATAGTTTCCACTCAATCATCCAAATAGACCCATATGCAACCATTTATGGGAAATGACGTTGAACACCAGCATGATAGGATGATTTTATTGAATATAAGGTGATGATACAAAAAAAATTCAATGAAATGGTATAATATGTGAAAACCATTCACCAACACATCAAGGCACTATAATGTTAATCAAAGAGATATGCATATAATCATTGAAGATACATTGGGTTTGAAGTTGGATACATGGTATTGATCTATGTATCTCCATGGAATAGAGTCATGATATTTGGTAAGAAATTAAAGATAAGTCCTAGGTACATCAACACCTTCAAGATTCTTGATCATGTCGGAGCTCTGGCCAATAAACTAGAACTTCCATAGACCATGTCTCAAGTACCTAATAAATTCCAAATATTCCTCTTAATTAATAACATAGAATAACTCAAAAATGTAATAAATTTAGTGGTGGTGCAACTGGAAAATGATCTCTCTTATGAGGAGTAGTTGGTGAATATCTTGAACCATTGAGAAAATTTTCTACACAACAAGATTAATTATCTGTTCAATGTAATATGGAAGAACCATAATAATGAATAGAAAAAATGGGAACTAGGGGAACTGGTGAAGGATAACTACACCCACAAGTTCTCACATTATTATGTAAAAAAATTATGATGGTGAAATTTCATAAGGGGGGAAGAATGTAATGACCCAAAATTTTATCAATGGGATTTCCCTTCTTATAATTAATGGATGTTATATATATCACATACATCACAAAGAGAACCCAATAAAAAAATTATTCTAATAAATTAATAATGATACATTATTCATAAAATAAACCAACAATAATTCCTAATATTATATAGGGATAATAAATAGAAAGTAATATGGTAAGAATATAAAATTTTGGATATTCTTGATCCACTTGAATGACTACACTCATAAAAAAAGCTGTAGAAATATAACATATTGTTAATAAAAATATTTATGAAATTGTAAAGAAAATATAGTTATATTACAAGTGAAAATATGATATATTAACATCATTGAGTAAGTAAATAAGTGTCTTTAAAATGATACATTAGGTGTTGGTGTTTTTTATGAAATATAAATTTGTAATTACAATTTTATAATTAATACAATTATTTAAAAGTGAATTTATTTTCATAAAATATATACATAAATTAACATTTATTTTATTATAATTATAATATGATTTAATGAGACCTTAATTAATTTTTTGCGGTGTCATAAAATTGGTAATAATATTAAAATCATTATCTTTCAAAGAAATTACAATTTTAATTAAAAATTAAATTTATTATATTTATAAAACTAGTTTTCATAAAATGGAGTCCATTTTTGAAATCTAAACACTGAGAGTAATGGTTGAGGTAAATTTTTTAATTTTTTTTAAAATTGTTGATTTTTCATTGAATAGTGAAATATAGTAATTTGAGATATTTTACATTATAAGTAAATAAAGGAATTTTTGAGTTAGGATTGAGTTAGGGATAATGCAATTACCCACTAATTAGAAATAACATGAACTATTTAATACAATTATTCATAATAATCAACACTATTAATAATCTTCATCCAAAATAATAAACAAATGAATAAAATAATCAATAAACCCCTCTCCTCCCCTATAAATACCACCCTCACCACCTCCTCTCCTCACAAATTATAAAATTCTAATCATGATAATATTATATCAAATTAATCTTCCAGGAATATTTCACACATCCTTGTCATTATGGTCTCACCAAAAGTCCAATTCCATGTTCCTTAAGTAGGTTCTCAAAGAAACAATACTCAAGAGGTAAAATCCTTCTTCTTTCTCTTTTAATTTATTTTCTTTTCTTATCCTCCACTTAAATAACATATAAAAAAGATTATGATAAATCCGTTATCATATATATATGGTTATTTTATTGTTTTAATGGAGTATCCATCACTAAATCTATTGTCTACACTTTTTATCTTAAAAAAAACATTGTCTGTGATATGTCGATTCACCACGTTCATATACAACAATTTTTCATTTTCTATTACTATCTAATATTATTGTAATTGGACCATAATAATTGTTAAAAAAATTAAAATGAATATTATAACATTTTTTTATGTTATGAAACTAATATATATTCATAATATTAAATAATAAAACAAACTAAGTTCATGATGATCGAAAAATTCCAAAATAATCTAAACATTTATGACTAACATTTTAACACAATAATAACTCTATTATCAAAAAATGAAATGATATATGGGTCCTTTTAAATTTTTAAAAGTGAATTAATACTATATAATTTCAATTCTTCATAATTATTCCAATTTGACAAGAAATTCCATAATTTTACACAAGCGAACCGACTATGAAACCATGAAACCAATGCTCTTAGAAAAACCAAATTAAACATTTTTTTAAAGGTTGGGACAAAAGTATCAATTTATTATTAAAGAAAAGACCTTTTTAGACTGGGTTGAGGGTGACCCATTACATAGCCTGAAGGCCCAAGGCCATGTGGCCTACAAACAGGGCTAGAAATCCCATTTTCTGGCCCAAAGGACCCCTCAGTGAATAGTAATACTATAGTACCAGCGCTGCTACAGTACAGCCGCCGCTACAGTGCCTGCAACAATCCCTCCACAGCTATAGTATTTCTACAGTGACCTGCTATAGTAACTCGGGAATTCCCCCCTTCCTGGATTTCATCCTGGGTCTTTTGGACGCCAAGAAGGAGCCTGAACCACTAGGGTACAGGCTTGTTGGCAAACCAAATTAAACATTATAACTCATAAAAAGTGGACATAATTGAACATAGTTTTTATAGGTTTTAATTAAAGTATTAATGAGTCTAATTTCATTATCGAGGACATTAAGTTCATTTTAAGAATACTTTCAGACATATGGCATGAGATATATCTGAACCAAAAAATTACCTTTGAGTTAGGATTTATCCATCAATACAAAATAGTATTTATTCATTATTATAATTTATATCTTCTATATTCTCTTTAAATGTTCCAAAATTATATTTCTTGATCAATTCATCATTATTTTATAGGGAATTTGAAAAGGTTCCCCTCTCAATTCTTCCTAACAAGTAATACTGATTAAAGGGAACTTCACAATTTCATAAATATTTTCATGTACACTTCATAATATTTTTTAAGACACCAATATTGTTATAAAATCACTATTTTTTTAATGAAAATAATTTTATTTCATTTCTTGTTTTATGAAAACAATTTTTTTTTCTATATAGTCTTTTTTATATTTTCCATCAAACTGCACCAATGTGGAAAATTTATAAAGTTTTACAACCCATATTTTTACATGTTTTCACTTTATTTAGACATTATTTATCATGATATACTCTTATTTTTACATATCAATTTCCATGTATTATTTAAATCTGTTCTTTCTTGTACGCCATTATGACACACCCTTTTTTTATGCCTCATGACATTATTTTGATACACATTTATTTCAATGGTAACCCTTATGTGTATTATTTATGTTTGATTCTTTATGTGAAAAACATATGCATGAACATGTTATGATGGGTACATCAAAATAGTACTCTAATGAATTGGTTAATGTTTATCCTTAAAAGATTTTATGTATAGGATTTGGGAGTAAACCTAATCCATCATGTGGATTTTTCTACCATGTGATATAGTCTTGGAAGTTATTCATGACTCATGTTTAGGTCTTTTTGTATGTTTCTACCACATTCATATATTCCCATGATCATATTATTCCATGTTCTATATGTAATGACTATAAATTTTTATTCTTTTCCCATGCCTATTATGATACGATGTTATGCCTTTGATCAATTTGTTAATATTCTTTTCAATTTTTATTCACTTACTGAGATTTCAAAACATACCTTTTTTCTTTGTATTCCCCAGGTTATCTTTTGTATATATAAGATCTCAATGGATGTTAGGAGTACATTATGAAAGAATAATATAATTTTTTTGATTTTATCTCTATCTTTGTATGTTTATGTACCTAGTACTGTAAAGATACTAGACATTACGACCCTTGGATTATATTCGATGGTTAATTATGCTTAAAATCATTTCATAATATGTGTAAAAGACTAGGGTAATTATAATATAAAATAAAAGTTTTTTTAAATTTAAAAACTAGGATGACAAAAGATTACTGAGAAAACCATGGATAATCTTATGTAAAAGAGAACTTATTATGTTATGGAAATGAAAAGAGTCTGGGTTTCCTAAAAAATATTGCTCTCTAGATACAAGAAGTGGAATCAGTTTTGTAATGGATATATATTGAGATAAAATATCTAAAAATAGTTGGTTGATTATATCTCAACCATCATTTAATTGCTCTGTGATTGTTCTCTTTATGTACACCTATTTTGAATCTCCTCATGGATTTTCATGGATTGATTCACAATTTATTTATGAACCCTTATGGAAAATTTTAATAGATGATAATCATGGATAAATGAGGTTAAAACTTAGGCGTCATATTTGGAAAATAAGGTGTTATTATTTTGATATCCTATAAGTTATTTTAGATGATTAGGTTGTTTCTCACTATGATTATTATATATCACACTTTTAATTTTGGTTTTAGTTAATGGTTTGAAACTCAAAAATCCATGTTAATACTAATTTTTATGGAAAATAAAATGATTTTCCTCTTGAGAATTTAAATTTTATGGGATATGGAATAAAATATATTACTGTTATACTTATATATCATTCTTATTATATGAATCATGATGAGATTCCAAACAAGAAAAAGAGATAATAATGTTTTGTTTAATCATTCATGAGGAATCATGCACCCTATTTTGGTGATATATTGATCTTCATGCTTTTATAAAATATATTAGTACCATTGAAAATATATTTTCCATTATCATATGTTTAGATCATGGGAAAATTATTTTTATTAATAATCATTCAAAAGGAAAAACTGATTAATTGTAAATCTCATTCAAAAGATGAGGAAATTAAATGAAATTGACCCAATTGAGGGGGATGAGTTTTTAAGGTTATTTTTAATAAAGTAATTTACTGGTATTATTCATATAAAAATAGATAAGTAATTACAAAAGATAAGGAAGAAGGATGATGAATCCATTTGTGCATATGTGTACCATTTTACAAGACTTTCAAGGTATGATTCTGGTATTATCACTGAATATAAAAGTAATATTGATCCATTCATCAGAAGCATAAATGAGTTTATTTGGAGAGAATAAGATTTTACAGGATTTAGTATTTATAAATAAATCACTAAATGTGTGAACAAAGTGGTAATATAGATAAGAGTTACCAATCAATCTTATGGGGTTAATAAGAAATGGAATCCATAATTCAAATGAAATTACAATAATAAAATCCATGGAGGGACTAAGACGGTCATTCTATTGTTATAAAAGTATATGAGGTGATAGAGAATAAATTTACTTATGTGGGTAAGTAAATGAATTAATTGTGGAAAGCAATCTCATTAAGGAATTTGAATACCAAAGTAATGGGATTGTTTTTTCTAATTATGTAGAGAAAGAACCAAACAATAAAAAAACTACACTCCAGTGTTTCAAATGAATGAATTATGGTAATTATGACATAAAGTGATAAAAACATAAGGTTAGTGAGGATGAAATACTTCTATGATCTCTTAAGCTTAGAGATAATTTGAAATCTCATGTGATCACTATTATTGATGAGGTGTACAATAATGATGTTGTGAAAGGTATACATACCATCTAGTCTAGAACTAATGACATCTTATTTGATTCTAGATAAACCCAATCAGTTATATATCATGAATATTAAAAGGGTATCACAATAATAAATTAAAAATTAGATTTTTACTTAGTAGTGAAAAACCCTGATGGTATGATGATCACATGTCATTAATATGATTATTCTCAGGTTGAAGTTTCTGGGAGTGTGGTTCTGGAAAATATCATTATTCTCCATCTAGTTAAATCTAATTTAATCTTAGGCATGGATTGAATTTATTTTAATACATCCAAAATAAATTTTCATGTGTGGGATGTCATGTTTGATATTATAATCCAAAATATTATTGTAAATACGTTTTTCAATAATTATGAAATTCCGATGAAAACCACATCCATTATATGGGTCTTAATTCCCATTCATGTGTGGGGTTTATATGATATTATTGGAGATGAACCTAAAATTGAACTTATTCCTATTGTACATGAGTTTTGTATGTATTTATATAATATTTTCCTATTCTTCCACTAAATCTTGAAATTTACTTATCAACATAGCATATACCTATTGCTATAAAAATTTCATAGAATCCATGTAGAAGGGCCCTGATTGAGTTGTAGAAATTGTAAAAGAATCTATAGTTGAATGTTGTCATGGGATTTATTCAGCCTAGTTAATCAACTTGGGGTGAACCTATTCTTCTTGTTAATAATAGAGATGGATTAATGTGAGTCTATATCAATTATCTAAAACATAAAAAGATAAATATCAATAAAAATTATCCCCAACCCCATATTGATGACTTTTTTTATCAACTACATGGAGGTGAATAATTTTCTAGGACTAAAATTCAATTTTGATATAATTAGTTAAATTTAAATAAGAAGTATATAATAAATATAGTATTATGTAAAAATTATGGACATTATGAATTTATAGTTTTGAAATTTGGTCTTAATAATTCCCTTACTATCATCATGGATTTAATGAATATTGTCTTTAGAGATTACTATGATCAGTTATTGGTAGTAATTATAGATGATATTATTATATATTAAAATACAAAGTAATCATGAATGTCACTTGATAATGGTCATAAATACCCTATTGAAGGATAATTTATATGAAAAATCGATAAAGTATGGATTTTGGGTATAAAAGTATTTATTTTTAGGTCATATAATCTCAAGTGATGGAATATTTGTGGATATATCATTGAAAAAAGTTATTGAACGTTATCGTAGACCAACAATTGTAAATGGGATCCATATTTGTCTTGTTTTTTATGGATATTATCGATTCTTTATAGATAATTTCTCTTGAATTTATAATCCACTCACTATTTTAACTCAGAAGGGATCCAAGTTCCATTGGATGGATTAATGTGAGGAAAATTTCAAGGAAATAAGAGAAGATTTGTTAGTGAAATTATAGTTACACTACTCTGAATTGGAAAGGGGTTGTGATATATAGTGATTAATTAAATAATAGGGATAAATGAATATTTATTTATAATTACATGGTAATATATTATTCCCCATGCTATTTATAGTTTCGATAGAAAAATTATCCAATTCGGGATTTAGAGTTATCTATAGTAATTTTTAAAATAAATATATGGAGGAAATATCTTTATGAAGAAAGGTGTGTTTTATATACTGATCATAAAATTATACAGTATATAGTCACAAAAAAAGTGGTTGAACATACACCATAGAATATGATTATAGTTGATTAAATTATAAGACTGCTTAATAATTTATCACCCTAGGAAAAAGAACAAGGAGGATATAGCCTTGAGTCAAAAGAAACATGCTAGATTACATATTTTAAGGATCAAAAAAGATATAATATTTTTATATTGGAAGAGGATAGATAGATAAATCTTTAAGGAAGAGGGAAATCATATATTACTCAAATAAGTGTTCACCCATATATCCATGTGAGGATTAAAGAGGCACATAAATATAGTATGGAAGTATAGAAGAAGGTTAGAAATGTTCCTAAGTTAAAAATTGATTATGATTTAATGATAAGGTTTATAAATCCCACATGTGTTATATAAATACCATAATTGAATAATTATCTATTGGATAAGGTGATATTTCATCATAATTTATTCATCTTGGATGTAAGAAGATATATAGTGAACTAAAAGAGTATTTCTGGTGGAAGAGCATGATGAGAGAGATTATAGAGTTTGTATCTTGGTTCTTGGAAGGTCATTAAGTTATGTCTAAGAGGCATAATTTTAAAGGGATATTACAACAACTACCCATACTATAATTAAAATAAGAAATAACCTCCCTAAATTTTATCATTAGACTCTCAAAAGAATCTGAAGGCCATAATTCTATTTGGGTTGTAGTTGATTGCCTTATGATGTCCTCACACATTATTACTATCAGATAAGATTTATCTCTTGAAGAGATTTACTAAATATACATTAAATAACTGATAAGGTTTTATGGATTAACACATTAAATTGAATTCGATCAGTATTAAAGGTTTATCTAGAAGTTATATTCATACCTTCAGTCGGATTGGTTATAGAATTATCTTTCAGTACTACTTATCACTATCAGAAAGATAGTTATTTTAATAAGACCATTAAAACCCTATAGTGTATTATATGATATTTTTATGGATTTCAATGGTGTATTCTATCAATAGTTTCTAGTTGTCTATTTTCCTACAAAAATAACTTTCACTCAAGAATTTATAGGTCTCCTTATGAAGCTATCTATGTAAATAATTTTATAAATTTAAGATTCTAGAATTTATTTTGAAAAATAATTGTATTGGGACCTAATATGTATAATAATATTTTATATAATTTTAGATCTATTTAGAATCACATCATGGAAAATCAGAGTTGATGAATAATACATGCTAACAATCATCAGGGTAATATGGAATTAAAATTTTGTGAAATGTTATTTATTTGAATTTCTCTATGGAATAAGGTTACAATATTTAGAAATAAATGGATTATAATCCCATTTTTAATTGTCCCCTTTTAGAAACATGATCAGGTTGTTATATAATATTATTACATGGTTCTTCCACAGAACCTATTTAAATTCATGATGTATTACATGTATCTCTCTTAAAAAAGTACCCACACGATCCATCACATGTACTAAAATTACAGGTCATACCATTAGAGAATGATTTTTCCTATGAAGAAAAATCTATAGATATATTGGATTTTAGAGATAATGTTCTATGAGATACCGCTACTCATTAGGTCAATGTTATCCCGATGAATTTCAAATTCAATGAATCTATATGGGAACATACAGATGAAATGAGATATAGACATCCTCATATGTTAAAATTAGTGTGATGTAATTTAAATCGATAAATGAATTTTATGGGGGTAGAATTTAACACTTTAATATTTTATATATGTTTATTTTCAAATAAATTTGATTTCTTTGATAGCTTTTGATACATCCAACATTGATTTTAAATGAACCACAACATTCTATTGCAATATTATTATTTAATGTGACAATTTTCACATATCCATTAGATTAGTGGCTATGGATAAGAATAAATAAATTACAAAAATGTAATGTTTATACATCTATAAAATGTATTCATTGGATATCAAGTGAAAATAAAAATAATTTAAATGTAAAAGAGATGTTTTTTATAAGAAAAATAATTTTTATGTATGCAATGTGTAATTGTCTTAATAAATTAATCTAATCACTGTTGGAGTATGATTTTAATTATATATATGTGTGTGTAATATTTAATTTTATTCAATATTAATATAATTAATATTCTATTCACGAGATAAAAGTGTATATCCATTTTTATGATTAAAATGATTATTTCTAAAAAACGGTTTTCATCACATTTTAAAAATGTAGTTAAAAATAATTTCATTCAAAAATAGAAATTAAATAATAAAAACTGATATTTTTAAACTAATAGGATTACATTTTTTAAATAGGTTCCATTTATCTTATATCAATATGAATAGTAACCATAGTAATGTTTTTCATTATGGCATGGGTAAAACAGGTGAAATCTGGTTAAAACATTGGGATAAGGCTTTAAAATTTCTATAACGCTTACCTTAAACCTATTTTATGAGTTTATTTCATCCATTTACATCCAATTATCACATATATGGCTACATAGTATCATTTTTATTTTTTTATGATCTTTAGATTAATTTAATAATATAATAAAAAAACGTCACTCTCTTGACTTTAATAACACTAAATTTTTATTATAGAGGTAAAAAAAGGATATGTTCAGTTATAATTTTTTCTTATAAATATAAGTTAATTTTTTATCTAGGTAATTTATTTTTACTTTTTATTGATAAAATAATGACCTTAAATTATAACCAAAGATTGACACAATATTTTTCTAATTAATAAAAAATTTAAATAAATGAATTTAAAAATATTAAAAGTAATAAATTTGAGTCAAATATTTTTTAAACAAATTTTATAGATGAATTTAAAATATTATGAATTTTTAAAAAGTTTATATATTAATTCCATTTTTGTATTGATGTCTTTAAATTAAAATTAAATTAATAGTGTTAAAAATGATAGAAATTATATTTTATGAAAAAAAATACTATTAAAATATTTAAAAATAATAAAAATCATAAAATATGACATCTTTTATGATAATTGATCTAAAATTCCGTCCCTTATCAATTCATGAGATAATTTTAACATTATATACAAATTTATAATCCTTTAATATTAAAAGTCATTACGAGAGTTAAGATAAATATTGGTTAAATGAGGAGTTAAACCAAAAGATAAGATTTATAATGAGAACAAAACATACATAAATATCATAGGAAGATTAAATTTATGCCTTAAACTCAATTTATTTGGATCTATATCAATTTTTATGAATTTGGCTAGAGAATGACTATATTACATGTTATTATTTTTGGTAATTCCATGTGGTTTATTTCCCTCCTTTTTAAAAGGACACCTCTTCTCTATTTTCATTACACTAATTTGAGTAATATATCTTATAAATTACATTAAAAAATACATTCAAATCTTCCTTATATATATTTTAGAGGTGTTTCTACTCTTAAAATAAAATCCCTAGTCCCTTTATAGGAGATATAAATGAGTTCTTTCAAAGAAGTGGTAATGTTCATCTCTGATTACATTCTTATTTAATTCATATTTTTACTTCTCTAAATATGTGGTATTTATTCTAAAATAATAAATTCAATGTCACAAACATAATTAAATGTTATTGTTATTTTGAAACCATCATTATTCACCCTCTTTTCCGTCAAATGAAAAATTATAACATCAATCGTGTGTAGGTGTGGACTACCACCTCCACAAAGTGATACGATTTGTTTTTCATTATTTTATTAAATATATGGTAATGGTGATTGGTTTAATATATATATATATGTGATATTATAATTATTCCATAAAGGAGAATTATTATTTACCTTTCTTTTGATCCATTTGTTTGAAAGTGAAAATAGTATACATGCGTTTATACAACTTACCATTTCCATGAATGGAAAAATCCATTTTTCCATATCTATCAAAAATGGATAAATCTAAATATATATTTAATGAATGTATATATATATATATATATCATATATATATCATGATTAAAATTCTAGATATGATGGAACCATGATCAAAGTACAATGACTAGAAATACCGAACTGAAATTCTCATGAAAAACAACAATGTTAACTCATAGAAACAATGAATGATAGATGAATTATAAATAAATTGGTGTTAAAATTTTATAAGCTTATTACATATGATATAATAAGTATTTACATGACTCTTTTATAAAATTATAATAAATTTTAATTTTTTATAATTTAGGTTAAAGTGCTTTTATTTCATTTCAAACTTGTAGTAATGGATTTATCTTACAATCTTGTTGTTAGTCAGGATTTTTTATAATTATGTTTATAATGATGAAATTTAATATTCTCTATGTCAATAAGATTTTTAATTTTATTCTCTAGTAGAAATTTCTATAAATCAAATTTGTTTCCTTTCATTTTCCTCCCTTTAAGTAGTCAAGGGACCAAGAAAATATTTTAAAGGAAGAAAAACTTTATTTCTCTATTTGTTCAAAAATACTTTTTATTCTATTTCAATGTATTTTAATTTTTCTATAATTTTTAAAATTTTACCCTATTATTATTTATATTAATTTTGATGCATGTTTATGTTCAATAAAATGTTTTATAAGGAATCATATTATAATTTTCCAATCAAGGAACTTTTTAATTTTTATCAAAAATGCGAATAGGATCTTTTTTAATGTACTTAAAATAAAAATAAGTTGATTACTCCAAAACCACTAAATGATTTTAGTAATTATTTATATTTTTACAATTTTATTTTGAAATAATATTTAATATATAAAAAATTTGTATGTTTTAATATGTTATTGAAAAATGAAATGAGTTTTTTTGAAGAAATATCCTAGTGATATTTTAAAGAAAAATTTCATCTTTCATAACATTATATGATGTTACATATGATTTACTAGAGATAATATTCAATTATAGCATCTTTATTGTTTATATATATATTTTAATGTTATGATAATGAAATATTGATGAAACCCATTTTCATTACCTTATATTATGTTACAATGAATGTTTTTTTGATCTTATGGAATATATATGAATGTGTTTATGATTATGTGGTTGGTGGTACTACAATTTTATAACACTTAAATGCGTTGGGTAAATATTAATGTTATATTAGATGAAAGGGTACACATCAGGTTATGAAAAACACCAAATAAGAGGGTACATGGGAGTTTATTCCATGCCTCAAACTAGAGGGTACACAAGAGGTTATCCCAATCCTAAAACATGTACACAGGTGGTCAGTCTAATCCTAAAATATTATCAATTTCATGACAGGTATCTTTGAATTAATAATTATATTATTATTATTATTATTCTATAATTTATTCCACTCTTTGATGACCTGATATTATGCTAATGTTATATTTTAATGACTCATGTTCTTTGGTTCTATAAAAATTCATATCTTATGACATTCCATGACTTATTCTATAATTCATGATTATATTCTATGATATACATTATAATATGTTAAAGTGTTAAGCTCATGATTTCAAACCATTTTCTAATGTTATACTTAATTAACCATTTATATCTCCCTTTTTTACCCACACTAAGAATCTAAACTCTCCTTTTTTTATGTTTCCATTCTCATGCTTAGAAAGAATGGTGGTATGTATGATATGCCTAAGAAGGGTTATAATTATGAAGAACCATGTGGGAGATAAAATAGATATCTTATAAACTATTTATTTATGTCTCCATGTTTCGAAATATACTAAAACTACAAGGCTCTAGTAGGGATCATAATGTTATTTAGTGAATATTAGTTTATTAATATTTAATATATATATATATATGAAATAATTTTTCACAATAGATTCTCCAACCCAAAAAAATAAAAAGGGACAATTTTGGACATGTAGAAATACAATAATGACTATTTTTATCCACCAGAACCTCCTAATAAACCATTCCTCAAAAAATCATGATAAGTATTTTAAAAACAAAAAAAATAATTTTTGGAATATCCTAGATGATTTCATGATAAAAAAAATTTAAATAAAAACTAAAAGTTAACAAAATGTTCATAATATAACTCTCATTTGTCTCAAATCCAAATGGATTTCGTTATTCGTTTCTAGTCATAATCTATAACACAAACTCATAGATATATGATTTCTACAAATCATTGTTTCTACACCTTCTATAATATATTAAAAAAAAGTATTTTTCTTAATAGTGGAAATTGGGAACATCATCAATATATATCTAAAAACAATGTTTGTCCTTGAGAGAAATTGAACATATTGTTCAATTGGATTTGGAACATGTATCTCTACAATTTCTAAATTTTGATTTTTTTTATCTATAAACAACTACATGGATTTTGAATTTTTGGATTTAATGGTTTTAGGTCATTAAATGTTAATTTTATAGTGTTTATATAGTTTTAGTGATATCAAAATTAAAATTACACCACAAAAACACAATATTTATATGTAACTAATTTTTAAAACACTAGTTTAAATAAGTTTCAAACAAATGAAATTTATATTTGACAATAAAAAAAATCAAAGTGGGTTTTTAATTTTTTTTAAATTGATATAATTAATATTTATTATAGAAAATTTATAATATTTTGAAATATTATTTTAAACACATCGATGCCTACCTTGAAAGAAGTTCAAAAAAATAACCAGTCATTTGAGTTCCAAAATAGTTTAAAACATACTCATATCCTATTCTGGTGTAAATAGGGACAGTCTCATGAAAAAGGTTCTATGTTCTAAATATTAAAAATAATTCTATAAGAATACATTGGTGTTATAGTGACTCTGATGAGAATAATGGATGTTATTTTAGAGAAATCATAAGTGAAAAAAGTGTTAAAAATAAATGATGTAGAAAGGGAAAATTCCAAATAAGATTTGGGAGATATTATGGGGAAGTGAAAACCAATTTCATTATAAAGTCACATATTTAAAAATTTAATATTAAGAAGAGTGAATTTTTAAATTTATTAGTTTAAAGAATGAGTTATTCTATCCCAAGAAGGATAAACTGATTTTATGAAGGAATTATTTCTACAGTGATCAATATTAAATACTATTTTGTAATCATTATGATTCATTCCTTGAATGTTTAATTTTTTTTTAAACTAAACTATATATAATGATTTTTAGATGAATAAAGTAGTTTATGTTGTCATTCCCAAGAATTTGGATATATGTTTTATTACATGAAAGAACCTTATCCACTTCGGTTATCTAATTAAAACAATTAAGATGAATTATATAATGATCATTAAATAAATAATATGAAAATTAAATTTTACTAATTAATTGGTATTAAAAATTATATAAATTTAAATTTAAACACTTGTTCAATGTTTAATATTTATGATTGTGAAAAAGCATTTCATTCAAGAATTTAAGAGATTGTGAACAATATTAAAACAACCATGAATCAGTAAAGGAAGTAGTGGAAGAATATCAAACTAATAAATCATAATATCTCCCCCCCTAAAAATACACCAAGTTAAAAAATAAAAAAAATAATCACATAAATTTTTTATAAATATAGGGTTAATTTTTAGAAAATAATAGTTTAATGATTATTCTTTGATAATAAGAATAAATTATTTCAACATATCCAAAAAACTAACCCATAGAAGACTTGGTCGGTTCTCTTTATCTAAAATCCATCTATGTGTGACTTGAATCATCTCCCATATATCATAAAAAAGTGGTTTTCTAGACTCCTTATTAATCTATTAATCCCTTAATTAGTTTTTCATGGCCCTCATATATACATCTATATCAATTAAATCACGCATCACCACTAGTAAGTATTTTTCAATCAATCTTACCAACTAATTTAAAAAATATTGATTCCTATAAACTATTGTAGTCCACAAGTTTTTTTATTCAGTAAATATACATTTAAAGAATCATTATCAGAAAATAAACATTCCGTAGTTACATTATTGGTTAATTTATCCTATGAAACTGAATTATATATTCATTTAATCACAGGTATCTAAATTCCATGTCCCAACTCGCCTTTTATTTAAATCATTTGTATCATCAATCCCAATGTCTTGATCTTACATGATAAGGGAAATAATTTTTGGAAAATGATGGAAAATATGATAAAGTGAAGGAAAAACCATTTAGAGGATGAATATTACTTCACCCATTTCCCTGACCATGCACACATGAAAATTCACCAAGGTATCTATCAAATGTTACTTCTAAAGGTCTCCAAGATCTCCTGTAACAAATTTTAGGAGCACACTAATGTGATAACCTTTTTTTGCATGTCTCACTTTCTTGAGTGTACATGTGGGAAAAACCTTTTTGATGTTACAATGATGCACCCTAGTCCAAATATTTTTATATAAATATAACCTATGGGGTACTAATATTTAATAGCAAATAAATTTTTAGTTGGAAACTCTAAGAGACGGAACCTATATGAACCATAGTCTATAAACCATCTTCAGGTATATTAAATTAGTCTAAAATAAAATGGATTTAGTAAAAAATATGGTGATTATGATACCTCAAGTCTTAAAAAATTAAAACCATTGACTAATTCATTCTTAGTTCTCCAATAATAGAGAATAATACCCCTTATATAATGACATAATAGGGTGACATAAACTCAAGTCATCCTTGGAGTCCTCTTTACTATGAAGATACCTCACCTAGGCCTCCCCAATAGGGAATATAGTCTTCCCTACCTAAAAATAGTGTTTCCGGTTTTCCTTACCTACAAAATGGGTGACCACTTAACTCTACCACTATCTAGGTTGACTACTATGCCCCAAAAATTACTTGGTAGACTATATTTCCCTACACCATATTATGGTGGCAATTTTCCCAATTCTACCAATAAGGGATACCACTTCCTCTAACCTCCAATTAAGAAGATATATTCTCCCAAGAACCTACAATAGGGTGTGATTTTTTAAAAGTCCAAATTAGAGAGAACGTTATCCCTAATACTCATTAATGAGTACCCCCTAGGTTTGGTTCAACAGTATGGGAGACATCATCAGTCATGTCACATTTCTGGGAACCTAACTACTAAGGACACCTATATAAACTCTTTACATGTGTGAACATGACTTGGAAAATAATGTCCAAACCATTAACCATGTGTTAAATTGAAAAAATTAATCTCTTATTTTCACTCCATATAAGATGGCCCCCTAAAACAATTTACAGTCTTATATCCCATCAATAATGAGGGTCCTTGTCTTGGTGATACAAGTGTGACCCCTCCTGTCACATGTTTCTCATATTTTCAACTGATGTTTTGTGTTGGATGAATAAGTTTTGACACATACACACCCAAAAACATAATTATAAGTATATTTATATATTATAAATGTATATGTACATTAGAAATAATATTACATGAATAAAAATATATAAATTTAAATATATTATAAGAAAGTAAAAATTATAAAAATATATAAAAAATGTATATATATATATAATCATTTATAAATAAAATTAAAGAAAATAAGATTATTTGTATATAATATATTTTTTATATGTTAACATTTTTGATGCTACAAAATCACTAATAAATGGAAATGATCTACACAGGTTTGGGCCTTTTATCTAGGTATTGGCCACATAAATGTTCACATTGATGATTTTAGAAACTAAAATCATCCATTAGATAGGGATATAGAAATACGGGGCTAATAGAAATCTATAACTGTTGCTCCTAGACACAAGATGAGAAATATAATCTTATGTCCCAAATCCATCCTCACCAGGCCATATTACGGATGAATATATTTTTTCTTCCTAGTCTTATTACCGATAGATGAGGTCTATATATATAAATCATTTTAAAGAATATTCATAATCCTTACACATATATTTAATTATTTCTTGTTCGATAAGGGAAACCCACATGTAATCTTGAACCTCTTTCACAATAGGAATATAAACCATGGTTCATGGTTTCATGCCTAGACCACCAATCAATTTATAGAAATTAGATTTATATATGTACCTAATACATATATGTAAAACCTCATCATTCCATCCTTAATGATATTATATCACGAATTAATTAATGAGTTGGGAGCATGATGGTCTTCAATACAAAATCCCAAACTCAGCATCATGTGAAAATATACCATATTAAACCCTAATTAAAGCTTAATATTCCTTGTGAGCTGACCCCCCCTCAAAGAAACATACTTCTTTAGATATGATCATTTTTAATGGGACATATTCCATATGAGGGGCCTAACTCAAATGGGATAATTCCCTATGAGTTACCCTTCTCAAAGGGAGATATTACTTGTAATTTCATCTTCCTTACAAGGATATATACCATAAGAGTTATCATCCCTACTCTTATTTCATTACTAGAAAGAAATATGTATCATTAAACTCCATCCATTTATATGTACCACAATAACAATTAAGTGTCCCCATTGGTCTGGAATATGACTTATTATCACAAATTTAAACTTCATTTCACATGTCCCAAACGTATGACATTTAAATACATGGAATTGTTCAACCACATAACCTTAAGATGTGATAATAGAACCATGTGGGATATGTTTCATGTAAAGAAGGATAAATATGAAAAATCCTTGAGTTTGAATCCCAAATATTATTAGACATTTTTAATGGACTTCAAATTCAACACATATGTCTTTCTCACAAGAAATTAACTGGCGTGATGCATCTCATTTAGATATAATAGAATACAAGTGTTCTAATTAATATCATATGGATATATTTAAATCCCCTTTAATGACCAGAATATCAAATCAGAAACTCATATTTCTTATCCAGGTGGAGACACATTTTAATGTTCCAAATGTGTAGCTGTAAATTATAGTACAACTGACTAATTAGAGGAAGATAAATAACCTCAAACATATACTGATTTTTATATTAAAACATTGTTCAAAACAAAAACAACTACTGTAGTAAAAAGTATTAAACTATTAGTTCATAATGATTCATGAATATATAATAAATATATAATAGATTCTTATATAAGACATTATTTTCCCATAATAGTATATGATAAGCCTGACCTCCCATCCTCTTAACTAATTCAAGAAAGAAGTGTCATTGGGAAATCCCTAGTGAATTTCTAACTTTGGAAATAAGTTCCACAATGGATCATAATGAATTTCGATTGACTGTATTATTAATGAAACGTAACTAACATGATGTCAATATATCATAACAATATAAAACATATAAGTTTGACCTCCACAGATCTAGGGTCCTATTTTCCCTCCACTAGAAACAAAATGGTGAAACTGGCATAAAAATATTAACTATGTGAGTGGTCAATCAACCAGAATCTTGTGCGTGATTCAAAATTTATGGAATTTTTCTCTTTAATTATTGATCCTTCCAATAATATCATTACCATTGATGACTCTTAGGACTCTATAGACCCATTATTACATTTTGGTCCACTATAAAATCCCAAACGATTCTTCTTTCACAAAATAGAAATGTATATCTAAATCTCATTTCACATCATTAATTTGTTAAAATTTGGTGGTCTCCCTTAATCTCCTCTGGATAAATGAACCCAATATTTGAGGCCTTAGATGTATTCCCCAACGATAATGAGATCAATTTTTTGCATCGTAGTTGGACGTTATTTCTTACCAAGAATCTGCAAATTCATGTGATGAATGATTATATTAGGGAGTACAATCTTAATGACTATATCCCAAAACATGAGCTATATATAAAGATTTTCTAAGAGGAAAAATCCAATTGGGGCATCCCACAAATAGAGGAATTAAATTGATCTAGTCAGACTTGTGGAAATGTATAAAAGATTGAACTTCTTTCCCTAGATTGGAAAAAGTTATCATCTCTATAATCTTAAGTAGATGAATTAGGATTTATTAAAAACTAATGTGGTTTAGGAGACACCCTGGAGGTATATTAGTGTTAGTTGTCACCACCAACAATTCTAAATTTCCTCAACCCCTCATGAAATATTTGAATATATCACCTAGTAAAAACCATCCTTAATCACCAAAAATAAGTTTCCTCGGAGGAGGTCACACCAAGTATAGAAGACCATAGAGGTAAGGGAGTGTACATATATCCTTTCTCCCAATAAATATATATTAGAGGTAACTAAAAAACATGAATATATTCTTAATCATCGTAAAAAATCCCTCCAGCATATCATAGGATCACCATACCAAGAATTTCAGTGTATCCTAACTATGAACAAGGATAATGCACATATCCTTTCTTAAAAATAAAAATCAAATCACCATTTTCTTACATTAATAAAATATCTAGATTATATCATTGATTTAACCTCCCTAGTAATGTGGTATATTATGTAAGAGATAGAAGAAAACCATTGGTATGTTTCAATGAACACTAGGGGATAGGAAAATATTTATGTTTTCAGTAACTGTATGAGAGAACATCGATATATCCCAATAACTACTATTGAGAAGACCCATATTCCCACTATCACTCTATAAGATCATTAACATATCCCAATGAGGGATGATGATCAGGGGATGGATCATATTCCCTTTCCAATAGGTATTTTCTTATATATTCTAACTGTCACTCAGGGGTGGTATAATAACGCTTCCTCCATCTCATGAGCTCATAAACATATTGTTGTTGTCTCTCTACAAGAGATTGAAATTCATGCGAATAGAAGGGTGATTGAAAACCTAAAATAGAAATATCATTAGTTGAATCATGTATTACATCTTATGTATATGAGTACCATTAACATATCTCAATGTATCCCTTTGAGATGCGGGCTCATTTTCCTTTCCTCATCTATAAATATTATTGGCATATTTCGATTGTGACTGATGACTAGTAATGGTATTATAACCATGTACCCACTATTTCTTGCTATGATTTTTAGTATATTTCACTAAACATCCAAAATATTCATCATTTTATTATAATGAATTGTATTGTGGGGAAATATGAGGATTCATATATATAATTAATTTTTATAGAATTACAAAAATTTGATCGCGGTCAACGTTTACACCCCATTATCCTAACCACAAATATCTAAGAGGTATTATCAAGGGAATCATATAACCCGTGAGTAGGATTATATTCCATATATAATCTATTATGACCTTACTGAATCCCTTAAAGAAACATTGATTGTGGATTAAGAACCTATTTGTTCATCATCAATGGAATAAGACCATAGTGGCCATTATTGAACTCCCCATGGAATATACAGTAACAAATCTACTAGTCCTCCCCAAAGTGTCTCCCATATATGTCCTCCCCATTGTAATATATAGTCCAACTATATATTTCCCATCCATGGTAAAAGATATAGAGGTCATCCGTATAATATAAAAAATAATAAGACATAAGGTACTCCCTTTTATAACCCACCATGATTTGGTAACATTTAAGTTCCTCCCCATGGAAGAAAATATATAAACTAAAGTGGACCAACCTGTGGTTCTCACTATAAATGACCATATTATAATAAAATTTTATTTGAGAATAATGTTCCATCCCAGGTCCAAACCAATTCGATAATACCATCATATTGAGAGGAAGATGAGTGATATAGGATGAATAAATAAAAAACCTCTTCACTGACCATTAAATTTTCAATCTCTTCAAAGGATAGTCTATGGAGAGAATTAACTTCCACACACCAGCTTATCTTTTACCCTTTTATAAAACCAATAATTTTTTAAATATCCTTGATTCCTTTGATAGTATACTACGTAGGTTGAGGAATATCCCTCAAAATAAAATGAGAATTCCATAGTTATTTGGAAGGATATGGCTAAGGAAAATATACTTGTCATATAATAACCCATGTAAAATTATATATATATAATCATGAATTAAATAAAATAAAAATACAATCATAATTTATTCTATAACATAATGGTGGTAGTAATGATGGAGATATTACTATATCAGTTAAATGCTACCTTCATAAATAATATCACAATGCACTCACTAAAAATAATTTATCCATGAATTTATTTTAAATTTTAAATTTAATAAATTACCTTAATTTCATAATTAATAATATCAAAATTATCTTAGTCTGATATTTTGTTATTTTTTTTAAAGGGATCATATAATGTTGAAAAATATGGTTTAAAAAACATATAATTTCTATGAATTTATATTTATATAAGATTTCCCTAAAAGATTAAAACAAATTTTTGTGATAAAAAATGAATTTGAGGAATATAATTATGAATTTTATAAAATTTTTTGAACTTATAAAACATATGGAAAATGTATTACAAACCAAGATAAAATGTTACTTTAAGAAAAATAGTTTTCATTATTTTATTTGAATCATGTATATTGAATGTAAAATTTTGTTTTTTATTTAATTTAAAAACACATATATTATTTTATAATAAATTTATTTAATTTATTTAAATCATTATCCATGTTAATTTTATCTAACATATAAATTTATATTTTAAAAAGTTATTTTTCTAGTGAAATATTTTTATGTTATTAAAAATGTTTATTTTGTGATTAAATTTTCACAAATTTCAAAATTTTATTTGAAAAAATAATTATTAAATTTTTAATTAGAAGAATAAAATTAGATAATATTATAATCTTAATTATTTTCATTACAAATAATTACTATGGTTAACAAATCATTAAAAAGGTGAACATAAATTAGGGTTAAAATTAAAATATTTAATGATAAATCCCAATAACACTCAAGGTTGTCTAAAAAAGGAGATTCTAGCTTAGTTTCAACACAACATAAGATTAACCATCTATTTTACCATTTTATTACCATTGAACCATGAATAGAAACTGAATAATATTTAATATTTATGGCCTACCCAAAAAACTACCATTATTTTCACTTATATAAGAGAATCATTTTTACAACATCAAAAATAAAATTTCCATATAATATATCCTTTGAAAAAATACCAATTTTCCAAATATTATAACTATATTTCATGTCCAAAATAATTTTTTCTCCATTAGTAATCATAATTCCTTTATTTAAAAGGATAATCACTAGTGAAAATTATAGTCTTCAATGTGAGTACCAACTTCTTACAAATGTTTCCTTCTTAATGTTTATTATCTAATACTTATCAAAACCTATTAATATAATGGATTTCAATTAATTAGTCTGATAAAAATTTATTATATTAATTAATATACTACTATTTTTTCAATTCCATCCATTAAAAAAAATAAAAAAAGTGTCATTAGGGTGTGAGCACGGACTACAACCTCCACGGGTCAAAATCTTTCATTTTTTGATTCATATTATTCTTGTTTATTTTAACGATGTGATTGATTAATAAATACTATATTTATAATTTAAATTTTATTATAAAATGTGAAATTTTAATACACATTAACTACCTATCATTCTTAAAAAAACATTTATAGTGTGTTGTTCCAACTACAACTTTCATCAATTAATGTATCTAGTTTTCCTCTAGTATCATTCATATTGATTAGAAACTCTTTAAATTTATGTCACCACCATAAAAGTATCTGAATTATATAATTATTATATTTTAATAATGATATTTTTATAAAATAAACCTTGTTTATATTCATAATCATCCAATAAATATATATTGTTCACATTTGGGTCGGTTTAACCACCTACTTAAAAAAAAATTATAAAACTATTTAATGTATGATTATGTGAAATTAAATACAAATTTTATTAAATTTAAAATTTAAAATAACAATATTATAATGTTTATATAATTTTTATATTATGTATTTTAATTATTATTGAAATATCATATTCAATTGCTAAAAATTTCCAAAATCAATTTAGCCGTGATTCCACTTTCAAGAATTATAACTAAAAAATTAAAATAATGAGATAATAGAATTATAAATATATGAAATTTATCTACTATATAACTTTATATGTTTTAGTAATGATAAAATTTTGGAGTATAATATTTAATATCAATTATTTTATGAAACTAGTACAAATAATCAAATTTATAAATAAATAATGTGGGGAAAATGGGTAAACTATCTATAATTCATATAGAGAATGACTGAGTATAAAGATTATAATTTAATATGGATATGATTAATGTTATTAATTAATTTAATAATATAGATATTAGTGTGATATATTATTGTAAATTATGTCCATAGAAGTTATGATAATATATAAGGGTTTTCAGTTTCAAATTCATCTCTTTGAGAAATGTTTTATATTACAAATCTAGTTTCCATTATTTGGTGTATATACATCTAATTATAGATGTTATATCATGAAATTAATTTTATTTATAATATTTTATGATCAATTTCAAACTCCATCTTTCTATAGGTTTTGATTGAAATTATACAATCTTATAAGTGTGGTTTTCTATCATAATTTTCATTCTTTTTGACTCATGTGTTATTCACCACTTATTTATTTTTCTGTAGTGAATAAATTTACATGAACAATATTTTATCATACGAGGAATGAATTTAATGTTATTAAAATTTATATATTGTTATCACTACCTCATATTCTATTGATATAAGATTCACCAAAACTATTTTACAACTCAATCTTTTCCACAATGGGGAAATCTCCCTAATTATTGGTAATGTATAAGTGTCTGTAGTTTCAAATGAAATAATTATATGTTTTCATATTATAAGTGGATGTGGATATAGAACTGATGTAACTAGATTTAATCACTAAAAATCATTGGTTTATAATTTAGTATTTTATCACTCTGTTTCATGATGAGTAGGCTTATGACTTCACATCTGGATAGTCATTCCCAGGGTATATGATTTGGAATATTCACACACACATTATGAACAATGATGAAGTATTTTTTCTAACATTTCCATAGGCACATATGAAAGGATACTATTGATCCCAATCACTATCTTCCATGGATACCCCCATTGTTTTTAAAGAACCCTTACCCAACATTTCTTTGATAAGGGTACATCCAAATACTTTGATGATACCCCAGTGATTTTGAGTAGATTAACAAATATTATCCTAAACATCAAATTTTTTATAATTAAATGGGTAACTATTTATTTCCTTTATTTTTCATTAAATGGATTGAAATAATTATATTCATCTATAGGTTCCTTAGGGAATGGAATAATATATACTATTGAATTTTATGGTGAATGCATTGGACTTAATCAATATAGGGATGGGGCTGAGAATTGTAAAGCCCCATAATGAATCAATAGATCTCATGGGGCCAAATATATATGATTTTAGTGTATAACTCTTCCCATATCAGTGTAATGTATTATCAAATGGACTTCATGACATGATTTTAAATTGAGAATTATAAATTCCATCAGTAAGAGATCAATGATTATTATTATCTATGTTTTGTTGATGATCAATTATATAGAATGCCCTTATTTTTTAGTTGATTATGGGTTTATATTTTTCATTTATTCTTTCCATATATCTTATTCGATGAATATTTTATGATATATTCCACTATATAGTACTCATTTTTAATAATTAAGATTAGCCTAATTTTATTTCCATTCCCCACTGATCCAAAAGTACAACTATGTGTAATTTTATAGGATATTATTGAATGGATAACAATGTTATCACAATGTGTTCATACTTTATCTTATGTTTTCATGTGCAACATAGGTTTCAATATAGTCTTATAAAACTACTATATTGTTGGATCATGTAGGAAATCTTGGAATATATACCATAATTTAATATAACTAATGGATTTGGGTTTTTAGTGCACAATTTTCTACAGTTGGTATAATCAAAATTTTTGTCAAAAAATTAGGGACTAGATTTAGAGGAAAAAATGTAGATAACAGATGTACTTTGAAAAAACACCCAATATTTATAGGGAAAACTCTCTAAAAACTAATATAAATTTTATTTTTAAATTCACATCAAGTTATAATTATATATATTACATTATATGAGATATGAATACTAATAGGAGGAATAAATAACATATTTATAATCATAGTCAATGAAGTGATGTACCACTAGCACAAGTCAATAATGTTGGAGTAAATTATCATCAGAGAATAAAAATATTAAGGAAGTAAACCCATGTTATGAAAAATAATCTCACCCATATAGAGTAACCCATTGACCCCAACATGGTATAACTATATTGGATTACTTCATGTGATAAGAAGGTTAAAAATTTAGAGGGAATTATAACCCTATGGTAGTTGAACAATAGATCAACACTCTAGATAATACCATTCATTCTTTAAGAAGTACTAAAGATGAAAAGGTAATCATGGTTTTTATAATATAAAGGGAAGTGTGGAAAAACAATGGTCAATAATTCAAAACACTAGAGGTCAATAAAATGTCTTTCCTATTGAAAAGGAAAATATCTTAAGAATAAAGGATTTACTAATGGTACAAAATATATGTGATGTTTTTCTAGATGTATCACCTATTTTTTCACTTGAGTGTGAAGTCAATTTCATTGTTGAACTCATTCTTTCTAAATGAAATAGATCTAAAACCCACCATGGAATGAAACAAGTGGAGTTGTTGGAGTTGAAGAAGAATTTGTTGGAGTTGTGTGATATGGTATTTATACACCCTAGTATTTTACTATGGGGAGCTCCTATCTTATTTTTTAAAATGTAGGATGGTTCTATGAGACCATGCATCGATTATAGGTACATGAATGCAATTTTTATAAATAATAACTATCCTTTACCACACGTTGATAAATATTTTCATAAACTTCAATGGGTCTGATACTTTTAAAATATCAATATTCAATATGTTTATAATCAGTTAAGGGTGAAAAGGGATTGTATATCAAATATGGTATTTCAAACAGTGTTTGTATATTATGATTTTATCATAAAAACTTCGAAATTTACTAATGAATCTATTATCTTCAGGGTTATCTTACACTACAACAAAAACCGGGTTTAGTGGCGGTTTTGTGGCGGCGGTTCACAAAATCGCCGCTAAACATTTTCGCCAAAAGTTTTCGCAGTGGTTTTTAATAAACCGCCGCAAAACCCAAAATTTATTTTAACATTCCCGACCCTTCATCCCCCACACCGATCGTTCCCAAAACCCCCACGCCCTCCCTTCTTCCCCTAACCCCCCGGCGACCCGCAACCCTCGACCCCCAACTGTCCGGCGACCCCCAACCATCTGGTGACCCGCAACCTCCAGCGACCCCGCGACCTCCGTCTCCGGCGACCCCACGAACTCTATCTCCAACGACCCGTCTTTTCCAGGTATGTATCCATTTAACTAGGTTTGAAGTATAGAAAATTTTGATAGACTTCACACATGGTGATAATATTGAGAATGATGGGTAGGTGATCGTTTCATTGGAGGTTTGAACATGGATTCAATGATTTATGACACAATAAGTTAATATAGAATAGTTATATAAATCCTAGAGTACAGAGGAGAATAGTTGAAAAGATTAAATGGGTGGTATTATGGAATAAAATTGAGATTATGGATTGTGTATTGGGGATATTTCCTCCTTCACATGGTTGAAAAGAGGGAATGAGTGGGTTGTTATGGGACATGACTTGGTTATATGAAAAATGAATGTTTGGTAGTTTCATTATGGAATGGAATATAGTTTTTAATCATGATCATGACATGGGGCTTGATGGAATTAAAAAATATCATGGGTAAATATTAAAAAAAAATCCTTTTAATTAATGGTTAATAGTTGGGAAAAATATGGGTGATGGCTGCATGGTTTGTCATTAAATATGATTAATATAAAATATAAATAATGTAATATGGTTGGTGAAATGAATCTATAAATGGCATAAATGATGAGGCATGATGGTAAATTATTCATCTTTATTATGGATCATTGTATAAGATATGGGGATGGTCATTGTGTTATAGTTGGCAGTGATGGTAATGTGAGGTAGTAGTAGTGTGGTGATTTTTACTAGCTATAGAAGTTCTATTTGTTTAATTATGTCTTATGTTGGTCTTGTGTGTGTCTATAAATATACTTAAATATTATTATTTTTTGTTTTTGAATACATCCCATTTGAGTTAGATACCCTTCTCGAATCCCAACAAGCTCTGGGTACTAGGTTGTTTCCCCTAACATTTGGGTTGGTGAGGGAATGGATGCATGCCTACTCCCCCATCTCCACTCTCCCTTCTAGTTTTAGAATTATCTTTGATGTATTTAGGTGGGTAAGATCATATTTTTAAAGTATATAGTGAAATAGAAGACCATAATTGTTATTTATGTGAAGGTACATTACGTATTAGAAAACCCTTTGAGTCATTGATGATGATTATAAACTAGGTCAACTATAAGTCCCTATGGTGTATTGAGATAATGATATGATGTAAGTAAAATAGTGGACTATAAGTGGTATTTTTGGGATGGGCTATTGTGGTGTTGATGTAAGGATATATATTAGAGGCTGTGCATGGTAGGTGGAGGGAATTAGGTTAATGTCCTTCATGATTTTGATTCCCAGCAGTACTGGTTTTGAGAACTGTTGATGATATGTGATATGTGATAGAGGCTATTGGCTAATGATGATGTTATAGATAAGGTTTGTGGTATGGTTGTAATATGAGATATAGTATTCTATGGAATAAATGTTAAAGATATTGGGAGAATATGACATTTTATATTAGGGTGCGATAGTGAAAAAAATAAGAAATTGGTTTTAGGGTGCCTTTGTGTCATATTTATCTGATATTATTTTACCATGCATGATTATGATATTTAGTAATAGAGTCTTGCTGAGTATTTTAAATAGTTGACCTACTAGGTGCTTACTAGTTATGTTGTTTGTTCAATGATGTGTTATTATACTACTTTAACTTTTTCATTGGAGGTATTGTGTATAATCATACTAAGGATACATATTATGATAAACCCCATATATATAAAAAATTCTATATTCCTAGGATATTTTTTTGACTAAGTTCGGTCGTACTATCTTTGTGCTTGGTGTTTGTTGTGAAATCACTACCGTGGAGATTTATTTGGTATTTTTATCTTGGGGTTTTTATTTTTTTTATGTATTCATTCTTTAAAGTATTATTGTTGATTTAAATTTATATATATATATATATATATATATATTATGATGTTGTTCAATGTTATTCTTTTTTTATTATTGGTACATATGATGGTAATTCCTCTCATCCTTATTTTTTATACCACTATTCTAGTCATCAACCCGAGGCCTATAGGAGGTTGGATATGGGGGTCACACTCATCTTTAACTTAATTCTAGGAAGCGTTTCCATTGAGGTTGTGTATTGAATTAACCCGGGTAACCCTCAAACATGGTAACTGACCCATTCTGTTACATACCCGAAGGTTATTCCCGATCCTCATGGGTTGGAGGCAAGCACCAATGCATTAAAAAACACAACAAAGGGAAACATGTATCCCAACATGATCAGCACATTGCATATATGTATACACAAAATGAAAAGGAATGTGGAATACTTAAGGAATATATATACCATAATAGTCAAAAGACAGTAGAAAAGAACAATTAAAAAAAGTAGTCAACGTTTCGAAAACAAGCCTAACTACATGGACTAAAAAAACTAATCCATGAGATGGTGTGAATGAACTCCCTCCATCTCAACACCAGATACCCAAAACTAGCTAACACAAACCTCACCACCTCACTTCAGCACCTTTCCCTTCCCAGTATTGGAAGACATACAAATGTCTACGTACCCCTAAGGAGGTGCACAAGGTGTGAGCTAGCAGCCTCCATAGGATCCCACTCAGGTGTTCCATATCAAGCCTCTATATAACTATTCATGTATTCTTATTTTAAATATAACATTGAATGATAAGAAGTAATGAAATTTTATAGAAAACATGGGTAAACATTTCCCTTTTTCCTAGTTCTAAACAAAAGTAGGTACAAAATGTATATCAATTATAACTCAGAAATCCAATCAGTACAAAATAAAATAAGTAGTAGAGGCATAAGTACCATGGAACACTATAGTTTAGACTAGAAGAATACTTATACCATAATAAATCATGTGCACAAT
Source organism: Viscum album (assembly GCA_963277665.1). NCBI lineage: Eukaryota > Viridiplantae > Streptophyta > Magnoliopsida > Santalales > Viscaceae > Viscum > Viscum album. Next base: position 205,695 of record CAUJRU010000595.1, read on the forward strand.
TCAATTCCTATAACACATGCCTAGGAAGAAGAGGAATACCCCATTAGTAAACACCCCCCCCCCCAGAAAATGCTAATAGTTGTCCCCTATAACAATGGGACTAAGAAACCAAGGAAATACCCATGAGAAAACCTCTTAATAATCACAAAACATGGACGATGGACTCATGATAAACCTTCCACCTAAGTACCCAAGGTAACCTAAGTGCACATTTTCACAAATCAATTTCAATATTTTAAAAGTACCCATTTCATTTTCATTTATCAAAAATCATGGAAAAAAATTTCTCTCAAAAACCCCTTCTTAAACAAATGAAAATAGTAATTCCAATTTGATATATCAACATATAAATTAAGAGAAATTAGGCTAATTATCATAGGCTAGAGATGGAACCAACTACCTCAAAGCTCAAGTCACACATTCCTTTAATGGGATCCACCAACAATGAAAACCCAATGATGAAAAAAAAGGACCTAGAATATAATAAAAACATTAATATTGATATAAATTAGAATAGAAGGGGTTGGTGGAAAGAGAAAACACCAAATACCTCAAGAAAAGACATCTGATGCACCACAACTAACCAAGGAATGACCTCCATAATGAGATCTCCCAAAGGATCTATAAGAATACACAAAGATTCAAAAACATAGGCCACCAGATCTGATAATGTTACCCTAGGGTGCCACCATTATCAAGAGAAACGAAGAATCGAAAATATTTCTTGCCCAGAGAGATGCGCCACAACTATAATAAAAGATCCAATGTTGAATGGATCAATCTAGATGGAGCATAGTCTCCCAAAATAACAGGAGAAGATCTCTATGTAGGGATCCAAGGGCCTGGAGAAAAGAACTGAAACCAAAATAGCCACTCGCCTATTTTAAAAACTAAATGAGGACCATTTGATGATTTGTAATACTATTACCTACTGTGAAATCCATGGTGTTCTAGTATGTTGAAAAATCCTTCACCTCGAATTAAAAATCCATTATTTTAAAATTTACGATGTGAAACCACTCTTCCCAAGGTGTAAACATTCACATCATGAATACCCTTTCATGACTTGTATCTAGTAATAGTTACACGATGTGTAACCTAGTTATACAGTGTGAAAGACTTTTGAATCATGTAGAAAAAGCTGGTTAAAGATGAAAGTACAACAAATATCTGACTTCACCATTTTAGGTATCTTACCAATTCCTTCCTAGTCCTTTACAGACAATGGAAAAAAAGAAAACCATGAAGAGGATAAAAAAATACCTGATAGATCAGTAATAGGATCTTACAAACTCCCCACTATAAATAATTTTTGTCCTCAATAAGTCATGTAAAAGATGTAATCCATGGAAAAATATGAGTTCACTGCTCCTTCATCAACGACTCATGTTCCCAATTCTCATGATAATTTGATCCTTGTTTCAATAGAACCCTAACCAATGGAATAAAATTACCACAAAATACATTCACTTGAGAGTCAAAAATCTCAATTGATTTCTCCAAAATAGAAAAATATGGATCAAAGTCAATTTCTTCCCAACTTAGAATGTGAGCGGGATCAGGATGGTATTTCCTGAGATGATACATGTGGAAACAATCATGAATACATATCATAAAAACCAACAATTCTAATCGATAAGAAACCTATATGAGCTTATTAGTGACCTCAAATGGTCTAACTAATCTTAGAGCCAACAGAAAAGAACAAATATCAATTCCAAAAGTCTAACATATCTCTGTCTCTAACTCAACGACACCCTTATGAGGAACGCATGGAAGGTACAACCATGTAATATATATGGATAATAGATATATGAATATTTTTCTTCGGTTTATGAGGATAAATGGGATAGAACCATTTAATTATTTTAAAAAAAGTATCATCACCAAAATAAAAGATCACTTGAACCATATGCTTATTATATAAATAAAAGGTACTTGATTATATGTAATTAAAAGATAATAAACATAATACAATGAGAGGAAACTCTAGAAATGGGAACCCATGCATTGGTATTCTATATTAGTGATTTTGGATGGATGTTACAAATACCGACTGGTATCCCATTTCTAGATATGGAAAATAAAATAGAACATTTAATTGAGATGACCACACATGTGAGTATATGAGATGTTCAGGAAAGTTGTAGTATTTTTTGTGAGGGTGTGGAAGTAATATGAGTGGACCAATGTATCTCATTAATGTAGTGGGTATAGAAACTATTTAATGCAACATAAATGTGTGATTGACAGTGTTATGATAATTGTATAACCTGATATTCTTACTGCTCATCAAATAGGTGTTCACGCTGTCTCCTAGGGACCAGACTTGTTTGTTTTGTCTGGGAATGCTAAGTAAGTTGTAAATGTGATCAATGAATCATCTTTATTATATTATTCATACATTATGATCAATGGGTCATCTTTATTATATTCTGATTCTGCAATCTTACAATATCATATATTTTCTGTAGGCACATTGTGATAAATGGATAAAAGCTGGATCACATTACTGAGGAACACACCTCAGTATGTTAAGGGTTTGAATGAGTTTTTAGATTTTGCGATTTCTAATCAATCTGTTGAAGGGAGAATAAGATGTCCATGTCCTAAATGTAAATTTAGAACATGGTTGAAGAGAGATGAAGTTTATGAACATTTAATATTGAAGAAAATACCTTGTCAATATTTGGGTTGGGATTGGCATGGAGAATCGAACAATACAGAAATAATTAGCACTGATGTTAACCCACAGAATGAGGTCCCAAGTTCATCGATAATAGAAAATTAAATGCAAAACCTCATAAATGATGCATTCGGCACTGCAAGACACCACTATCAGGATCAAAACATATCAGAACAACCAGAAAAGGGTGCTACAAATTGCAACGTGACAAGTGATGTTTTTGAGACTGTAACACAATTATATCAAGATTGGAACATATCATTGGATCCTCCTCTTGATTCTGTAGAGACAAATGTAACGGAAAACTTCACTGATAAAATGTGTTTCATGATTTAGTTGACGATGGAAATCAAGAGTTGTATAGTGGGTGTTTGAAATATTCAAAGCGTTCATTTCTGCTGAAGTTGTACCATATCAAATTTCTATGTGGAATTACAAATACGGAAATGTCCATGATATTGTATTTGATTCATGATTCATTTCCTAAAGCAAAAATCCCAGAATATTTTTATGGTATGAAAAAAGTTGTTAACAAGCTTGGTCTGAATTATATAAAAATACATGTGTGTCCCAATGATTGTATGCTTTATTGGGGAGAAGATTCAAGTAGATAGAATTGCAAGAAATGTTCTTCTTCTAGATGGAAGTCAAAGGGTGTTGTTGGAAGTCTGACTGAATATAATTTCATGAAGAAGAAGAAAATTAACACACCTGCAAAGGTTTTGCGTTACTTTCCTTTGAATCCATGATTCCAAAGATTATTCATGCCATCAAAAACTGGCGAACACATGAAGTGGAATTATTTAGATAATAACAACGATGGGTTAATGAGACATCCATGAGATTCCCAATCATGGAAGACATTTGATTCATTACATCTAGATTTCTCAGCTGATCCAAGGAATGTTCGATTGGGATTGGCTACCAATAGATTCAACCCATTTGGGACTTTGAGTACAAGTTATAGCATTTGGCCAGTTTTTTTGATCCCTTATAATCTACCTCCATGGATATGTATAAAACAATCATATTTTATCGTTTCAATGATTATTTTGGAAAAAAATGCCTGGAAATGATATTGATGTATACTTGCAGCCTTTGATTGAAGAATTGCAGGAGTTATAGAGTAACGGTGTTGAGACATTTGATGTTTCTTCTAAAACAAAGTTCAAAATGCATGTTGCTTTACTGTGGACCATTAGTGACTTCCCTGGGCATGGGAATTTATCTGGTTGGAACACTTATATGGGTTTGTCTTGTCCCGTTTGTAACTTTGATTTTGAGCCCAAAGGGCTACCTCACAGTAGAAAATGGTGCTTCTTATGCCATCGAAGATTTCTCGATGCATCTCATAGATTTCGGCTGAACAAATCAAAATTTAATGGTTTCATTGATCATAGACCACCACCAAAGTTTTTAACCAGTTTTGAAATATTGACACAGCTTGAAAATGTTGAAACAGAATTTGGGAAGGTTCATCATTTGAATGATAACAGAAAATGGGTCCGAAGTGCATCGTCAAGTGAAATCAGAACGCAACAATGTAAGAAAAAATTATATTCTTCAAAATTTCGTATTGGGAATTTAATTTGTTGTGCCACAATCTTGATGTGATTCATATTGAGAATAATGTCTATGATAATTTGATTTTCACATTACTTAATGAGCATGGAAAGTTGAAGGATCATCTTAATGCTCACAAAGACTTACAAGTAATGAACATAAAACGCTATCTCTAGCCAGATGAGAATGAAAAGTATGCTCCAGCCATTTTCGCAATGAAAAATATGGATAAAGATACATTCCATCGAATTTTAAAGAATGTGAAGTTATCTGATGGGTATTCGAGTAACATCTCGAGGTGTGTTGACTTGAAGAATCGTAAGTTACATGGATCGAAAAGTCACGATTCACATATTTTGTTACAGCAGTTACTACCATTGGCATTTCGTACATTATTACCTGAAAAAGTTACTGATGTTGTACTCAAATTCTTCACATTTTTCAGGAAAATATGTGGGAAAGTTTTATATCCATTTCAGCTTGACAACCTCTAGAAGAGGTTTGTATTGACTATTTGTGCAATGGAGATGATCTTTCCTCCATCGTTTTTTACTATCATAATGCATTTAATTGTGCATTTGGTTGATGAAGCCAAATTAGGAGGCCCCATTCATTATCGATGGATGTATCCAATTGAGAGGTATTTTATTTATATTTTTTCTAGTTAAGTAAACAAATTTTGAAATTTAAATAAATGCATAAAATTATTATTTTATTTCACAGATATCTTGGACATTTGAAATCATACGTGAGAAATAAAGCTCAACCAGAAGGCTCTATTGCTGAAGGTTATTTGGCCGAGGAATGTCTTACCTTTTGTTCTAAGTATTTAGATGATATTGAGACAAGATTTAATCGAGTTGGACCTGTTGACGACACATCAGCTCAATCTCAAATGCATTAGAAATCAAAAATATTTCCTGATATAGGCCGATCAGTTGGGAGGACCTCAAATGTGACAATAACAGAATCGGAATTATTACAGGCACATAGATATGTGCTACTGGATAGTGAAATTGCATATCCATTTATTGAAGAGTTGAGGATACAAACAAAGAGATGAATGAGAGGCCGAACACTAAATGAGAAGGATATAACGAAAGCTGTGAATAAAGAGCTTGTAGAATAGTTTGCACGACGTGTAAGTTCATAAATATTGCAATAAATAAGAATATTAGTTTGACACATACAATTTGTAAATCTATTAAATTATATTTCTTTTTTCAGATCATGAATACTGATACTCGAGCAGACTTGTCAGAATATTTGAAGTTTCTTGCTAGAGGTCCTATAAAGCAAGTTAGAAAGTTCGACACTTATAAAGTGAATGACTTTAGATTTCGTAAAGTTGATCGAGAAGTGGGTTTGAAAACACATAATAGTGGTATATTTACATTTTCAGAAGTGGGATATTATGGAAAGCTGTATGATATTATTGAATTAAACTACCATGGACGTTTTTCTGTTGTTTTATTCAAATGAAAATGGGTCGATATTATCAGAGGTGTTAAAAGAGATTCATTGCAATTTAATTATGTGAACTTCTCTCGCTTGATGGATGTTGGTGATCGTGAAATGCATGATCCATATATCTTAGCATCGCAAGAAAAAATGGTATATTATGTGAATGATGTTGTGGATAAAGGGTGGAGTGTAGTTACTCACGTAATACAAAGAGATTTGTATGATATGGGTGATGAAGTGGAAGATTTGACCTATGAAATTGAATGTCATCAACAATAGGAAGCAGAATTATTTGTTCATCATGATATTGAAAATATTAGTCTTACAAGGATGAATGAAGTGGATGAAGCAATGGAGCAGGAAACTGACATGATTGAAGAGGGAAAATGATTGTATGTACAATTATTCATTCATGCAGCAACCACTTGTTTCATTTCTGTAGTCATTCATTATCATTGTTATATATATTTTGTTTGTTAGTACTGGGCATCTATTATCATTTTTAATTTTTTTTTTCTGTATAATTTTTTTGAAATATATATTTTGAACTTAATTTTATTTGATTAAATGATAGGAATTCCAAGGAGGAAGCGGTATACTATTTCATCTAGTTCTGCGATGGAAGCCGATCCATCTGGGTCACTCCCCATGACATCTGAGGCACCAACTGCCTACTCCCCCGCACCATCTCCCCCAGCACCATCTCTCAGACCATCAGAGGGCCTCCCATTAGAGGCTGAGTCGTCGACTCCCCCTACAGGTGCCTCATCAGTTGGGCGGCGACAGACCCATTCCAGTTCATCCTGGACATACTGGAGGGTCACAGTCATAGGTATAAATTTTAATTAAATAAATTTATTTCATTTTTCTTATACTCATTGTTTTCTCATTGAAGATGACAAAAATAAAACCATGGAGAAACACTTAAAAAGCTCAGATGTTTGGAACTTGAATGGCGAAAAGATAGTTGTTCCATTTGATTCTTATGGGGTCCCTACGGATGATGTCGCGGGGTTACTTGGCCAGATTATTGGTCAATTGGAAGAGGAGCCCATTTCCCTTCCCATTTCATATGATGATTAGAGACATATGCCTCCGAACTAGAAAAATGATGTTTTCGATTCTCAAATAAAGGTAATTTTATTACATTATGGTTTAATTGAATGTCATGTTACTAATATGTTCCAAAAGAATTTCTATATACATATGTTCTTCCAATTCACAGTTGCTGATGTGATAGCAGGGAAGTGGACTTTCAAAAATCTTGGTAAAAAATGGAAAGATTTCAAATGGAGATTGTGGTGTGATATCAATGACACTTCATTGACCTTGGAACAAATGTATGACAAGCTACCTAGTGGGGTACCGAAAGAGTAGTGGAATGTTTTGGTTGACAGGCATTGTGATGAGAAGCAGATGGTATTAAAATATATATTATTATATTATCCTCATTTTACATTAATACATGTATATGAAGAGGAGATGAAATTGGATACATTACTGTTTAATTTCATTTTATTTATTTCAGGATCTCTCACGACAGAATGCATCAAACAGGGCAAAGCAAGTCATCCCTCACACGGTGGGCTCAAAAAGCTTTTCTAGAAGCCAAATGTCATTGGTAATATTTTAAATAGTTTAAATATTTATAATAAAATATTATATATTTAATATATTGAATTTTTTATTGATATTTTCTTAATTCAGTCACAGAATTTAGGGCACGAAGCCTCCCAAACTAAACAGTGGTTAGATGTTCACAGAAAATCAGATGGCTCTTTTGTTAATGAGCCTACCAAAGAAGTTGGGGTATGAAGTCAAATATTTATTATAATAACTTATTATCAGTTTTTACTGTGTTAATATGTATTAATATTTGATTTATGGGTAAAAATTAAAGAACTATGGGATGCCAATCCTGGGCAGTCCTACTCAGTCTCCCAGGATGACCCGGTTGCTCAAGTCCTTGGGAAGGAGCATCCTGGTAGAGTGTGCGGGATTGGTTTGGGACCCGTACCATCTGAGGTCTTTAGCAGACCATCAGGGATTCTGGCCGCATCTAATCCTGGTTATATTCAGCCCATAGCTGAAGATGCTCAGAGGGATATGTCTTCTTTATGAGCCACAGTTCAAGACCAAGGGGCTCAGATATCCGCTATGCAGAAAGCGTTGACTGATTTATATCAGCAGATGAGAAGATATGCTCCCAGTGGTAGTGCACCGAGTGGTGGTAAGCAGGTAAATCACAAAAAGTCAAAATCATTTAGTTTGCAAACATTTATTAGTTTTAAGTTTAATTATAAATATGCAATAATATTTAATTTTCAATATAATTTTCTTACAGGTGGCAGCAGGATATGGAGGTGGAGAGGGTGACGATGCATCATCGGACAATGAGTAGTATTGTTGATGTGTTGAACAAATATGGGAAAGGTTGGTTTGTATATATAACATGTGTGGTGTATGGAACCTTTAAAAAACCATTGGTCTTAGAGGAGCTTCAGTGGCTAACCTTGAATGATCACAATAACCTCAGGTGGTAAAGAGAATGATGTGTTTGGTTCATTGGTTAGATGATCTATGGTAATAGGCTCTTTGATGTTTCTGTTGTAAATTCAGCATTGGGAATTGGACTCATTAGGGTGTTTTATGTCCAAACAGCCATGTTGAATGGATATCACTAGATCAATATGGTTTTCTGAGGTGATTTTCATAATCATTAATAGTTTTTATGAGGCACGTAACCACATCACATGAAAACCAATGCAACTCCCTTCCCATGAAGCTTCCCTCTTTTCTAACTTTTATTTTATGAACATATTGGGAGATTGTTAGATGACATGTCATATGATAAAAAATAATAATCAGAGGGGTTTTACATGATTAATTGGGCTATTTGATGGGTCTTCACATGATCTGGAACAGATCACATGAATTGCATAACCCCTTTGCATGATGTTCCTAGGGTCATGTGATCATGAGACTCATTGAAGTTCACATGGTCCTTGTGATATATGTGATTAATATATATGTATACATGCTTGAATTTTCTTTCCTTTGGGTATATATTAATACCTCTGCTTTGCGTATTTCTTTGTTCCTAAAATATATAATGCTCATTTGGATAACGTAAAAAAATGCCCCCCCCCCCACAAAAGTGTTGTTCGAAGGAACACAGACTCAGTTATGAGGTAGGAAATGACTTCATGAGTCTCTTATGCTTTCTCTGGTTGGAATTCAAAACATATTTTGGTCTTCTATAATTCCATTCATATTACTTGAGGTTCCCTATAAATAGGGGGTGAGAGACTGGTCATTCGACCGGTGACATGAAGCTCCATAGCTCTCAAAACCTCCTCTCTCGTGCGATTCTTTAGCAAGACAACATTTCATGACCTCATCACAAGAACCATACAAGAGACCAAATCATGTGATCATGTCACCTGACCTCTTTGTGTGATCACCTTGTCTAAATATCTCACTTAATCAATCCATGAACTAATCAATGGTAATTTATTTGAACTTTGATGCACACCCTTGGACATTAGTCTATCTTATGTGATTCGGTTGTCTCTTGAAGATTTTTTCATGATATACTAATCTTTATGTGATTCATGCGACCTTCACATGGTAACATGATTATATTTATTAAGAAAATTCATGTGATTAAAAGATGTTTTATGGGTTATGTGATTTTCATGACCTAGAATGGATCATGTGGCAAACGTAATGTTTTCCATGTTATGCACTTATTTTTTTTTTATTAGCACAACCGATTCTCTCTTAATGGTTACATATCTTCTAATATATTCTCTATTCTCTTTAAATATGTCCCCTATTTCTCAAATGTCTTCTTATGTGGTAGACTGGAGAGACCTTATTTCCTGGAACCATAATGTCAATCATCGATACAAATTATTTTATAACAATGATGTTTTAAAGGTTCTTATTCTGACTAAACATCAACCCATTTAATCCTCGTTCCTCCTTCTTATAGGACAAACGACTAGTAGTGATCCCTCCCCTCTCTTCTTTGGCACATTTTGATCCATACACTTTAATCCTTTATGGAATCAAATGTTTTTAATTTTGATCATCTCTAAGCTATAAGTGTATATCCATGTGACCCCCAATATCTTGTTTCATTTGATGTTATCTTGTGTTTCATTCTAAATCCATAATTTTAGGTATTTTGTATGCTTTTAGTATTCTTATTGAATTGGATCAAGTTTTTCAAAAGCATTAAATGAAAGGGTGTTTATGAATATTGTGTAGGTGGTGCATAAATTTTCTCCTTATTATATATATGTTGTATGTGTTGTTTGATGCACAAGTGTAGTAGGGAAGGTAACAATGGATTCGGATGGAACAAAATTAGATTTCCTCATATATGAGACTCAGGAAAGGTTTGTTAGGGCTATGTAAGGTCCTCTGGTTTATAATTATTAATCATGTACATCTATGAATTAAATTGAAATTGGTGGTAGAAATTAGAATGATAACCAAGAGGGGTATTTATTAATGTGAAATGATAATATCTTAAATGTTATTTAAAGAAATCCCTCAATGATGGTGAATTATATAAAACATAATTGATAGTGGAGATCTTATCCAAGTAAGAGTGACTGGAGTAAAATGATGTATATTTTTGGTTGGGTTTAATTAAATTCTTGTTATTATTTTGGTGCTTTAGTTGGGATTTATTACAATGATGTTTCTATATTGTTAATTAGGTTTGGCATAATGCTAACCATTTCTTTGGCATTCTATATAGGTTGGATATTTTTTAACCATGTTGAACACTTATAAATAAGTTATATAAGATTCCAACTATCATTCTTATTGTTATATGGGTTTGGTGTGATTCCAACCAAATTTTTGTGGTTACGTAGGTTATACATGATTCTGACAATTTATCTTGGTTTTTACATAGATTGGGCTTAATTCCAGATATTCCTATGACTTCTTATATGGGTTGGGTGCAATTAAAACTAGTGTTCTTGTTAGTTACATGGGTTGAATGTAATTCCAACTATTGTTATTATTTATTATATGGGTTGGGTGTAATGTTAAACATTTTTATCTTTATGTATATATGTTGGGTGTAACACCAAACCTTATCTTCTTTGATAGTTGTGTTGGGTGTGATTAAAACCATGAATGTTTTAGTACATGTGTTTGTAGTGATGTTAACCATGTTAGGTGTAACACCAAACCTTCTCTTCTTTGATATTTGTGCATGCTATTCATCATTACGAGGAGAAATATATTTTTTATTTTATCATGTACCATAAACCATAATTCCAAAGTGAGTTGATTAGATTATGGTTTCTAGGAACCAAAACTATTTATCTAGCCCATGGTGAGGTAGAAATTGGCCTATGGAATATATTTACGCATGGGGGGATACTTCTTTTAGTGGAAACATATGATGAATTCCTTTCCATTGAGAATGTTTATCATAATTAATGGTTTCTTGTTTGGTTTGTTTTTCAGGGCAGTGGTGCAGTATAAGAAAAAATACTATATTTTTTTCCGGGTCAGCATTTTGTGGCGGTTTTAACAGCCGCTAAATGTAATCGGCAATAAACTTAGCGGCGGTTTTAACCGCAGCTAAGCAGGCTCATGACACACCTGAATTTCATGGCGATTATAGCCGCCACTAATTAAATATCCCTTAAAACCGCCGCTAAATTTACCAAAAACCGCCGCGAAATGAGGTACTATGATGCTTTTCTTTGACTGCCGCGAAATGCATAAAACCGCCACTAATAGATTGCCGATGCCAAGTTTAGCGGCGGTTTCTGTAAACCACCACCAAACCATATAACGGCGGTTTAAATCACCGCTATATTAAAAAAAACAGCCGCTAATAGGCGGTTATCCTGTAGTGTGAAATAGAGTATTAAAGGATTATCTTGAAAACTTAGAGATGATATTTATTATTAATTTCTATCCATCCTCTATTATATTTGAAGAGCATGAGAGTCACCCTCAAATAATTTTAGATACCTTAAAAATAATTATAAGGGAAATATAGTAATTATGCATTTTGGATCAATGAATTATCTTTTCATGGACATGTTGTCCACAAGAATGGAATATCTATTTATCCATAAAAGAAAAAGGTAGTCAAAAAATATCTTATACTAATGAACATAATAGATATCTGAATTTTTCTTTATTTTAGAAGGTTAATATCGATAGTTCTTTGAATATTTTACCTGGTTAGCCAAGACATCAACCATGTTAACACTTAATGGGGTTAAATTCACATGATCAAGGGAATATAGGGAATTTTTTGAAAAGATTAACAAGAGGTTATTTAATTAACTGAAATTAAATATTATACTAGGGAATTACGGTTTGTAATATATAGTAATGTATCGAATAATAGAACTGGTTTTGTCTCTATACAAAATGATTGGTTGATTTCTTATGAATTTAAGAAATTTAAAATCTCTAAATACAAGTATCTGACAAATTTAATTTATTAGGATACCATTATATTTTATGTAAAAATATGTATACATTACCTCTATGGTATAAGATATTATATATATTGGGACCACAAGAGTTGTAAGTATATCTTCCCTTAGAAGGAGATCAACATGAAGAAAAGATGATGGTTTAAACTATGAATGGATTATGATTTCCGCATAAACTACCACCATAAGAAAATAATTAAAGAGGATGATGCATTGAGTATAATATACCATAGATTTATCAAGATAATGAGGATTAAAAAATATCATATATATATATATATAAGATAAATGTAGTACTTATTAGAGAAGGATAGCCATATTTCCTTTTTCAAGAAAATCCCATATCAGAATTACATGAAAGGGTAGAGAATCAATAACAGGATTAAAAGAATATAAAAAGGAATATTGAAGAGGAAAGTGATGGGAAATTTATTGAAAAAATCTATGGTGAGATAGTTTTGATGTTTCGGAATAAGACATGTGTTCCATCCACACTAAAGTTGAAAATGAAACAAATAGATGAAGTGGATAGTTAAAATTTATCTATAAATCCTTGTATAAAAAGTTGAATAGGGATTTATGAGAATTTTTATTATGGGATGGTATAATGTGGAAAATTTCAGACTATGTTTTTATATTATTCATATGTTAGTAGGTAAACTCTAAAAGAAAACATTTAAATGGAGTTGTATAACATCTTCCTATCACTATATAGAAGTGGGAAAATAATATAAATGAATTTTTCACTGGATTCCTAAGGAATACAAGGAAGCATGATTATATATCGGTAACCATTAACCATATTACTAAGAATTATTATTTTTTAGTGATAAGAGATTATCTATCATATAGGTGTATTTATCATTAATTTATTAATGAAATTATAATGTTTCATGGGGGAATATATCAATTTTATATGATCAATACCCTCGGTTCATATCAAAATTAAAAAAGAATCTTACAAGTGTTATTGATATTTAAATACAATTAAGCACCACATATCTTCCCCAAACCGATGAGAAATTTGAATGGAATATTTATAAATCTTAATATACACTGAGATCATACTCTCTTGATTTCCATGGTATGTGGGATTGGTATATATTTTTAGTGGAATTTTGATACAATAATTACTTCCATTAGAATTAATAGATCATGCCATAAGAAAAATTTCATGGGACGTGGTGACGAGATGCAAAATGTTTGGGAAAATTTTTAGAAAGGAAGGAATCTTTCATGAGTCTTGTAAGTGATATGGTTGTTAAATTATAGACTACTCTGGATTACAATAATGTATCCCACAAATGAAAAATGATCTATGTTGGTAATCAAAGTAATGACTTTGAATTTCACGTAGGGCGTCATTTATTCTATAAGTATTCCCCAACCAAGAGAGTTTTATGATTTTTTAAGTATGGTAAGATATGTTCTAGGTATATTGGGCCTATTAAACTTCTATAATAATTTGAATATATAGAATACTTATTGGATATTTCCTCCAAACATTATATGACACATGATGACATACTTATTTCAATATTTATGAAATACATTCCACAACCAATGAATGTTCTCACATATGATGGAATAGAGTTAGAACATAAATTTTATTATAATTAATATCCTATCTAGATTCTTAACACTAGAGAGAAAGTGTCTTCAAATCAGACAACTCATTTAGTGAAAGTACTTTGGAGAAATTATAAATTCGAGGAGTAAACCCTAGATCCTGAAGAATTGATGAGGAATTAATATTTTTTTTCAATAGATTATATGTATCCCAATTTTAAATAGGAAATTATTTATTACGGTGGGATGTAATACTTGAGATGGCATAATAAGATGTAAATGCTAAATCCCAAAATTGTTTCACAATTCACTCCTAAATGATCATTTTTTAATTCATTTATTTAAAAGTGAAATTGGCCAAATTAAAATCATTTTTGATTACATAATATAAAAATAAACTTAGTTTAAATTTATTATATTTTTCTAAAAATTATGGGGTTTAGTTCAAAAATATTGTTTTCATGAAACATGTAATTTTTATGAATTTATCTGTATATAATAATGAACTACATTTTTTAAAAAAATTTTTATGGATAAAATATGAATTTATGTAAACAAATTACACATTTTAAATATTATTATAATTATATAAAACCTATGGATAACAATTTTTTACTTAAAGTAAAAAAATTTACTTTAATAGAAATTATTTTCCCTATTTTCTTAGAGTCAAATATTTACATGGGGAGACATTGTTTTATATTGACTTTTAGGACTCATAAGTTATACATGTTTTATAATAAATTATTTTATGTCCTTAAAATCACTATATAAGATAAATTAATCATAAATATAAATTTAAAATAGAAAAACATTATTTTTCTACAAATAGTTTTTATCTATTTAAATACGATTAATTTAAAAAAAAATATTTTAAACCTTTAGAAATTATATTTTCTAATTTATTTTCAAAAAATTTAAATCAAAAGGATAAAATTAGGTAAAAGTTTCAATATTAATTTTTATTATTAATATTATTTACTAAGGTTAATAAATAGTTACTAAGGTAAAAGTAAATTAGTGTATAAGTTAAACATTAAAAAGAAAAATCCCTAAAACACACAAATTTTCCTAAATAAGGAGTGGTCAAAGGGTGTTTTTTTTACATAAAATCACTTTCACCTCTAATTTTCTTTATATTTTGGCTATTGTAAACTGTATAATATCTTTATATTTTTTAAAATGTATGGGTTACTCCAAAAACTACCCTCCTCTTCACTTATAAAAGAGTGGATTCCCCCTCAAATAAAGACTAACACTCCATTGGAACTTCTCATTAAAAATATTCTACATTGATCCTCATATAACCATAAACCTCATAAAAAATCTTTTGGTCACCAATATTTAGTATAAAGGCTTTATTTCAGTGGAAAATACCTAGAAAAAAAGTCATATCCTCAGCCTGAGTAGCCACTTATTTTTAGTGTTTCCTTATTAATTTTTACTATACTGGCATTATATAACCTTATTAACAAAAATAAATAGATATAATCAGTATAATGAAATATAATTATATTAATTTAAATACAATTAGTAATTCTTTTCTATATACTAAAAAAATAAATTCTTCATTAGTGTGTGTGCACATAATAACATCTCCACAAATTAGAATTTTGTTGTATTTCCTCATGTGGTTATATATATTGATGGAATTGGTGAATACATATGATACATAATATATATATATATATATATATATATGATTATGAAATGTTTCATTATCATATACCATAATTTCCTCTCATTCTTTTAGAAATAGAAATGTTAATCATGTGTTGTGCGGACTACGACCTCTTCTAAGTAACATATCTCAATTTTATCCTATTATCAATATTATTTATTTAAAACTCTTTAAAGATGAATCAATTAATATAATTAAGTAAATAATATCATTATTCACATTAAATAATGATATTTTTTTCCAAAATAATCATCATTCATATTCATAATAATATATTAAATCTAACATGTTTCTGTTTGGGTTATTTTTACAACATAATTATATAATTATTTAACTATCCCTCATTGATGATTATGGGAATTTAAATACTAATTTTATCACATGTTAATAGTAAAATATAATAAATTAATGGTTTTATAATAGTTATATTTTTTATTTAACTTATTATTTACTTGTCATATTTGATTAAAAAACTACCAAAATAAGACGACACTGATTCCACTTTCATGAAACATAAATAAAAAAATTAGTGGAATGAGATAATAATATTATAAATAAATAAAATTAAACTAATATAGTGCCTAATATTTTCTTGTTAAGATGAAATTTCATAGAATAATACATAACAACCGGGATTTTATGAAATGAGTACGAACAATGACAATTATGAACACCTTATATGGGGAAAATTGGCTAATTAACATGAATTCAAATAGAGAATAAATATATAAGAAAATTATACTAAAAACTGATTTTATTAATTTAAATAATTAATCAATTAGTATAGTATTGTTTCTGATAAATAATTTTATATTTCACTTGGGTAAATGAGGAAAGGATGTTTGGTGTTTCCATCTCAAATTCCCCTCTTTGAGACATGTTTTTTTTATTCCCAGATTTTTATTGTAGTGTATATATTAACTATATGGGATTATATATATTAAAATTAATTTTTTTTTCATGGTATTTTAATAATAATTTGAAACCCAATATTTCAACATGTTTTAATTTAATTGCTACCTATGTCATAAGTGTGGTTTTCTGTCTTAATTTTCATTGTTTTGGACTCACTATAGATTAAATATATATTTTCTTTTTTTATGGTGAACACATTTACATGGAATAATTTTTAACATATACCATATAGATTTAAATGAATTAAAAGGTAAATATTATTTTCAATCCCTCTTATTCTTTTGATTCAATATTTTCCAAATCAATTATATAACTAAATCTTTTTCATGGTGGAATAATCATTACAAGTTCAAGTAAAAGTTTGTATATTTTCCAAGAAAAGAAATCCATATCTTGATATTAGAAAGTGGATGTAGTTATAAAAAATTTTAACCACGTTTTAATAACCCTAAAATGGGTTGTTTTATCAATGATTCAATTGACACGCTATTTCATGACAAGTGGGCCTCATACTACACACCTAACTAGACCCCACTTTGGGATATGATTTGGAATATTCACATGGTCTTTATAAACCATGATAAAGGATTTTCCCTCAATTTCCTTGGCCTCCTAAAAATTTAAACTATTGAACCCAATTAATATCATATATAGACTACCCAACACTATTGAATGTACCATCTCCCCTAGATTTCATTGATAAGGGTCCTTCCCACTACTATGATGATAGCCCACAACCTATAAGTTGATTAAAGGATATCCCACTACTACAAAAACGGGCAAGGGAAGCGCGCCCTTATAACAGCGCTAAGCAAAAACGCTGATAAAGGATACCCTATATCAGCGCTAATATTACAGCGCTGAAAAAGCTAATTTTTATCAGCGCTTTCTTAGCGCTGATAATATAAATATTTATCAGCGCTAGAAAAGCGCTGATAAATATGATCTGTATCAGCGCTAAAATATTAGCGCTGATACAGTTGGTCTTTATCAGCGCTTTTTGAGCGCTGATAAAGGTTTCCTATATAAGCGCTAAAAAAGCGCTGATACAGAACACCTCTATCAGCGCTCAAAAAGCGCTGATAAAAATTATCTTTATCAGCGCTAAAAAAGCGCTGATAAAGAGACCCGTTATCAGCGCTATAATTGTAGCGCTGATACGGGGAATCTTTATCAGCGCTTTTCTAGCGCTGATAAATCATAATATTATCAGCGCTAGAAAAGCGCTGATAAAGCTAGATTTTATCAGCGCTATAATTTTAGCGCTGATAAAGGTAGCCTTTATCATCGCTTTTTTAGCGCTGATAAAACCTTAGTCGACTTTTTTATAAAGTCGGTCGCACAGTGCCCTCGTTTTATCGCAGCTAAAGCTCTCGCGGAACCGTAACCCTGCTACTCTTCTCCCGAATACCGCTGCTGTGTTCGCTTCGCCGGAGCTTGCCGCCCTCGGTACAGTCGCCGTCCTCCGCCGCCCGCAACACCCTCGGCCGACCTCCACCGCCTGCCGCCCTCGGCTGCCCGCAACGCCCTCGGCCGCCGTTCTCTGCCGCCCTCGGCCGCCCTCCGCCGCCCTCGGCCGCTCTCCACCGCCTCCGTCGCCCTCCGCCTCACTCGGCCGCCCTCGGTCGCCCTCCGCGGCCGCCTTCCGCAACCCGCAACGCCCTCGACCAACTAAGGGTATGAATTCTATTCTAGTTTTATTTATTTGTTTCAAACATTCATGGAATCCCTTCAAGTTGTTATGGAATGTATAAAACCTACTAGAATTTGTCTTATGTAATGGAGAGTTGAGGCATGGTGTAGTTTAATGTCCTAAAACCAGGACCTTTGTGCAGGTTTCCATTTTGTTCTGATAAGGAGGGGAAATGATTCACCCTTTTCACTATAGTATAACCAAGAATGTTCTACCATAATCATGCATGAGGGGGGGGGGGTGGTAGATGTAAATTTTAACCCAGGGGTTCATGAATCCAAGGATTGATATGGTACT
This sequence comes from Viscum album, assembly GCA_963277665.1. Lineage (NCBI taxonomy): Eukaryota > Viridiplantae > Streptophyta > Magnoliopsida > Santalales > Viscaceae > Viscum > Viscum album. Next base: position 224,051 of record CAUJRU010000595.1, read on the forward strand.
TAAATGTCATAGGGTGTTTGATGGTAGTAAAATCCATTATTGAGGACGAAATTGTCTTTGGTTGACATGCCTTTTTAGTGGGAAACATATGCAGATCCACCAGTGCATATTGTGATTAGTCAAATAAAGGTGACCTTAGGACGATGACCGCTCATTTCCGATGGCCATGGAAGGATATGAGGATTAAGACCTTTTTGTGCATAGTGTATGGTTTTTGAAAGGAAGAGACCTTTTTGGCTCCGACATAGTGACAATGGGGAAATTTATGTCTCATGAATAGACCCTAAATATGATGTTTATGTATCACCATGTTTCTTGTGATGGAAAGAATCAAGCTGTACATAGATATTTTAAGTTAAAACTACATGCATGGGTCTAACCCACACAAAGGGAGGGGGAATGTTTAGTTTTTGGGGTGTCTGGACTAGAACATAATGACTTAGGCATTACTATAGAATCAAACCAACTATAGTACTTGAAATCATGCATTTTAGAATCATGCAATTAGAACTATGGTAGAACTTTTTAGTGTCATATTGTGGGGACTGATTCCTTGAAAATCCTGAGTAACTTAATGGAAAATCAGTCTAAGATAATTTGACATGCGCTGGACATGAAGGTGGAGAAAGGTGTAGACTATGACACCATGGATTCTCGAATCGATAAGAATAAGTCCATGCACGCAACTTTTTACCATGCACGCAACTCTCTTTACAAACTCCTATTGAATGCAATTCTACGCGATTCAAAGCCTCATATTTTCTATAAAAGTTGAGATACTAAATTAAGGGGGTATCCTATTATTTATAATCGTTTCTGAACATGAACACATGTTTATCCCAAAGTGTGTAAAACCATGTTTGATGTCACATTAGGTGCATACGTATCTTTTTCTCCTAATAAAGTGATAGATAATCATCTTTTTAGTGAATCTAATATTCTTTTTTATGAATCTTGATTATAGGTTAGACTACTTGATCTCCTTCCAAGGAAGTGGTTCCCTTCTACTGTATTTGGAAGTCTTCTTTTGTGTACTTGAACCATAAATACTAATATTTGAGATTCAAATAGGATGAAGATGAATAAAGATTGGATGGATTCTAATCGTTTAACAATAGAGTACGAGAACGGAGTGAAAGAGTTCATCAAGTTTGCAAAGGATCACACAAAGGATCCTTCTCAAATCCTTTGTCCGTGTTTACGTTGTTGTTATTCTAGACTACTTACTCCAGAGGAGTTGGAAGAACATTTGATATGTCACGGAATAGATCGGAGTTATAAATGTTGGAATAAACACGGAGAAAAAGCGAATGTAGCTACTGGCTGGGATAAAACTGCGTTTTATGGATCGTCAGATATGAATACAAATATAGATAATGAAGAAGACCGTATGGAGGATGTGATTACAGATGTCAATGATGATGAAGATCGTATTGAGGAAATGACAAAGACAATTCAAGATGAACCCCGTGATTGCCCAAAATTGTTTGAGAAGTTAAAGAGTTGTGCAAAGACGCCATTGTATGCTGCTTGCACTAAGTATACAACATTGTCAGCTGTACTGAAGTTGTATAAATTGAAAGCAGGCAATGGATGGAGTGATGTCAGTTTTACGGAACTACTTGCTCTCTTGAATGACATGCTTCCGGAAGATAATGAGCTCCCAAGCCGGACGTATGAAGCTAGACGAATGCTACGCTCGATGGGAATGATTTCTGAAAGAATACATGCCTGCCCGAAAGACTGTATATTGTTTCGAAAGGAGAACAAATCACTTACAGAATGCCCAAAGTGTGGTGCTTCTCGATACAAGAAAGATAAATCCAATCCTACGAAAGTTGTATGGTACTTTCCAATCATTCCAAGGTTTAGGCGTTTATATGGAAGTAAAGAAACTGCAAGACAATTGTCGTGGCATGCAGATAAAAGAAATAAAGATGGGTTATTACGTCATCCGGCCGACTCTCCTCAATGGAAGAAAATTGATCATGAGTATCCTGAATTTGGAAAAGAGCCGAGAAACCTTCGTCTTGCGTTATCTACAGATGGAGTGAATCCTTTTGGTTTTCAAAGCAGCACTCATAGTACATGGCCTGTTATGTTGCTAAATTATAACTTGCCACCCTGGTTATGCATGAAGCGAAAATTCATCATGTTATCTATGCTTATATCAGGACCAAAACAACCAGGTAACGATATTGATGTTTATCTGACTCCTTAGATCGGTTTGGCGTATGTACGTAAAATATTGTCCATTTTAAACTAAATACATACACTTGGAGTGATACCGGTCACACCGCGCCTCTGATTGAGGCGGGGTTGAATCTTACACGTCACATTTGACCCATGGATAGTTGTCCTTAAGTTTCAATAGAATCCCAATGTGTTTGGTCGGTTTGCCGTATGTCAGTTGTTGATTTCACTTAAAATTAAGTCCATTTTTAACAAAACAGTGACACTGTGAGTGGTGTCGGCCACACCGGGCCTCGGATTGATGCGGTGTTGAATCGTACACGTCACACATGAGTCATTGATCATTGTGAAAAAGTATCAACGCAATCAGAAGCCGTTAGATCGATTTGGCATATGTACGTAAAATATTGTCCATTTTAAACTAAATACATACACTTGGAGTGATACCGGTCACACCGCGCCTCGGATTGAGACCCCACCCTTTCCCCTCGGCTGTCAAAAATCATAACCAGATAGTCGAAGGGTGATTTTGACAGCCGAGGGGAAAGGGTGGGGTCTGAAGACATTGTAGGATATGTCGAAGGGTGATTTTGTGTGTGACTGGTATCACTCCAAGTGTATGTATTTAGTTTAAAATGGACAATATTTTACGTACATACGCCAAACTGATCTAACGGCTTCTGATTGCATTGATACTTTTTCACAATGATCAATGACTCCTGTGTGACGTGTACGATTCAACACCGCATCAATCCGAGGCCCGGTGTGGCCGACACCACTCACAGTGTCACTGTTTTGTTAAAAATGGACTTAATTTTAAGTGAAATCAACAACTGACATACGGCAAACCGACCAAACACATTGGGATTCTATTGAAACTTAAGGACAACTATCCATGGGTCAAATGTGACGTGTAAGATTCAACCCCGCCTCAATCAGAGGCGCGGTGTGACCGGTATCACTCCAAGTGTATGTATTTAGTTTAAAATGGACAATATTTTACGTACATACGCCAAACCGATCTAACGGCTTCTGATTGCATTGATACTTTTTCACAACAATCAATGACTCATGATACATAGAGAAATTCACTGGCCACCTTCGAGAATGATCTGAAGCACAAACCATGACAGCATTATGTTTTTAACTTCAGCACCTCAATTGAGAATGTGACACCTTTCAGGACTTGGCGCCATTGTATGTCGTTTCGTCCACTGAATGGGTCTATCCTTTTATTTAATTTTTTTAACTTCAGTCAAATATTCTAGAAAGATGTCGCGGCAGATCCTTCACCATTTTGTTTTGCTGAACATCTCATTACATTGTTAAAAAAAAGCAGGGTGTCTTGCATGGGCAATACGTTCTTGTATTGAAGATGATGCACTCCCATTTATTCGAACCCACATGGTTAATTATTTTGTTTAAGCCTAATGATTGATTTAATTATTGTGGAACACATAATCATGAAAATCGTATGATGGTTGTACCCAGATAGGACTCCAATTCATTGGTTAAATCTATTTTCTCATGAGATGTTATGTATGAGATTAGGGAGTAAACCTAGTCCATTAAAATGGGAGTGCATCATCTTCAATACACGAACGTATTGCCCATGCAAGACACCCTGCTTTTTTTTAACAATGTAATGAGATGTTCAGCAAAACAAAATGGTGAAGGATCTGCCGCGACATCTTTCTAGAATATTTGACTGAAGTTAAAAAAATTAAATAAAAGGATAGACCCATTCAGTGGACGAAACGACATACAATGGCGCCAAGTCCTGAAAGGTGTCACATTCTCAATTGAGGTGCTGAAGTTAAAAACATAATGCTGTCATGGTTTGTGCTTCAGATCATTCTCGAAGGTGGCCAGTGAATTTCTCTATGTATCATGAGCGTTCTAATGCATATCTTGTTTGGAAGATCATTGTAGTAGACAACGATCTAAAAGTGGGGGATGAGTGCATATCTGAGCATGTCTTTAGTAGTGTCCCTCAAAATGTCTTTAAACTGACCATCTTGAGATGTATCTAAACTTGTGACTTTCTTTCAAATAGTGACTCTTTTCAGAACTGCGGGAGTTAACATTTCTCCAACATATTCACACACAAAATCACCCTTCGACATATCCTACAATGTCTTCAGACCCCACCCTTTCCCCTCGGCTGTCAAAAAAACCTAAAAGACCATGGCTAGCAATGATCATTCCAAAATGCATTTAAACTGAAACCTTCCAGAAAAAAATAGAGTAGAATACTTGCAAGTTGTAACTTAGGTCGCTTTGCACAAGCCGATTTCCACATTGTTTGTAGCAACCACATTTGCTCCAACACTCTAATGATCTTCATTGCTTCATGTCTTTTATACTCTTCCATAAACCCTTCTCTAAGAAGGTCAACTATCGTGTATGCATACTCACCTTCAAATGTGACGTGTACGAGTCAACCCCGCCTCAATCTGAGGCCTGTTGTGGCTGACACAACTCCAAGTGCCTCTGTTTTGTTCAAAATGGACTTATTTTTAAGTGAGAAATCAACAACTGACATACGGGAAACCGACCAAACGCCTTCGGATTGTGTTGACACTTTAGGACAACGATTCATGGGTTATATGTGACGTGTACGACTCAACCCCGCCTCAATCCGAGACGCGGTGTGACCGGTATCACTCCAAGTGTATGTATTTAGTTTAAAATGGACAATATTTTATGTACATACGCCAAACTGATCTAACGGCTTCTGATTGCATTGATACTTTTTCACAATGATCAATGACTCATGTGTGACGTGTACGATTCAACACCGCATCAATCCGAGGCCCGGTGTGGCCGACACCACTCACAGTGTCACTGTTTTGTTAAAAATGGACTTAATTTTAAGTGAAATCAACAACTGACATACGGCAAACCGACCAAACACATTGGGATTCTATTGAAACTTAAGGACAACTATCCATGGGTCAAATGTGACGTGTAAGATTCAACCCCGCCTCAATCAGAGGCGCGGTGTGACCGGTATCACTCCAAGTGTATGTATTTAGTTTAAAATGGACAATATTTTACGTACATACGCCAAACCGATCTAACGGCTTCTGATTGCGTTGATACTTTTTCACAACAATCAATGACTCATGTGTGACGTGTACGATTCAACACCGCATCAATCTGAGGCACGGTGTGGCCGACACCACTCACAGTGCCTCTCTTTTGTTCAAAATGGACTTATTTTTAAGTGAAATCAACAACTGACATGCGGCAAACCGACCAAACGCATTTGGATTCTGTTGAAACTTAAGGACAATGATCCATGGGTCAAATTTGACGTGTAAGAGTCAACCCCGACTCAATCCGAGGCCCGGTGTGGCCGACACCACTCAAAGTGCCTCTATTTTGTTCAAAATGGATTTATTTTTAAGTGAAATCAACAACTGACATACGGGAAACCGACCAAACGCCTTAGGATTGTGTTAACACTTTAGTACAATGATCCATGGGTCATATGTGACGTGTACGAGTCAAACCTGGGGTGGATTACATGGCTTTCCTACATGGAATATATCCCACTACACGTCTTTAATGAGCCAGCTACGCAGTTTATCCCTTGTACAGATACACAGGAAGAATCACACGAGATCGACGTCATGTACTAACATAGGGCAAGGGTGCATAAGAGGACACAAGATCAAAGGGTAACACGTATATGTTTTTTAACATGCCATGTAATTTCCTATTGATATGACATGTATATTCACACAGGCAGCTGAACATTGGAGTTACCCAGGGTAAAGCGACAAGGCATGTGACCCTTTAAATGACACATAATTTTATGTACCATGATTGATCTCTTTGAACACTATATCAAGGACATATTTCATTAGGGTTGGCTCCCATGATCCTTCCTAGGATGGTTTTGGTATCTTTTCCGACTTACGGTAGTACGATCGCTTCAGCAGGACGTCCTAGACATAGTTGGAGTCTCTCTGAAAGTCCTGGAGTGAGATCATATATCTATTTTTGAGGTCCAGGTAGAGTCATGTATCAACGCAACCAATCCTACCAGACATTGATCCTATATATAGAATGTTAATCTTGATGTCTCATTACAGTACCCCAATTTATGATATGTTACCTTTTTTGTATTAATATACATAATTACTAAGGGTGATGGTTGGGAGAGTTAGGATATCCTTTTTATGTATTGCAGAATGATTCAAGGAGCACGGGCTCTGCACGATTTGTCAAAACCAAGTGGCAATCCAAGGAGAAACAATGCATAGTGGAATGTTCTAGTATTTATCTTCTGAGTTGTGTAGGAATATTTTGTGATACTATGTAATGAGGTAGTTTTGCTTTCTGGGTAGATGGTATCTAACTCATGGTAAGAACACTGTTTGGTTGGGTTGTGATCGGTTGATGACATGCTTGTGGTTGATATACTGGTTTTTGTGCAGGTCTGTGGTTGATATACTGGTTTTTGTGCAGGTCTGCTCGGCTGGCTGTAATAGTGCAGGTTTTTTATTAGCAGCAGGCAGGGATTTAACAGCGCTTTTTTAGCGCTGTTAAATGTCGCCTTTAACAGCGCTAAAAAAGCGCTGTTAAAGGAGATATTTAACAGCGCTAAAAAAGCGCTGTTAAAGGAAACATATAACAGCGCTTTTTTAGCGCCATTAAAGGTATCCTTTAACAGCACTTTTTTAGCGCCATTAAAGGTGACATTTAACAGCGCTTTTTTAGCGCTGTTAAAGGTGACATTTAACAGCGCTAAAAAAAGCGCTGTTAAAGGACCCCTCCTTTATCAGCGCTGAGCTTTACAGCGCTTTTCTAGCGCTGTTAAAGCCCGATTTTAGCGCTGTTATTTCCCGTTTTTGTAGTAGTGTCCTCATAGACATCAACAATATTCTAATTGAATGGGGAATTATTTTTTTACTATATTTTTTATTATAAATATATCAATGTGTTTATTTAGCTATTGATTCATTATATAATTTTATTTGTGGTACCCTAATTTTTTATATGCATTTCATTTGAAATAATCTTTAGGTATTCTATGTCTTTCTTCACACGCAACCCCAAGTATAAATAGACATGTGATATTTTATTTAATTATAACATATCCTTTATGAAGATATATATTTTTTCCTTTAATATATATCTATATATATTTCTAGATCGTAGCACGGAGATGATGTGCAATTCTGAGGCCTAATATGCCAATAATTAATTTTATAAAAATATTATATATATTATATATCACATTCACACAATTTCTTAAAAAAAATTGTATATTTAAAAATAAGTGTCTATGATTAGAAATTTGAGACCATAGTTGAGTCCATAATGTTACGTTTACCTTAGGAGAAACCTAAAATAGGTCGGCGCATGGAGTTCAAATATAAAGACTGTTGGAAGGTGTGCTTAGTTAAAATAAACAAATTAGTTCATTTATTTTAATTAAATTATCTTTTTATAAACTTATATAATTAAATCATTATATAAAATTATGAATTTTTAGTATCTTGTGCCTAGGATAATTGAAAGCTTTTTCTTCCAACATCGGTTGGCAGATCACATTTGATAATGATGAATATCTAGATCAAAGTGGATTATAGCATTGTGAACACAATGACTTCTTCCATTCATTAGAGATCGAGTTATTCAACTAAGAATGATATAATATATTATTATCACTCATAAAACTATGTATTATTCCCATTTTATTAAATTTATTGAGAAGAATAATGCCTTCTATGGTATGCTCCAATTGTTATAGCCTTTTTATGTTCCCGTGTATCAAAATTTATATAGTTATTCTTGTTTTCTAACACAAATCACCCAATTGTGTTTTTTGGGAAAATAATTCATTCCCAATAGTTGATAAACCATATTCATCATTCCTTCCTCCCATAGTTTTATTGTGTTCATCACCAATTTGACCATGCAGTCCTAGTTTGACATTAGTAGGCAATACCAAGACCGATAGGACCGCTGAAATAACAACATTTTCCCATGAAAGGTATGGAGTGAAAAAAACCTAGATGATTTTAGATATATTGTGGGTTAATGGATAGTTTTTTATCAATTAGTATCTATATATTCATTGGTAGAATGACCCGAGTAATCCAGTGCATTTTGTGAACACCCAATGGTGAAAACAAAATCGGATTTTGGCCATCAGATAACCGAAAATGATGAATGAGGACAAGATCTTATAATTTCATATTATGGTGAGGCTCAATTCAATGTGGTGAATTCATATTTGGATAAAAGATTTCGAATATTGAGAATCTTGAAAAATCCTAACTACACACCTACATCATGATGAACACCCAACATATAGACCCTATTTAAAACTGTTAGGGTTTTGGAAAATCATTAGGATGAAATGATGTATAGACTCCCTACACTCAGTGTACCACTTTCCTTGGTGGTCGAGCCATGTGGGAGAGCACATAGGCATGATCCCATGTGGTGAGACACAGCTCTGTACCCAAGTGCATGACCAGACACATGACTGTTTACTGAGGTACATGGCCAGATACACAGCCATGTACCGAAGTACATGGACATGTCCAAAGAGCATGGGTAGTGCAACATCCCAGTTTTGAGTGCTGCACAAAGGTGCCCCGTACCCAGTTGATCACATTACCTCAAGCACATTTCCCCAAACACCAGAGGCTGCCAACTAGAAGTGAGGGTCTTGGGTGTTATTGTGGGGAAACTATTACCTCATTGGAAGAGTAACACAATAGAAACAATTAGTAAACAGTAACGAACGTAGTAATACCATACACCAAGTAAACAATGAAAGATTGATAGTTAATAAAAAACTAGAGAACATATATAAATGATTCATGTCACAAATATCTAGAAAAATATCCAAACATGTCACAATAATGGAAATACAATACTAAACCAAAGTACAAAATAGTCAAGTATACTAAAGTAGCACATCAAGCCTCAGTTTAGTCACATGCTATCTAGCTCCAACAAAAGTCAAGTACCTAATGAAGAAGGGCACTTTCACTTATCTATACCTACAACCATATAATCTGTTTGAGTCAGGGTGTGAGATGATTCCCAGTAAGAAACCACCAAATGATGTTTTCCTAACTGTCAGTGAATATATATAGCAGGTAATTTTCAGAAATAAAGCAATAAACTAGGAAGTACACATAAGTAAAGAATCCTATAATTTTCAATTACTTTTATTTACATTTAAAAATTATTCAATCTAATTAATAATATAACTTCGAGATCTAGAATAATCTCTATATTCCCTAGTATAAAAATAACAAAAAACAACTCAAAAGACCATATAAACCATTAAGAGAGACTGATTCCAATCTTGTGATTTTTCTTGGTAGAATCTTCATAATCATACAATCATTCATAATATATCCTATGGGAAGGTTATCATAGTCTAATCCCCTCTGTTTTTAATTATTATCATATTAGTAAATAATAAAGACCCACGGAGAAATCTCACATGGTCTAACACCTATGGTCTCACATAACACTATTAATTTACAAATAACCACCCTAGTATCTCTCACTGTCAAAAATTCCTTGGTCTGTATTATAATGATCCCCTAATAGATCTCATATTCAATGCCCTATGATCTAATATTTAATTAATAACGGCTCTCTGGGTAGCTCTCACAGTTTAACCCCTTTGGTTAATGACCCATGATAGCTCTCACAGCCAATAGCTCTAGTCAATCATAACAACAATTCAAAATTAAAAGACCCTACTTTGGGAAGATCTCGAATTCAATTCCCCTTGATAATACATTCATAATGTGAAACACATGAATTTCATATAAATAGTAACTCCACCCTAACAACACTAGGCATGGAAAACAATGCTGTCTAACATGCTTTCTAGACCCAATAGCCATAACCAAAACAAACATGGTAAAAAAATCCATAAAAAATGTATTAAACTTTACGCACAATCAAAACCCTTTCTTAATCAAACAAACCATAGTATAAATTAAACATGGTAAAATCCCAAAACAAAAAATACCCTAAAACGAGGTATTCGGCACTTTTAGCATATATAATACAAAGGCAACCAAATAAAGGCACATACTACCTGCCTCAATGTTGTACGATGAACACACTTGAACATCAGTCCTTGATTCAGCCAAGAATGATGTAGATCTACGATAAAGGTAAAAATGATCAACCCTCAAATAACTCATGAGAGAGTAGAAATTAGTAACAGAGGATCTAAGGAAATAGATATCTCACTAGTGGGAATCCAATGCGCCTAGAGGCATCTTAATTGGTGCTCGGATGGAGGAACAAGAGGAGATCAGAGTTATTCACCAGCACATCTCTCTCTAGAATGAAACACAGGGGAGAATAAGTTCGTTCTGGAGATGAGATGCAACCCTGAGCCAATCAATCAAATAAAAAGAAAATTACACAGCGTGTTCATTTAATGTACATGTTTTGTACTAGCCTCTACTAGGCCCCGCTTTAGGTGGTATTCTAGGTCACCCACAAAACCATGAACTTAGCCATTACAAGGCCCATACACAGCCATGTGTGGTACAAATGTACACGACATGTACTCATGAGTACATGATGTATACATGGAAAATTTCCAAATTATTCCTTCTTCCTAAAAATACCTAAAATATAGATCTATACTTGAAATAAAGATCCTAGTTATTAAAAACTTTCCCCCTAAAAGCAATTCATCCCCGAATTTCTCTTCCAAGGTTGGAGAAGAAGAAACTTTAAACAACTCTGGCCACTTTGATCATATGTCAGCCTCCCTCTCTCCAGTCTCATCCTATACTTTCCCTTGATTCCATAGTACCTGTACTAGAGGAATAGATCAAAAATAGAGAACCATCAAGATGAAATCCACAATTTGAATAGGGTTCTCTTTAAAGGATGCATCCACCTCTAACTCAACCTCCTCAGGTTAAAAAACACGAGACAAGTCTAAAAATTAATTCATTAACTGAGAAACATGGAAGACATCATGCATAGCCCGATATATATGAGGTAACTGCAACTGATAGGCAACCAAATCAACTCCCTCAAAAACCTCAAACAGTATAATGTACCTTGGTAAAATATTACCCTATATCCTAATCCTCTTGTGTCACAACCTTGAAAAAACACGTATGAAATCATGATCTCCAAACTCGAAATCTAGAGGCCATCTATGTCGATCAACATAATATTTATAGCAAGACAGTGTAGTATCCATCCTCTTCTGAATAAACTCCACTTACATAGTGGTCTCCTGGACAAGACATGGTCCTAGAATAGCTGCCTCTCCTGTCTCCAGCCAACACAGGGGTGATCATCATGGACTACCGTAAAAATCCTCAAAAGGTTCTATGTGATTCTTCACACAAAAAACTATTATTATAGTAAAACTCCACTAGGCGTACATATCTCTCCCAAGAGCCACCAAGATCATGGGATCATGCTCGTAGATTATCTTCCAAAACCAGAATCTTATGCTTGGATTGGACATCTGTCTGAGGATGGTAAGCTTTACTCAGAAGTACCTATGTACCAAAAGCCCCATGCAGTCCCTGCCAAACACAAGAAGTAAACCTAGAATCCCGTTATGAAATTATATAGTTCATAACCCCATGTAATAGTACAATATCTCAGATGTACAACCTTCTATGCTCATTAACACTGAAGGATTCCTTGATCGGTAATAAATGTGAAACTTTCATGAGTCTTTCAATAAAAAACCAAAACACATCATTCCCTTGATGTGAACTCTATAAACCTTTCATGAGATCCATCTAGACATCTTTCCACTTCCACTCGGGAATGAGTAGCTATTGTAAAATCCTAACTGGTAGCTGATGCTCCACCTTCACCTGATGACAGGTGGAACATCTCATTAGAAAACTAGCTACAATCCTCTTCATACTTTTCCACCAATACTGACAGTGTAGATCTCAATACATCTTTGTGAAACTTGGATGAACTACCCAAACTGAGGAATTAGAATCCCACATTAGCTCCACATGTATATTTACTGACACCTATATGTGCCCATGAAAACAAAATATTTCATCCCTACTTATGGTCAACCCAGGATTAGGGTCCTCTCCTAACACACCCTCCAATATGACTAGGCCTTCAAAATTTGATAGCTAACCCACTCTCACATGATCAAGTAGATTATAGGTAACCTTTATATATGAAAGAAAAATCTACCCCTATCTGTCTTGCACCTCTGAATGCATCTTAGATAACATAGCCATAAGATGCCTCTAACTACTGGCCTCCATAACTACCTATATTTAAGCCCTCCTGCTCAACGCATCAGCCACTAAGTTTCTTTTACCAAGCATGTAGTAAAGTTCAATGTCAAAAGACTAATGGTAATCAACCCACCTTATCTATCTCTAATTCATATCATGAGGAGTAAATATATACTTGATGATTTTGTGGTCACTGAACACCAAAAAATGATGTCCCAAAAGATAATGCCTCCAACAGCGCGAAACATGCACAAATGTAGCTAAATCGAGATCTTACATCTGGTAATTCATATCATGTGGCCTCAACTGCCGAGACACCTATGGAATGACTAAATCATCTAGAATAGGCACTACTCCCATCTAGATACCTGATGCATCGCAGTAAACGATGTAGCATTTCCACAAGATTGGAAAAATTAGTATCAGTGCTGAAGTCAATCTCTCTTTAAACACCTAAATGGATGAGTCACATTATTTTGTCCATAAGTACTTTTCATCCTTCATAGTCAAGACCGTCATTGGCACTAATAAGCATTAGAATGCATGAATAAAGAACCTGTAGTGACCAACCAGCCCCATAAAACTCTATACCTCAAAGAAATTCTTCAGCTTCTACCATGAAGTTACTGCTCTCACATTCTCCCGATCTGCTGATACTCATGTCTCTGATACAACAAGACCCAATAAGTGAATCTTCTCTATCCAAAAGTGACATTTTGAGATATTAAAATATAACTAATTATCTTTCAGTGTACTCCAAAAGATCTTAGGATGGGTGGCATGGCCAGGTCGAGTGTGAGAGTACCCAATTATATCATCCACGAAGACTACCAGAAAAGAATCCATTAAAGGATGGAACACTTGGTTCATTAGTTCCATGAAAACTATAGGCATGTTTGTGAGACTGAAAGACATAACCAAAGACTCATATAGGCCATACCTACTCCGAAAGGATGTAAGAGGTATATCTGATGGTCTAACATGCAATTGATGATAACTAAGTCTCAACTCAATCTTTGAGAACAATTGGTCTCTTAAAAGATGCTCAAATATTTCATCAACCCTTGAAAATGAATATCATTTCTTGACCATCAACTGGTTCAACTTCTGATAATCTACAAAAAAATTTAGGGTACCATCTACCTTCTTCATAAACAAGACAAGTGAACCCCGTGGAGAAGTAATGGATCAGATGAAAACCTTTTCATGCGACTCTTATAACTAATTCTTGAGCTACTATAACTATAGTGTAGCCATAATATAAGAAGGAATGGACACTAGTGTTGCTCCTATTACAATGATGGTAATGTGTTTTTATATAACATGTTTACTTCAACCTTATGAGGTGGAACTCTACGTAGAATTAAACTAGGGAAAAACTGATGTTTTCATTAGCACATTGGATGACCCCATGGGGACTTGAGAGCCATGGATGTGGTTAGAATTTCTATAGATTTAGGGCTTTGTAAGACCCAATGTGGTCACCTAGGAAGCTCCAGTATTTTTCATGGAAAATGAGGATGTGATCTTGAGACTTTTCATTGATTATCATCAGCTGAACTAGGTCACAATATAGAAAAAGTACCCCTTTCAAAGGATTGTTGATCACTTTGACTAGTTGCAAGGTATTAGAGGGTTCTTGAAGATCGATATCAAGTTTGACTACAACCAGTTGGGGGTTCACCGAGCTAATATCTGAAATATGGAAATCTAATGCCTCAACATGCACTTTAAGTTTTTAGTGAATTCCATTTGGTGTGACAAATTCCCCTACCAAGTTTATGGCTTGGATAAATTGGATCCTCCACCCGTACATGATATAGTTTCTAGTTGTCTTCATTGATGACATACTCATTTAATATACATAAGAGGTGGAGAATATAGATAACTTGAGGATGGTTCTATATTTTTTTAGGAGAACTAACTTTATAGTAATATCTAAAAGTTCCAACTCTGGATTCAAGAGGATCACTTCTTAGGGTATGAAATTTCTAAGTGTGGTTTAGCTATGGGCTTAGGGATGATCATCACAGTAATTTCTTAGGAAACACCCAAGAAAGTGTTAGATTTGTTTATTTTTCTTGTATTGGTGGGGTATTACACGAGGTTTGGGGCATATTATTCATTATTTCATCCCATTTGACCACCCTAATGTGGAAAGGCCAATCATTTACCTAGACTAAGTAGTTCTAGAGAGTCTTTGAGGAGTTGAGGATGAGACTGATGAGTTCTCTAGTGTTGCGACTATAAGATAAAGGAATTCTATTTTTAGTGTATATTGATACCTCTGGAGCTCAACCTGGTTGTGTGTTGATGTACCAATGGGAAGTTATAACATATTGTTCAAGGAAGTTGAGACCCTGAGAGATGAACTATATAACTCAACACATAGAGATAGTAGTGATAGTATTTTACATAATGAATTAATGGAACTACCTTCCAGAGGATGCTTTTTGGTCTACTAAAACCATCAGAGTCTTAGGTATGTCTTCACAAAGACAGATTTGAACCTAAGACAGAGGTGCTAGTTGGAGTTCCAGCAGTAATCTAACATTGACATTGTTTATAATTCAAGGAATATAAATTTAGTAGTATATTCCCTTATAAGGAAGTCCCACGCTCTCTTGGTGGATGAGGCTTCAGATTAGTTGGCTTCCATAGAGCCGAAACTAGTAGAGTAGGAGGATACATCTTTTTTGTAGTTGATAGTGTTGAATCCTCCTCCTCTAAAGCATGTGAGAGAGACCCAACTAGGATACATCGATTGTGAGGTCTTACATAACCATTAATCCATTTAGGATTTAACAGATGGATGTTCTGAAAGAGGTAATCTTGTAATACTTTTATAGGGGTAGATAGTGGTCCTAGTCATGATGAGGGAGTAGGTGATGAGAGGGTTTCATAGTTCTCCCCTAGCTATACATCCTAGTTTGGGGAAGATGTAAATAAACCATCATTGTAATTTTGGGGGTAATGATATGAGATTTAATGTAGATTAGTTCGTCTCTTAGTATCTAACCTGTTAGTAGGTGAAGGATGAGCACTAGGTTCTGGTAGGTTTTGATACTACCCCTTGGGATCACTGAGTGGAAGTGGGATGGAATATCAATAGATTTTTTTGAAAGGGATTCCATGGATATTGAATGGTAATGATTCCATTTGGGTGATAGTTGATTGAATCACATAGTTGGAATATTTCCTTTTATTCAGGAGTTGAGTTCTTTAGAGAGTTTGGGGAAGTTGTACGCACAAGTGATTATTCAACTTCATGGGGTTCCCTCGATGATTGTCACATATCATGATGCATGTTTCATATCATGGTTATTGAGTGGAATAAATGAAGAGTTTGGATCCAAGATGAGGCTGAGTGATACCTTTCAACCCCGGATGGATGGACACACCGAGCACACTATCCTAGTGTTGGAGGATATATTGAGGGCTTTCATGTTAAACTTTGGCCAGACCTAGGAGGATAACTTCTCCTTGGTAGAGTTTAAATATAATAATAACTACAGCTCTACCAATATTATTTATCCTTTTGAGTCCATGTATAGTATACCTTATAGGTCACCCTTACACTGGACATAATTTAGCAAGAAAACTTATTTTTTGTTCCTGAGTTTATACGGGAAATAGTGGAGATGTTCTAGGTCATCCTTGATTGGATGGGGATATCCCAACGAATCTATAAATCTTACAAAGATCAACATCATATTCCATATGGGTTCATCTAGAAAGAAATCATTTTTTGGAGAGTCTCACGATGATGAAAATTTCAGAGTTTTGGTTGAGGAGGTAAGATGTCCCTGAGGTTTACCAGGCCATTTGAGATATTGATGAGGCTATATAAGGTTTTTTACTACCTCACCCTACCCCCAAGGTAGAATCTAGTGCACAACATATTCCATGTGATGTAGCTAGGGATATATGTGAATTAACCCATGCACGTTATTGACTAGGTCAAGCTGGACATCAAGGATAGAGCCACATTTCCTGAACACTCGATGGAGATCTAGGAACGATAAGAGAGAGACCTATGGGGATGGAATATACCCTTGGTTCACATGTTATGAAAGAACTAAAACATAAAGGAGAGATCGAGTGAGAAAAAAAATCTGAATGCAGGATCGGTATCTTGATTTGTTTGTTTAGTTTTTATTTTTAAGAAAAAATATTGAAGGAGGTGATGATGTGGAGAAGATGTTTTTTATTTGTAAGACTTATAAATATTTGTTCATATATTTTTGGAGCTAGGAGCTAACATGACATTAAATTATGAGGCTCGATGTTACTTCAATTAATTTAATAAAAATATTTTATATATTTTATATTACCTTTATGTTACTTTATAATGAAATTGTGATAAATCTTCAACAAAATCACTGATTATAAATCTAAGAACATGGTTGTTTCCATAATGATATGTTTACATTATGCATGACCTCAAATAGGTTAGTGCATGGAATTTTTATATAAAGACCATTGGATGGTGTGTTTAGTTAAAATAAATAAATACTTTTTTTATTTTAATTAAGTTAACCTATTCTAAAATTATATAAGTACATCATTATAAAAAACACTTAAGGTTTAGCCACTTGTTCCTGGGAGAATTGAGAGCTTTTCCTTCCACTTTTTGTTGTCCTATCACACCAAAATATGATGAATCTATGGATCATATTAGATTAGAGAATAGTGAATGCATTGAATTCTTCAATTCATTGGTGGGTGTGTTATTTGGAGAAGAACAATACAATCTATAGGTAGGATTCATTAAACTATGGATCACACCCTTTTTATTAAATATATTGACTAGAATCATCCCTTATATGATCTACAACAATTGTTGTATCATTTTCATGTGCCCACATATCAAAATTTATTTAGTTATTTTTTTTATAATCGAGTTATTCCAATTGTTTTAATTTTCCAAGAAATCTGGAATAGTGGTTTATAAAACTTTTTTCTTATTCCTTCCTCCCACAATTGCTTCACATTCATCACTAAATGGACCCTGCCATCCCAATTCAATATTTTCCAGTGGTACCAAACCCTATCGAACCCCTAGAATTGAAATGTTATCATGATAAAGGGACATACCAACAAACTGGGGATAATTTTAGATTGATTTCTAGTTGTGGATGATTTTTTTGATGATGATCATCAAAATCTTCAATAATTAATGGAAATGAGATGTGTGGTGCATATGGTAAACTCCCACTGGTAAAAAAATATATTTTTTCCACTAGATGCTTGAAAATGAAGAAAGGTGAATAGATCCATCCATTTTTATTGATGGAGAAGATTGATTATATTTGATGAAGTGATAGTTTGAGTGTGGGGTCTAGATATAAGATTCTGAAAATATACCGACTACACATCGTGTATCATGATGAACCCATGACGTGTAGACCCTATGATGTGAAGGCTACAGTTTTGGAAAATAAAAAGTATGGAATGATGTATAGACTCCCTATATGATTTTCACAACTTTATAGGGTGTTCAATCCATGTGGTATAGCACATGGGAAATATCATGTGTGTAAAAACATAGTCATGTACCGATGTACATGACCAGGGAGATGGTCTTGTACCAAAGTACACAGCTAGGGAGATGGTTGTGTACCAATATACATAAACATGTACCAATGTGCATAGTCACAACCCAAGTGCATGGGTAGGGACACAAAGTACTAGGAAATTCCGTGTAGACTTCCTATAGTCCATGTGTCCCTACACGGTGATCTATGTAACTATATGTGTAAGAATTGGAAATGGAGTGGGTCTACATACAATGTGGGTCGACTCACACATGATGCACCCGTTGGTTCTTTTTTTTTATGAAACTTTAAAATCTCATATCTCATTAGTTTGGACTTGGATTTTGTTTCGTGAGGAGCCAATAATGAGTTTTTTTCACATAGATTGTGACATTTCCCTCTGTAGTGGATTTTGGGATGCAATATAAGATGTTCTGGGTGTGACACTTATTTAGGTGGTTCCTAACAATGATAGTGTTCATGCAGAGGATCAACATAGACCCTAGAGTGGAACCCCCCCCCTAAAAGATAGGGAATATGTCCTCTATCTTCTAAGGGGAACCTCTCTATTCGATAGGATTTTATTCCTCAAGACTTTAGAGTGGAAACCCACTATCACACAAGAGCATGGGTCCTCAATTTATAGAGTGAAACACCCCATCAACTTGGGTACGAGTCCCCTAATAACTGAGTGGATCCCACTATCAGATAAAGTGTTGGTTATTCATGACTAGAGTTGAAGCCCCAGTCACACCAGGGTGTGGATCCTAGAACTATATAGTGGAACCCCCATCATCATGGGTGCAAGTCCTCTATCTACCGAGTGGAACCTCTCTATCAGATAGGACACATGTCCTTAGGACCCAAGAGTGGAATGACACCAACACATTAGAGTGAAGGTCCTATAGGAATACTTATAGAGTGTAAACTAATGATTTACTAGGTCACAAATCCTCTACTTGAGGACTATTCTCGTTGACTATGTGGCACAATGGGAGTGTGAGGTTTGAATTATATGTTTTCTATTGGAAAGACACACAATATGATTGTCCTCATTGATTTAATTTTTGATACTATTAGAGACACTTTTCATAGGTTTAGATGTGATAGGGGTATACCATTTCACTGTTATTTGATATTATTTTAATGAGAAGATAAATATATTGATATATCAATAACATTGGATCTGTTTACCCTCCTTCCAAGGGATGTGAAGACACTTGGGGTATATCATGTGTATTATGTGTTTAGCTTGTAATAGTTGGATGAGGTTACTCTATTACTATGGGTGGAATATACTCGATGTTTAGTCCATCTATACACAATGTTGAGACCCTAATTCTTGGAAGAGGTTATTCTCTCTCTTAGTTTGGTTGAGTTTTTATCTTTCTCTACTTTCAGCATCCTATTTTCTATCTACTGTCTTTATATTCCTTTTGTGTCTATTACTACTCCCTCTATCAGATTTTGGGGAATCATACTAGGTAGGTATATACTAACCCATACATAGGATTTTCTTGTATGTTCCATGTCTTATGCAGATGATGCAAAGTTCTTCAAAGACTATGGAGACAAGGAGCTCAGATCTCTTATAAGTTTACATTCCAGTTTTTTTGGGTTGGAACATATTTATAGTTTGGATTGTATGAAGCTTCCTATGATTTTGTGGTATGCATATTTTAAAATTTAATCACTTGAATATCTTACATTTCACGAAACATCGAGCATAAATGAACCACGATATACTATTACATATTTCTTAAAAAACTAGTCGTTAAGTTGGTGGTTATGAATAAGATTAACTCAATTATTAAAACTTATATTATTGAATTCATTGGTTTTCAAATAATTATAAATATATAAAAGATTCAATTTAATATAATTAAAATGTTATTATAAAAACTATTTAAATGCATATATGTGTGTTTAATACCAATAAAATAAAAAAATACACCTTTTAGATTATATTAATGAAATATATATATATACATATTTATTCTGTATATTTTTTAAAATTTATCTTATGTGTTTTCTAGATATGACATAAGAAGATCTCCAATTTTACACATAAAATATATATTTTTATAAAAAGTCAATTTTAACACCTTTTGACGGAAGAGTTGTTTTAAATTTAGATTTTGAGAAATTTTAAATTTTTATTAGAAAAATTAAACTTTCATTAAAATAGGATTATAAAAAGTTAATTTGAAAAAATTTATAGTACTCTTATGAAAAGATTTTTTTTGATGCATAGTGAAAAATTACAATATTTTAATTGAAAATATCATTTTCGTCTGATTGATTTATACTATTAGATTATGTTTATTATTGATTTTAAAGAATATTTAGGTAAATATTTTATTATATAATTCAATTAGGGTCATTGAAATAAACATACATTATATTTAGATACAAAAACCTTTGAATCTTTTGAAAGATTTTATTTTAAAAATTTGTTTTATCGATCAGTCAATGAGAATAATTTTTAATTAATTTCATTAAATTAGGTGTTTTGAATTATAAAAAACGGATTAAATATTTTTACTTATAATTTCCAAATTTATAAAATATGTCCCATTTATTTTTGGACAAAATATGAATAGTAAATTTAATAATTTTTATTAGCACAATTAAGTTTAAATTGGGTAATTAAGAGTAAAAATAATATTATAAATATTATAATATTACCCTAACACTTGTCCTAATTTTATTTGATGAATATTTTGTATCCCTAAACAATAAAATTTTTTTATGACAACATTTATGGCCATTAAGAAGATAATATTAACATTATTATAGAATATTTAATGGAAAGTCAGTTTTGTCATACTTTTGTTCTTAACAAGAGAAATGCTTTTCATTTGGGATTATATAAGGAATACATTACAATATAAATAGTACATAGAAAGACAAAACTTTTACCTACATGATTTTAATTTATTTTAATTTTTAGTTAATAAATAATTAAATTAAAATCTTACACAATGATGATGTAATAATTGTTTAATTAATGGATCTATATAATAAATGAGAATTAAAATATTAAATTAAATGTATTTTGACATACTTAATATCATTCATTAATTTTATGGTTGAATGTGATATGTTACAGATATAATAAAGGTTTTTTTTAAAAAGTATCTTTTTTATTGATATTTTTTAAAAGTCAAAGTAATGAATAGTGTCAAAATTGACATCAATATTAAATTAAAATAGATAATATTTTATTAAATGATATAAAATTAAAAAAAATTAACAAATTATTTTTGAAATTTTTTAAAAAGTCATCAATGATCCATTTATAGCTCTTTTATAAATTTATAGTAAGAATATTAAATATTGAGGAGTAAAAACACATGTTGTCATGGTAAGAGTTAAATAGAATAAATATGGGTTAAAGCAAAAAATAAGGGTAATAATGTGACCTAAACGTATCTAAAAATTATTGGATTAATATTATTCATTCCTTATAACCAATAGATCTAATTAAATTGTTTCAATGACAACTTTTCCATTAAAATAACTTATATATTATTTCAATCAAATATTGTTACAAAATGTCAATCTATTTGTATTTAATATCATTTATGTGTCTCCCTAGTGAAAATTACGATATATTAATGATAACAAAGGAATATTTTATCCAATTTAAATTATATTCATTATATAAATTTATTTTGAATTTTTTAAATTTACATAATTATATTTAATGCTTCGACAATGCTAATAAATTATTTATTTAATTAATAAAAAATAAATACTTGATTTTATAAGTATTACATTTTATATATTTGTGATGAGTTACCATTTATAATTAATTTTGTACATATATAGAATATATTATAGATTTTGGAGACCATTATATTCTAATTCATACTTTTTATTAATGTATTGGAAGTCAAATTAAATGAATAGTATCAAAGTTGACAATAATAAAATTTTATTGGATTAATATACTATTAAATTATTTAAAAAAATTAAATAATCACAAATGGGATAATATTTGGTCATAAAGTTATTCCGATCGTCATTTATTGTAAAATTTGAATCCTTTTTCTGTAAAATAACCTTATTATAATTTCATATTTTGGGAGTCTATAAAAGTACCCCTCACCTAAAATATTAAAGATCACCATCTACATAACTTACTCACACCACATTAAGGATTCTAGATAAAAAAACATCCCATTTATCCTTCTAACATCCTCATATAGGTTCTAAAAGTCCTGGTCTTCCAAAAATACCAACTCTAGATCCCTTAAGAAGAGATATAAATGAAGTCAACAGAAGAAGAGGTAATTGTTTTACCAACTCATTCAAGTTTATTTCTTTTCTACTTACTCTTAATGTTATGTTTACATAAGAATATAATAAATAAATTATCACATATATTCTTATATGTTATTATGATTATGTTAAAACCATATTCCACATTTTACCCATCCTATGAAAAAAATCATTGTACGTGCGTACGTACGACTTACCATTTCCACGCTATGGTGTAATCTATTTTTCATCACCACTTTACATAAATGGGTATAATGATGAAAATAATGGATATATATGATAATTTTTACATGATATTTATTCTTAAAAAGATAATGTACTATGCACTTCCTTACCCTTTCATTACTAATGGAATAATATTGATGCTTGTGGGTACGTACGACCCACCATCTCCAAGATACGATGTGATTCATTTTCCATGTTAACCTTTCAATAATGATTTTAAGAATGTATATAATGAATATATATGATATATGTGAACTTAATATCACTATATAGATGAAATAAATTTATCCAATGCATATGAAATATGACTTACAAGACAAAACATGCATAAAAATATGAAGCGGTTAACCATCAAAATAAGGGTAAAGATGAATTATTATCAACAAATGGGTGATAAAATAAAATAAGAAGATAATATATGATATCATAAATATCAATATTGTTCTGATATGAGTTAATAATATGATTAAAAACATTATACAAGAGGATAAATCAAACTCTACTAAATAAAGCACCCGTTAAGGGACTTTGTCTTAATCCCATTTCATTGAGGTATAGTTCGATGTTATACACCCACCCTATTTTATGAGGTGTATATACAGAACATTTGACTTATAATGTCATTAATTTATTTATTATCATGTTATTTAATTTTTATTTAAATTTTATTCTTTCATATGGCATGTGATTGAAATGTTTAAAGTGGTATGAGACCCCTTGAATGTTTAATGATTTGATTATCTCATATTTCTCTCCCTTTCAGTATTCTTGATATTATTTTACATTTTTATTTATATAGATATTAGAGGATTATGAATGAAATTTTATTTCTATTTTTTTAATTTCATTTAATGTTTTTCAAAAGAATCTTTATATGTGTTTTATATAAAATTTTTTGACGAACGATAAAAAGATCATTTGTTAACATACACGGTGACAATAACTTTCCCATCACTATGAATATTATTTAATTTATAGATTTCATTTCAATATTAAATATTTTATTAAATGAAACCTGTATTCCTTTTTTTCGGAATGTATGGTATTGAAATTTTTTATTTTTAAAAGAAAATGTTATTTTAATACGAAAGTTTTTATATATTGGTTTTATAAGAGTTTTCCTCAATAAAATTTCAATAATTTTATTATAGTATTTTTATCAATAGCAACACACTTTGTTGAATCTTTTTCATTATTGAGGTTGATGTCTTATGATATCAGTTACCCTATTTTATAGAATGGTTTATGATTCATTTTTATTATTGATGTTCTATTTTGATAACTTTTATTGTTAATGGTTATAGTATTTCCATTTTATATGATAGTTTTTCAGTATGATTTTTTTGTTATTTATGTTTCACCCCATTTATATGAGAAACGCATTTGACTTAGTAAGTCATTGGATGATTATTCTATAGCATCTAAATGCATCGATATGTCTAATGATACCAATGAGATTGGGTTTTGGGTAAGGCCTTTCCCATTTATTATTTGATATGGACTTGGCCGAGGCCTTAACCATTTATTTGAAGATTTATTAGATAAGTAATCTATTGTATGTTTTAGATATATAGAATTATGTGTTCCATAGGTATTATATTAGTTATTGATATAAACTATGATTATATTTTATAATAATACCCATGGTTATGATTCCATGCTCATGTGATTATTTAAATGGAATGTGTTTTAGTTATTTACCTTGTGGTATTGTTTATTCCATATTTACTCACAGTTTCCACTATAAACATACCCTTACTGGGAAATTGAGATCACCCCTTGGATATATTTCAATTTTCCCTAGGATTCCAAGAAGTATATTATGACTGATATTTATTGATACACAAAGGGGAATAATGACACACTCACTGAAACTCTTTTTGTAATATATGTTCTAAAATGTAATGTGGATTTCATGTATCTATCTAGTTTACCAAGAAAACTATAATATTCAGTCGTTTAGGATGTTATTTATTGTATCTTATGACAATGTAATAAATTAAGGCACAGGATCAGGGATATTGGGGTTGAGGTCATTATAATTGGAATCATAGAAGTTTAGAAACATCATTGGAAAGTTGATTTTGAAAAACATGGAATACAAATCATAAACCTATGAATGGATTTAAGGATATTTTTAGGTATAATATACGATCCTATATATTTTTTAGTACTATATATAACCTTTGTTAAAACAATAGACTCATATATTTAGAAAGATATGTTATGATTTTTTTATCATATAAATTATTATTCTTGACTATATCGTTATGACTAATGTTTGTCAATTTGTTATTTTGGTTTTTGTACGTGGTTAGATTTATTAAGATTATAAAAGTAATGTTTATAATTCTAATGATGAAGAGACTAAAAAATAAAAAATAAAGTAAGGAGGTATTAACGAGAAAAATGATGAGGCATAGTTAATTGTTTAGTAATGAAGTAGAATGATGAAGGTTTGTGTGTTATTGGATTCAAGAACTATTTCTTCAATGGTTATAAAGTTATAATAATCATGAGATATATAAGGATTGTACTTCATTAATTATTAATTAAGGTTTTTGAGGAATAAATGTTTTAATTAAGGTACAAAGGTAATAAAGTTATACACATATTTGGTATGTGAAAAAAATATATACATTTTTTTGGTAAAATATGATGTTAATTTTATTTCGTATGTTTAGTGACAATCCTTATAAATATTTGGAATTAAAATTTAGATAGATTTATTTTAGAGTAAAATGACCATAACTCTCAGAATACATGTCCAAATCCACTGAGAGTTTTAGGAGACACTACTGAGATAATTATAAACAACATTAATGACTGGTAAAATGTGTGAAAAATGTCATTAATGGGGCTACAATGCGTCAACATTCAGGGGAAAATTCTGGATATAAAAGGAGTACAGCTCCACCCTCTCAAAGCATCTCTCATTTCATCCCATTCCTTCTCGGACACCAAGGAGAAGAAATTTTCTTCTCTCTATTTTATTTTATTTTCTTTTTCATAGTTTTGTAATGCCTTATTCTACCCCATTCATATCTATTACCCTTACCATGGATGGGTAAACATTTGGTGTTATTGGGGAAGGGTTGGTTTTTTATTTTTTAATGCTTGAGTTATTGGACGTAATTGAATTAAATTTCTTTCTTCTTCAAAGTTGTTTTCAATTTAATATAGCGGATTTTATTATCAAGTGTGATCATTTTGGAATTTAAATTTCATTATTTATTTTTTCCTTGGTAAAATAATCATTATCTCCCTCCACTAATTTCAGGTTTATATACGATGTAATAAACCAGGGATTAGTGGTGAAGTACTCAATGATTGTCAGTACGTGTAAAAGGTGTAATGAATGTTTTTGATTGTTTGGGATAAACAAGACCCGATCGCGTATTTCCCATATCAATTAAGAATATTCAATACAACTATTTTTCACATGGAAGGATAGTTGACCAAACTAAGATCTTGGTAAGGTTTTCTCTTACCATCATAATTTCACCAAGGAAGTGAGAGGAAACGATTGTGGAAACTCATTTTAATCAACAAAGAAGAAGAGTATTGAATTAAATTGAACAAGGATAGCATTAAAATTAGGAATCCCACCCCGACCTAATCACCCTTTTTATTATCATAATTCTTCAACCATTTGGATTTCAAATTTCATTTAAAAAACACAAAATTTTTACCCTCGTTTTAATGTGAAAAACTAATTTGGTGTGCACTCATATTCAAGAGACTTCCTAGGGTTAATCACTAGAAAACACATAGGAAATTTAAAAATTGTTCTTCCATGCCCTATGACAGGCATGCGTCAAACTTGGAACCACTACCCGGGAGGCAGTTCCACAATGAAATTGTAAATATTTGACCTTTTTCAAATTTTAAAAATACAAACAAACATTTTCAGTGTTTTTTTCAAATGATTATTTCTTTAATTCATGTAACACTTACCCACATGTGAAAGAAAAAGTTTATAACTCACCATGGTCTACAGAGTATAGTATTTATTTCTTGGCTAAGTAGATCCGGGGATCTCGAATCCAAATCATCAATGAGGATGAATTCAAGGATCTAATCCAAAACCTTAAAGGGAACCTTGAGTACCCCGTGTTGGAGGGTTTGGCTAGAGAATTAATTGAACTCCAAGAGTATTTTCTGGAATTTTAGCAAGAAATAATTGATGTACGAAATGATATTTCCCAAGTGCATAATCAAGAAGAAAATGTTGTTTTAGAGTATAAAAAATCTCAAGTGAAGGAACTCAAAGAGGCCACAAAAGGACTTAAGGGTCAAATAGGAAGGATAATAGAATATTCCTATTCTACCCATGAGAAATCAGAGCCTGAGCTACATGGTGGGGATATCCATGATTTGAATGAATTTTGGAACGATTGTGAAAAACAACTTGGACTCCCAAAAGAAGAATATTTTGAACCATTAAAGGTAGAAACCACTAATGTAGTGTAATTTGAAGAACAAATAGAGGAGCCTGACTACCTGCCTCTATATTCTACTACTCAACTCCAAGAGGTGATTTCAAATGAAGAAGATATTGAAGTTGAACAAAATTAGGGAGGTGATATTTTTTTGAACTCGTTGTCTTCTTATTGTATTAAAACTGAATTGTGTATCACCTCCCCTTGTTTGAAATTTTCAGATTTGGTCATCATATCTATCGCCTTGGTGGTTGAGGAAGAAAAAAAAAGATACACCTGATGAAGATCAACTGGAGCTCCCCAAACATGTTGATCATTTATTGGAGGGATCTCAAGAGGACATCAAGGTGGAATTTCATAAAGAGATCAATTACCAAGATGAATTACTTGAAAGGGAAGATTTATCTATTAATTCTTCATGTTTTAATCTTATTCAAGATGAATTGTTTTCTGACTTCCCTATCTCAGAAATTTATGATACAACACAAATGGAAGAGACCTTGGATGTTGAAGAAGATACTACCCATGTGGTGGTGATTAAAGAAGAAGAGTTAGACAAGCATATTGTGGTGACACTACCTCCTCAACAACAATTTTCATACCATATAGAGGAGGACACCACGAAAGTCAATAGGGAGAACCCCTCTATTCTATTCCCTCTCACTATTAAACTCAAATTTTATCTTTTTTATTTCTTGGGGGATGGGAAGTTTCTTATCTACTTTGGGGTTCTCTACATTAAATTTTTACTCATGGAAATCAGGAAAATTCACATGTGGTGGTTCATCTCAAATAAACAACACCCACCATCAGATTGGGGATAAACGATAAGAACTGCCCCTTTGGAGGCAGTCAAAACCTAGGGCCCACTTGGGAGATTAAACCAAGATTTATCATTCTTTTCTTATTCAATTTCTATTTTAATTTATTTTAATAAATTTATTATGTTATCTTTTTTACTTTTTTAGGACTTCAATGAGAAACACTTAGGATCCAAACTCAACGTTGCATTGCCAATAAGTCAGGTCGTAACTCTCCTTTATACTTTCTTGCTGTTGTGATTCATTTTAAAATTGGTATACATGTTAAATCCATGTGAATTCATTGAGGAAACTGCACCATTTAATTATGGGGGAGGTAACCTTTGTTGTTTCGTATTTTCATTTTGTGTGTTTATTTTTCAATTATTTGTGTGTTTTTCTGATATATTTTGAGCTTAAATGATTATCATTACCATTTTTGAAACCCATGTCAATGAGTGAACCAATCTATTCCATGAAATTGAGCTTAAATGAATTTTGAAATGACTTTGTTTTGAGTTCAAATCTTTTAGAATTTCATGAAAAGTACACTGATTTTTGAAACCCATGCCATATTTCACTTTCTATATCATTGAAAGCACTTTCCTGTGAGGCTTCTAAACCATTTTTGACATAGTCTTTTAATTCACCTCATTTCTTGAGAGAACCATACCATGCTTTCTTTAACCAGAATTTGATTTATTCCTTTCAAAACTTGAGGGTTTGGGGTACGTGTGTTTTAAATTCTTGAGGAATTTTTTTGGATTTAAGCCCCCTTTTCAAAATAATCCTTTTAATTATGGCCTAGCATTACATTTATCTTTCATAATCCCCTAGTAACCATGAATAACCTATTAGGTTATCCACCTTACAAGCCAATTTACCCTATCCAACTTTCTCTTGAAGTGAAATTTCATGATCTAGTTGAACTTAAGTATGGGGGAAGTTGACTTCTGATGTACTACCAAATTTGGTGAAAATTTTGGGGGAAAATAAATTATTGAAGAGATGTGTGTGATGCTGAAAAATTATTCTGTTGAAACCTGTGCATTTTTTGGAGCTTTCATGATAAGAGAAGTTGTGCCTTTCTGAAGCTTCTGATGTAAAAAGAAAGTTGTGCCTATCTGGAGCTTTGAAGAAAAATCATGTTTGAATAGATTGAAATTTTTTTTGTTGAAATCTTGATCTAATTGAATGATGATGGAGCCTATTTTCTACAAAGGGGAAGAGAAGGATACCATATTTGAGTGAAAATTATAATCTTGCAAATTTTTTTAATCAAGAGCCAAGCCCTCCTTTTTCGGCCTCAGAATTTTTAACATCTAAATCCTACCAACCAGAAGACACAGAACAACCCTGAAAAGTCCTCATGAGAAGTACATGTCCTTGACTCACATCGGGTGGAGAAGTCAGAACTTATCAAGCCTATGGTGACTCTTGTATGAGTTTGGATGAGAAAATCCTTGTTCAACATTTACATTTGTGAGATGAGAGAAAATTCATGCGAGGTAGGTGTTTTGTGTACATGGGATAATAAATTAAGTGGAAAATATTAAAATATAAAATAGAGAACTTGAAATAATTGTTTTTGATGAGGCATAATATCTTTTTGTTTCTTAGTATAGATTTGGTAGATCTCATTCGTATGCATATTGGATTTGATTTGATTTGATTTTTACTTGTCCAGGAGTCCAATGGATAATTGTGGGGGAATTGATAGAGAAAATATTTTAAATTAAATTCACATTGAAATTAATTGTTTTAAACCCACAAAAGTATTAATCTAAGATGAATTGCTTAATTTTTATGATATTGGTATTATTTTGAGCTGAACATTAAAAATGGTCCATTTTGGATTTTTAACTATTTTAAATTATTTTTGTAGTTTGGCCATAACATATTCTACACTAATCGAAATTTCCAAATCCTTTTTTCCATATTCTAAAGAACCAAGGATCCATTTATTATTTTTGGACAAAAATTTGAATCAACCATATGGAAGCTCAAAATAAGCTCACAAGTTGTCTCAAGAAAACTGTTTTCAGTTCTTTCTAGTTTTGGTGTAGGATATATAACTCATTCATGGTGGGACCACATGTTGTGAAATTAAGTGGGGAGATGCACAAGGAGATTTGGAGAATCATTAATGAAGGAAAGTCCGCGGGAATTGGCCGTTTAAGGAGTCATTAAATGACCCAAATATGGAGTATTGTGATTTGGAGAGTCTGACTAGATAGAATACATTCTCAGAGTAAAACGGCCATAACTCTCGAAATAAATGTTCACATCCACGAAGATTTTTCAGTGACACGCCCAAGATAATTATGAACAACATTAAAGAAGGGTGAAATGCGTGAAAATTTCATTTAATGGGGCCACAACATGTCAACATTCGAGGTAAAAATTCCGGATATAAAAGGAGGAGAGCTCTACCCTCTCAAAGCATCTCTCATTCCATCCCATTCCTTCTGGGACACCAAGGAGGAGAACTTTTCAGCTTTCTCTTTTATTTTATTTCCTTTTTCATAGTTTTTTAATTCCTTCTTCTTCCCCGTTCATATAAATTATCCTTACCATAGTGGGGTAAACATTTGGAGTTATTTGGGG
The DNA here is from genome assembly GCA_963277665.1 of Viscum album. Lineage (NCBI taxonomy): Eukaryota > Viridiplantae > Streptophyta > Magnoliopsida > Santalales > Viscaceae > Viscum > Viscum album. Next base: position 254,392 of record CAUJRU010000595.1, read on the forward strand.
AGCGTTGGTTTTATATTTTGTAATGCTTGAGTTCTTGGACGTAATTGAATGAAATTTCTTTTTTCTTCAAAGTTGTTTTCAATTTAATATAGTGGATTTTATTATCAAGTTCGATCGTTCTTGAATTTTAATTCCGTTATTTATTTTTTCCTTGGTAAAATAATCATTATCTCCCTCCACTAATTTCTGGTTTATATACGATGGAATAAAATAGGGATTAGTGGTGACATACTTGATGATTGTCAGTATGTGGAAAAGGTGTAGTGAATATTTTTGATTGTATGGTATAAAAAAGATCCGATCGGTTTTTACCCATGTTAATTATGGATATTCAATAAAACTATTTTTCACATGGAAGGAGAGTTGACCAAACTGAGATCTTGGTAAGGTTTTCTCTCATTATCATAATTTCACCAAGGAAGTGAGAGGAAACGATTGTGGAAACTAACTTTAATCAAAAAAGAAGAAGATGATTGAATTAAATTGAACAAGTATAGACTTAAAATTATGAAACCGACCTTGGCCTAATCACCCTTTTTAATATCATAGTTATTCAATCATTTAAATTTCAAATTTCATTTCAAAAACACAACATGTTTACCCTAGTTTTAAAGTGTAAAACTGATTTTGTGTGCACTCCTCTTGAGGAGACTTCCTTGGGTTAATCACTAGACAACACATAGGAAATTTAAAAATTATTTTTCCACGCACTATGATAGGTGTACGTTATTATTCATCAAAAGTTATTTGGGTATAAAAATTAATATTTAATATCCATCTCTAGATCTATGAAATGAATTGAAAATATATTGAAGCATAACCAAAATGATAAATTTATGATATGGAAAGTGATCAAGTAATATTTCTTGAGTTCTTCATCTATATAGTAAATTAATCCTTCAAATTTCGGAAAAATATTTTGAAACAAAAACTTTGTCATTTTACTTTCTTACTTTGAAATAAATGATCTTTTAACCGATCAAAAGATTTGCAGTTTGGTAATTGTCATCTTTTTAAAGACCATATTACCTATCACTCTCTATCAGAACATGATAGTTTGATTTATCTTCCATTTCTATATTTTTACATTCTACTAATTTTCTCTAATTCTAAAGCCTATTTTGGGGTACCTATAAAATTTCCATTTCCCTCTTATTAAGAGGATAATTCTTAATCCTATTTCAAATGTCAGTTTTCCAAAAAGTGATTCTCAATTATAAGCCTTTGATTTTTCAAGTTAAATTTAAAATTTCGTGGATGAAATTTATTGAAGGAAGAAAAAATGTATCATCCAAATATTTTATTGTATGAATCTTTTTAAATTTAATATCTTTGATAGCCTATGTTGTGAAGAAATCCATGCGTAAATGAACCACAATATACTATTAAATAATATTATTTTAACACTAGATGTTATGTGGGTGGTTATGAATTTCACTAACTAATATATGAACTTATATTATTGAATTAATTAGTTACTAATTAATTAGAAATAAATATAAAACCCAATTTAATAATAAGAATATATTTTTATAAAAATTCTTAATTGATGCACAATAATGTTTTATCTTAACAATAATAATAATAAATCACAAATTTTCGATTATATTAATTAAATTTATATAATATATTAAATATAATGTTTAAAAATAATCCTATGTGTTTTTTAGACTTGATATATGAAAAAAAATCCAATTTTACTTACAAAAGAATTATTTTTATAAAAAGATGGTTATAGAGCCTTATAATGGTGCACTTGTTTTAAATAATGTTTTTGACATGTTTATATATTCTATTTGAAAAATTAACTTATTATTTAAAATAATATTATAAAAAGTTATTTTTTTGAATTTTTGGTATTTTTCTAATATGATTAATTTTTTGATGATTAATAAAAAACTGTAATTTAATTGAAAACAACTTTTTCATATGATTTATTTTTGTTGTCAGATTATATTTTATATTGGTTTTAAGGTATTATTTGGTAAAATTTTTATCATTTAATATAATTAATCTCATTGGAATAATTTTCACATTGAATTTGGATATAAAATCATTTCAATCATTTGGATGTTTTTAGTTTAAAAACTCATTTTCTCAAACCATGAACGAGATTAATTTTTAATTAATTGACAAAAATTATCATTTTTAATTTTTGAAAAATGGAGTCAATATTTTCAATAATAATGTATAAATTTATTAAAAAAGTACCTTTTATTTTCTAAAAAGAATATGAATAGTAACATTGGTTATTTTTATTACGAATAAGGTAAAATCAAGTTATTAAGGGTAAAACTGATATTATAAATATTATAAATTTACCCTAACACTTTACTAGTTTTTGTGTTTTAGTAATATTTTGTCACTAAATATCAAATTATTAGTTATGAGACAATTTATTACCATTTTGATGAAAATATAACTTTTATAATATTATATTAACAGGAATGTCAATTTTGTTATATTTTTTGTTTTTTAAAGAAGAATTTTTTTAATATGGGGTTATATAAGGGATATGTTAAACTATAAAAAAAATTAAGAATGGTTAAATGTTTATATTAGTAATTATAATTAATTTTTAATTTTTCGGAAAGAAATTATTAAATTAAAATCATGCACAATGATGATGCAGTAATCGTTTAGTAAATGGAAATATCTAATAAATGTTATTGAAAGAACTAAAATATATATAATTTTACATAATAAATTTCATCCATTAATTTTATGGATTAAATATATATATTTGAGATGTATTTATGGTTTTGGTTTGAAGTTAACTTGTGTATTGATAATTTTTAAATGTCAAAGTAATGAATAGTGTCGAAATCAAAATTATTGATATATTAAAATAAATAAAATTTAATTAAATGATATAAAATTTGGAAAAACTATTTTTATAAGGTTTCAAATGCCATAAATTATCCATTTATTATTTGTTTAGCTTTTATAGTAACAATATTAACCATTAATTAGTATAAACACATGTTGTCACGGTAAGAGTTAAAGAGATTAAATAATGTTTAAAGGCAAATGACAAGAGTAATAATGTGACCTAAACATGTATAAAAATTATTTTTTGAATATTATTATACCCTTATAACCTTTGTATCTAATTTTAGTTGGTTAATGGACACTTTTCCATGAAAATAACTTACATATTATTCAAATCAAAGATAGTTACAATATTTCACTCTCATTGTATTTATTATAATTTATGTATCCAAATAGTTCAAAATTCATTATATGAATGATAATAGTTTTCTATTTTGATAATTTTGAAATTATTTTCATTATATAAATTTATTTTAAATTTTTTTAAATTACATAATTAGCTTAAATTCTTCAGATATAAAAGTATTGTATTTATTTAATTAATAGAAATTTAAAATAATTGATTTTAAATATATTAAATTTTATATATTTGAGATGTTTTAATTTGTATAATTAATTTTATAGATTTATATAATATAATATATATTTGGGAAATAATTATATTCTAATTCCCACTTTATCGTGATGTATTTGATTTCAAATTAAATGAATAGTTTCATATTTGACAATAATGATATTTTATGGAATTAAAATATTATTATATTATTTAAAAACTAAATAAATGTTACATAATATCACATGGGATAATATGTGGTCTACAATGTCTTTCCATATTCATATCTAGTCCATTTGAATGTATTTGGCTCAATAATACACTTATTATATTTAAATATTTTGAGGGTTTCCAAAAGTACGTCTCATGTCGATTATAAAAGGCCAAATTATCCCTCACTTCCTCACACCCAATTGAGGATTATAGATTTAACACCCCTTAAATTTTCTCTGTTAAACTTCTATATTCATGTTATGGAGGTCTTGGAGTTCCCAAAATACCAACTCTAGATCCCTTAAGAATAGATATAAAGGAAGTCAACCAAAGAAGAAGTAATTGTTTTACCAACATACTCAAGTTAATTTCTCCTTATACCTCATATTAATGTGTTGTCTCTAGGAAAATTAATGAATAAAGTATCATATATATTATGATATTTTATTATTATTATTATACAACCATGTTCCACCTTTTATATATCCTATAAAAAATTAAAGGACTACGCTTGCGAAGGTACGACTTACCGTCTGCCGGGCCTAATGTAATTTGTTTTTTCATCAAAACATTACTTGTATGGGTACAATTATGGAAATAATTTATATATATGATAATTGTGATATGATATTTATTTTGGAGAAATTAATATACTATCCACTTTCTTAGACATTCGACATTAAGGGAATTATATAGTTGCTCGTACATGCGTGCGACCTACTGCCTCCATGACATTATGTGATTCATTTTCCTTGTTAACTATAACATACTGATTTTAAAAATTTGTATAATGAATAAATATGATATATATGAAATTAATATCATTATTTTTGTGAATGAAATATATCTTATGCATATTAAACTGGACTTACAAAACAAAACATGCATAGAAAAAAGAAGCAGTTAACACCCTAAACACGAGTAATAATGAAATATTATCAACAAATGGGTGATAAAATAATATAATAAGATCATATATGATATCATAAATACGAATAAGGTACTGATATGATTTAATAATATGATTAAAACCATTATAATGTGGTTAAATCATGTTCAACTAAATGAATTTTAAGGTAGGGACTCCATCATAATCTCATTTCATTGTTCCATTGTTTGATGTTGTACACCCACCATCTATTATAAGGTGTATATTCATCCCATTATACTTATAATGTAATTAATTAGTTTATTATAATGTAATTTAATATCTTCTTAAATTTTATTCTTTCATGGAGCCTATGATTTAAATTTTCAAAGTTGTGTGAGACACCTTGAATGTTTAAAGATTTAATTAACACATCATTATCTCAATGTAAATATTAATGACATTGTTTTAATTATTTATTTATATGGATATAAAAGGGTTATAAAGATAATTTTATGTATTTGTTTTTAATTTCACTAAATATATTTCAAATGAATATTTTTATGTGTTTTATACAAAATGTTTTGATACAGGACAAAACAAATATTCTTTTTTTAATGTACACGGTGACAATAACTTTCCTGCCATTGAAACTGTTATTTAATTTATACCTTCATTTTAAATATTACTTGATTTATTAAATGAAAAACCTTACTCACTTATTTTTGGAATAATTTCTTTTGAAAATAGTTATTTTTAAAATAAAATGATATTTTTATATGAATATGGTTTTCACATGTTTTTAATAAGATTTTTTCATCAATAGATTATCAATGATTTTATAATAGTATTCTCATTTAGGTCAACAACATTTTTTGAATATTATTATTAATTTATATTGATCTATTATTCAATAATTTACCATATTTTATTTAATATCTTATGATTCTATTTAATTATGGATGTGTTTTTTATACCATTCATGGTTTATGGTTAAAGTATTCACATTTTATATACTGGTTTTTCAATCTGAATTTTTATATATTTAATGATTCAACCATTTAATATAAGGAATTTATTAGAATTATTAATTGATGAGAGGGGGATGCTATATCAACTCAATGTGTCGATAGGTCTAATGAGATAAACTAGATTGGGTTTTAGCTGAGGCCTTACCCATTTATTTTAAGATATAGATTTAGCTGAGTCCTTGACCTTTTATTTCCAGATATCCTGGACAAGGCCTTAATAATATATTTCAGATGTACATCATTATTCATTCCATCCTTATGATGTTAGTTTTTTATATTCCATGTTATTATTCGAATAGTAAAATATCCAAGTTAATTTTCTTAACGCATGTGATTATTTTCATGGAATGTGTTTGAGGTATTTTACTTTCTATATAGTTTATGTCGTACTTACTCAGAGTTTTCATTGTAAACCTACCCTTTCTGAGCATTTGATATCACCCATTTCATATGATTCATTTTTACCCAGGATTACATGAAGTATATTATGGGTAATATGTCAGGTTTCATGAATGGTGAATAATGTAAGACTCAATGAAAACATTTCTTTACATTAGAATATAAAATGTAATATGAATTTCAAGTATGTATGTAGTTTACCAAAACTACAAAAATATTCAGTTATTTTGGATGTTATTCCTTTTATAATATTCTAAAGTAAAAATTCAATGAACTGTATTTGGGTTACTTATTTTGGGGTCGTTACAATGTATACTTCCCCTTTAATTTTCATTTTTCATTGTCGTACTCTTATACAACATATAGGTTTTTCATGCTTGGTTTACATTATAGTGGTTGAATATGTTTAATGTTATTCATCTGAAATTATTCATTGATATTGTTTTTGGTATGCATATTGGTTTCTAGGAACATTCATCCTCTTGTCAGTATTTCCTTCGACACTGATCATCTGCCCCTGGCCCATGATAACGGGCTTGGGGTTGTTGCGGCTTGATCCCCAGTTAGGGTCTTATTATGATACATTAGATTGGTGGGTATGAATAGAATTAACAATATATATATATATATATATATATATCTGTGTGTATATATATATGTATATATATATATATATGTATATATATATATATTTAGTAAATAATAAAAATTTATATAAATTCAAATTAATTCATGATTTAATTCTAAATAAACCCTTTTAATGATTAAAAGGAATTTTTTTAAGGAATTTTTTTTACCTGTTTTATATATTATTTATACGTTTTATTATAACTATTTAAAATAAATTTCATTATATATATTGGTAATATATTAATAAATATACATAAATTAGTTATATCAATGTTAGGAATGAAGAAAAAATCATTTATTGTTAAAAATTATTTAAAAAAACTATTTTTATGTGTGTAATGAGTTTTTATAATAACAAATTAAAAAAATATTTATTTATTAATTTTTTTAATTAAATATTTATATATTATAAATTTAATAAACTTTTATAACATTTATTTCAAAGTTTTGACTAATAAAGGAAGGAAATTAAATATAGTATTATGTTTAAAAATCCATTTATCAAAAAATAGGCTTTCTCTATGTTTCACGTGATTATTTAAAAATTAATTTCTACCACTTATAAAATTTTAATTTGATAAAATAAATTCTTTACTTTTAATTATAATTTTCAAAAAAAATATTTCAAAATATTTCTTTTTTTTCCTTATAATAATTATTAAAACATTTTGAATTAGCAAAAACAGGCCTACATAGGGGGTGGGGTGAGGTGGTTATCCTTAGAGATAGGTGTAGGATTAAAATATTTACAATAATAATTATTATTTTTGAGTATATTCTGAATTATATTTTCTTTTGTTTTAAATATTTTCAATTTCATTCTACTTTCACAATAGAAATACATTATATTATTAAAATCTTTTATGTAACTCAATGTGTGTCACTCCCTCACTTATTAGAGGGAACCTATTCTCCACACAAATTAATTTTTTTGAGAATTATAGCTCATCCAATACCTAACCTAATAACATCATATATTCTTACCATTTTTCTTGAGTCTCCAGGTCTTCTTATAATACCTATATTTAATGGATTAAGGTATATTCCAAATGTGGTCTCTGAAATATGAGGTATAAATATTCATATATCCCATTCAATTGTATTTCTTATTTCACCTTATATAAAACTAATTTACCCACAATTACCAGATGAATAAAATATCATCAATACAATTATTTTTTTTATTATGATGGTTCATCATTTTCCTCCTCTATTCAATCCAATGGTAAATAATTGTGCCACTTTTGTGTGTATGTGGACTACCACCTCCACACAATGATATGATTCATTTTACATCACCAAATCACATGGGTATTTATTATTATGGATACACTGAATATATATATAATTTATGATATATTTATAATTCCTTAATGATAAAATATTCAATATCATTCATTTTTTTTATTTTTTTTAGAAAATGAAAACATCGTTCATGCGTCCCTATGGATTACCCTCTCTATGAATAATTTTATTAATTTTTATATATATAAAATTTTTGAGTTTTCATAAAAATATGTATAATGAATATATATTATATTTATATCATGATTAACCTTGTAGAGATTAGGGAACTATGATCAACTTACAAGGACAACAAATTCAAACCGAAACCTTCATAAAAATGAAATAGTTAACATTAGGGAATGATGATTTAAATAAATAATTTTTAATTAATTGTGTTGAAATGTTATAAGTGGACCATATATGGTATTATCGGTATGAATATTGTTCTGATATAGTATTATAATAAATATAAATTAATTATATATGTGGTTAGGGAGTTTATGAAGAAAGACAGACTAGAGGCAAATGTTTTATGTTTCAATCTCATTTTTATGGATATTATTTAAGATTAAATTTACAATGATGAAATTATATAATTATTTCCTCATAAATATCATTAATTTACTTATCCTTCAGTTATTTCTACAGATTAAAATTTTTTTCTTTCATTTTCTTCTCTCTATGTACTAAATATTCCGAAATAATCTTCTTATGGAAAGCCGAATTTTTTTTTCTATTCTATGAAAAAAAAATTCTTGTATATTAATATTTTTGTACAAAAATATCAAAAATGTTTTATATTTTTTCAAATTATGTTTAATTTAAATTTTTATCCATATTTTAATTTCTCTTAAAAATTTTAAATGTAGTCTTCTTGTTATTTTCCAAACTATCTAAATTTTAATTATCATTAAAAATGTGAAAGGAATATTTATTTTAACATATAAAACATGAAGGATATTTCCCATCATAATAAACCCTCAATTATTTGGAGAATCTCTTCCAAGTTCCCATTTTTATTGAATTTTTTCTATAATATTTGGGAAATATTCATATTTTTTATAAGTGATTTAAAAATAAAAATGGTTTTTCTTTAAGTAATATTATAGTGATCTATTAAAATAATTTTTTTATCTATGATAACATCCTTAGAAGTTACTTATTATTTATTGATTATTTGATCTAATTGTATAATATTTATTAATTATTTGGATGGTTTATGATTACGAGGATGAAATATTGTTGTATATTATTTTATTTATGTGTGATGTGTTATGATTAAATGGTAAATGTTTTCATGATATTGTATAATACATATATTTGGATTAGGATTATGTGATGGTTGGGTATGTTATAACTCTTTAATTCATTTATTGAAGAATAATATTTTATAAGATCATAAGATAATCAAGTGGTTATACCACATCCAAAATAGGGAACATGGGTGGTTATCTTGACACCAAAAGTGTAAACAAGATGTTATCTCAATCCCTATGTAGGTAAATGGTTGTTTATGACAAGATTATAATGAAATTAATTCCTTAGTGTTTATACATGATAAAATATTTCAATGGTTATGATTATTCCAAACATTATTTCACTCTTTTATGACATGATCTTGTGCTATAGTTATGCTCTCATGGACAATTATCATTGATTCTATTAAGATTTTTTCCTATGAAATTCCATGTATATTTCAATTATATATGATTATGATATTTTAATTTATAATCATGGATATCGAATGTTATTCCCATGTTATCAAACACATATTCTCTTATCATGCTTAAATAATCAAAGACATCTCCCATGTGTACCCTTAAAAAATTATTAATTTCAAAATTTATTATGTTTTTCCCAAAGATATAATGAATTTTTTTATATATGATATGTCTAATAATGGTGATAACTATGATGAAATATAAGGATGATTATGTAAATCAATTATGTACCAGTTTTTCATGTATCGATGCTTCCAAATACACCAAAACATTATTTTTCTAGAATGGATTATAACTATTTGTAATGAATACTCATATAATAAGATGTAATATTTATATATTTAATGTTTAGGTCACATTTATTGGTATTTTATCTAGTTATAGGCATTTCAAGAATCTATTATGATAAAAAAAATTAGTGATAAATATTGGGATAATCTTATGTGTATGTGAACATATTATTCTATCATAAATAAAGTATTGTGGTTTTACTATAAAACACATCTAGGTCATGATAATAGAATTTTTATGTATCTATATAGAAGTGTAACCCATGGGTAATAACTTATAAATTTGAAACTTGGATATTATCTTGAATATCATTGGTGCATAACGAGTTGGACTAAGATTGCACACATAGATTGGCACTCCTAATGGATATTCTTGGGTTAATTCACTTTTATTAAAGAATAATTATGAATGATTTGAAAATATGATAAAAAGGATAAACTAAGTTAAACTAATAGTATCATAGATTGAAAATAAGGTCCTCTAATTTGGACATCCTATAATTTTTTTTTCATGATTATATGGTTTCTTAATATTATTATTATATATCACACTATAATTTTTGGTTTTATTCAATGGTTGGAATGTATATAAATAATGTTAATGTGGAATATGATAGATAATGAAATAATTATCCACATAATCATTCAAATTTTATAGGAGATATAATGGAAAATATCACATCTATGCTTACACAGCATTATTAAGAAATAAATCATAATGAGACTCGAAATATGAAAATAAGGAAACAAAGTTTTATTAATTATGTAAATATGTAACATACAATTTATTTTAGTGTGTCTTCTGATCCAATAAATTTTATATAATCGACTACTGAAACTGAAAATATATTTTCTATTCTCCAGCTCTGGGAGAATTATAATTTTATATTTTATGCTTATCATTTTTAAGGTGAAGTATATCAATGCTTACTCTTATAAAAAACAAGATGAAATTAATTGAAATTGAATCTACGAAGTCAGATTAGTATAGAAAGTCATTTTTTGAAAATTAATTTCATCATTTTCTTCATATCAATATTTAGAAATAATTGACTGTGAAAAAATAAAAGAACTATGAATCCATTTTTACTTATGAGGAAAATTTTATAAGATCATTTAGCTACGTTTTTGGTATTACCATTGAATAAGGATGTATGATTGATCATTTTACAGTGGATTAAAATCATGTATCCAAATGGATTCATCCCTAGGAGAGTTTAGTAGTTATTAAGAAACTGTTTTATATGATATCAATGTAGAAATTTATATTAGTGGCACCCATCAATGTCATGGTTTTCATAAGAATATAAATATGGAAGTTAATGGAAATTCTAATATTAAAAACCATTTAGAGAAGAATAATACTTTCCCATTTTCCATAATTTTGGAAAGAGACATAGAGGAAACTCTCTTTAGGGGAAAATTAATTATTTTAATTGTGTAAAGTAAGGAAATTGGGAAATATAATGAAAATTGTTGGGAATAATTTAGATAAAGGATATAAATATCTAGAAAATACATCTGTATCACTCTTGAGTTTCAAATAAGATAAGTATAGGAATTATGCTTACTAGTGTTTTAGTAGAGGATTAGTAATTATAATCAATATTAGGAACCCTTTAATCCTAGAGACAGAGTAAAATATAATGAGATTCATATTTTCTATATGGGGTATAATAAAAATGTTGTGAAAGGTATACATATCATCTTCTCTTTGACTGATGATGTCTTATTTAATTATGTATCTACCCTCATTTTTATATTTGATGAATTTTCTTAGGGGTATCACATTACCATCTCAATAATTAAAAGATAATTTAATATAAAAAAATCATAATGGTATGATGATATAATCTTACATCTACAAATATTATCCTATTGAAGTCATTGGGAATGTGCTCCCTAAAAATATCACTATTATCCCTCTAGTTGAATTTTAATTGATTTTTTCATGGTTTTTATTTATTTATATAAATACCATATCAATCACAGAGTAATAGAAGATAAATGTTACATTTTTAACAAATGCATGACTTTCTATCAATGTGAGGATATATATGATCATCCAATGGGAATTATGTCCATTTTATATGTCTTGATTCCTATTCAATATGGGTAGTTATCTCATATGGTTGCGATGAATCTAAAAATAAAATATATACTTGTTGTATAAGATATTTTTATGTATTGAAAGAAGAGATTCCAAGAATTCCATTGAATTGGGAAGCTCTATTTTTAATAGAACTCATATATTGTTCTAAACCAATTTCAAAAACACTATATAGAATATGATTTATTGTTATGTAGGAATTGAATATAAAACCCTCAGAGAATATTGATAAGAGATTCATTCATGCAAGTGAATCACCACGGGGTTCTTCTCTTCGTTTCTTAAATATTAAATAAAGATCAATGAAAATTCTGATTGATTATAGATAATGTAATAGGACCATAATCAAAATAAGTATCGTCTTCCCTTTATTGATGATTTTTTATATAAATTATAGGGAGAAAAATATTTTTTTTAAAATTGATCTTCAATATGGATATTGTCAATTGGGGTTTATAGGGTCCTGAATAATTCACAATGGGATGTAAATACTCCCATTAGAACTTTTTAGATGGAATAAAAAATTCATACTAATACAGAAGGGAAAATGGATGAAAATATATTGAAAATTTGGAAGAAACATGAAGAAATCAAATTTTGAAATAGTTTTTAGGCTGACTATGTACCATCACTGGGAATGGTTCACAGGGCTTATAAACTATGATCCATCACTACAAAGAAGAACTCGCAAGGCACTGGACTGCGAGGTGATGGATATAAAACCTAAGATTCCACGAACTATGTCGATTGGCTGAAACAAATAGACAAACTACACCACATATCGACACACATAACTACGAAATTCATAGGTGATGTAAGCCAATATGTTCTGTGAACCACCTCTCGTGAATCAAAGCCTCCGCAAACCCTGCTTGACCGAGACATCCATGGGTTGAGATATATCTTTATGGGCTTCCGAAAATGGTGTCGTATGCCAATAAATATGATTTATCTAGGGCTCTATAAAAGGAGCGCATGACAAACTAAAAAAGGGTGATGGGTGGAATAGAGCCTGAAGAAGACCCTAGAGGAAGGAAGAAATAATTCAAATATGGTGAAGATTTTGATTTTGGTTTCAAATCATAGATGAAGGCTCCAGGACCTTTCTCTAATTCAGTTAACCTCATATTGCATCACTATGAGGATCGATCCTTGTTATGCATACTGCGTCAGTACGCGAATGGAACTCAGGACAACTTGGGGAACCACATCCAGGTCCACATAACATTCCAGTATACATACCACATCCTAGACCACGTACCACTTTGATATGAGGTTAATATTACCCAGGTTCTCATTATTATTCAGTATGTGGATGAACCCTCTACCCGCATATCAATACTCTATAGAGGTATACCCGTATCCCACATGAGAAAACAGTATGTGGAGTGGGGTGTCTTAGGTAGTCCTCCCCCCTGGCTCTAATTATGCCCCCCACTACCATCCCCTACTCCATTAATTTTCCACAAATACATCCACTATAATTAGGCCAAAACCTCCTCCAAAGCCACCTGACCCATATGATCACATCATCAGGTGCAAATGTGTGCCTTTCTAAATTTACATACTCAAGGTAAGCGGAGTCCTGAAGGATGTCCCCACAATGGTTTGGACCCCCAGAATATCTTCATGTCTGCATCCCCAAAGAATCCATGGGACTAAATATCATATATAGATGTGGACCTCTCAATTCTTTGGTTTAGGGGTAATCATTGGCCTTTCCCTTAATGGGTTCTAGTGACAAGAGATATGGTCACTCTTAGCTTCCCCTTCGACCAGGGATGATGCTCCCCCTTTTCCCAGAACACGTGTAAGGGCACTCCTCCCAAGGAAAGTCCTGATCCTTTTCTAAGGGTTGTAACTCTTCAACCTTATCACCTCATCTTGGGATCTGTCTGAATAGATCATCAATATTTGACTATCATAGATATCAACATGGGTGAGGGTTTCATGTTCAAATCCCCACCTCTCTCTCCTAACTCTAGTACCATCTACTAACAAATGATATAGGACACGCAATATTCAAATCCACTGACTCCTTTTTTTTTCTCACACAGAGAATGATTCATGTTGTCTTAGATGTTGGTGGTGATTATGACATCTACATAGTCCAAAAATGTGGACATCCTACTTGGTGTAATCCCCAACAAAATCTTTAAATCGTCATGAGTTAAGATTATTCTCATGGTTCCAAAAAAAGGGCAGCTTCCACACATGAGACCCACCCCAATCGAATTATTAGAACTCTTATTCCCAACACAATTAGGATACATAAGACACCTACTTAAATCCTGAACTCGAATAGGTACCCTTTTTCAAAAAGGGTCACCCAAACAATGTCCCCAACAAGGGGAATCCTCTTTAAGAATATTTCCCAATTCAATTCTCTCAGATCGGAAGCACCTCTACATAAGCCTCAAAAAACCATGCCTTCATACTGGGATTCCATAGCGTATAAGTCCCTATTATTCTACAACTTGTGGAAATTTATTACCCATTTGTTCGGGATACATGGGAAGCATCTACGTGGTCCAAATTTGACCCTCAATTCAACCCTAATGTTCTCTTAGCCATATGATCGACAGGGTCATATCTACCCAAGAGATCAAATATCTCATGGGCACTTCAGGCTTCCTTGTCATGATTCCCACACCAAATATTGTCTAGGAACCTTTTTACTAGGCATCCACACTGCATAATGTTAAACTGTATGGAGGGGTCCTTTTCACATGAACCAAAAAGGTAATGTGTTTAATTGAGTGGCACTAAACTATGTGGATTTTGATTCCTATATTAAAGATACATATTCATCTCATATCATTGGTTTGATCACAATATTAAATTGACTTCCATCTCTCCTGGATGATGATAAACTCCAGAGCACCTCATCACAAGGCTCACACTAGCAGTGTATCAACAATTCTTGACCCCTGTATATCCATGATTGATTTTGAAACACATGGGTAACCTATGGATACACTCTTTGGGAATGATCTAAGGATTGAGAAACATAGGAACATTACTTAAATCTATAAGAGAGTCCCTATGTATGCAATAAATACCCCAAAAAGGGTATAATGAGCCAGACCTTCCATCCTCTCAACTAGTAGAGACGTCAAGTGGTGTTGGAAAAACCATCCAATAAGTGCCTACCTTTGGAAAGAAGGTCTATGAATAATGGATAAATGGGTCGTTGGGTGTTTCAGGATCCATCAATATACCCATTACATATAATCTATGGAAATCATATCCTATGTGGACTAATTGCACAAATCCATAACCCCCCCCCCCCACACACACAATCACCCGTCGAGAACATTCGATTTTGGAACCTCATTCATCATATAAAGAGGGGGTAAACTTCCTAGTTCCCTTAGGGTTAGTCCAATTCCCCCTAAAGGACAATGACATGAATTGGTTTGGAAAAAAATGGTGACGTGAAAGTCACTATTATAATATACAAATTCATTCCACCCATTGAACCATTTTTCATTCCCACAAATGAGTCACCATGGGTAGAAAAAAAATGGTGAACCCGACATGAATTAGAAACTAAGGTGGAGGTTTTACCACACTCAATCCCCCTCGCCACATTAAAATAATGGTGGATAAGTTGAATTTTCAATTATGCATGTGATCAAGAGATACTACTTTGACAGGGTATTGTTGTTTGTATTTGTTATATATAAATATATTTTAGGTCTAGAGCACCCTTCCATCCAAATGGAACCTCAAACACCAATACAGACAGACACCTCGATGATCCCATGGGAAGCTAGGGCCAAAATGAAGAAAAGGACCCCCTTGCTGACCCAACATCTTCAATGCTAGGTACCCAACACACAGATTAGTGAGTACCACTAAAAAGATACTCTCACAATAGTGTAGAAAACAGGATATACTCTAAAATCTAAAAAATCTCACTAGTCCCTGACCCAACAGTGTTCAGCACCCCATCATAGGGGGTGACCCCACTGACCATCTCCAACCGCTTTGGGAGCCTATCCCCAGAGCACGATAACAAGTACCTACCATATCGCAGGGTGGAAGATGAAGTCGATGTTGATGTATTCATCCTAAAAGCACATGGATATTACTCATGATCCCCTTATATAGAGCATCACCACCAATGCTGTGTGACCAAGTATCCTTTCTTTGAAGAGGACCTCATACTGATGGAACCTACTAAAGTCCCTAGGACATGGGCCACCTTGCGAGTGTGAAAAACATATACCCAGGAGTCGGTAATCACCATGATTACTAAAGAGGATACATGCCATACAATCATGACAACATTACATGGTTAGACATGTATCTCTTCCCCCTCCACTCAAGAACACCATAGAAATAGGGTGGCACACTATGAGCACAAGAATATTCCTACAATGCTCACTGGTCCTGCCATGAAGATAGTGTGACAAATTACCTATCAATGAAAATATCTACCAATACACAAGAAGTATATCATACAAATTTGATGGAAACCAGATAAAGGCTGGAACAAAAACCTACTAATGTTGATCATGTACGACATCCAAATAGGGCGACAAAAAAATATGATAATATTCAAATTATTGTGGATTCATACAAATCCCGTGAAACAAATACAGTTCTAGGCGAGTAGATGAAAATTCATGATCATAAATATGAAGCTCCCCATAAAATACAGTGGCAACCAGAGAATAAAACTAGTTACATACTCGTTCCTCCATCTCGGAATAGGAGAATTGCCATTATCCACTAGAAATATATGGAAGACTGGAGTAGGCACAAACTCTTGATATGAAATTTTAATGGTCTTCTCATACCCATTATAGAAAAAGATGTATCTTAAAAAATCCTTGAAATGATGAAATATTGGATGTCAATTCAAGACTATATCCTCCAGAAAAATCCATATATCATTGTATCGATATCAAATGTGAGGAACCTGGACTATGGCCCAGTTTCCATGAATGAAATGACTCATTTGAAAAATGGGTTTGTCACTATGGAGTAGTAATGCATCTCTACTTCAATCCAAGAGTTTCGATGGTAATATCCTACAATACACAGACAACTGGATTAGGAACAAATACACATTCCAACTAGGTACGTTGGTCTAATGTGGTGGCCTCTCCAGTATAGACATATATCCCTTCCAAAACTCAAGATGTCCGTTAATGTATCCCAGTGGCATAGTGGGAACCAAGAAAATAGGAACTGGTATACAAAGGTCATTACCAACAGTAGATGGCCCCAGTTTCCTATAAGAGAGCACCCAAAGACAAAAAATCTAAATGTAACTGAAAAATGAAGGCCATATTCATAAAACTGCTCTACTGGAAGTTGGATTTCTTGAAGCAATCAAGTATATATTAATAGAAGCTCAATATCTCATCAGTCCATTAAAAAATTATGGAAGTGGTAGTAGAAATTGTAAAGGCCCTCCCTATAATATTTCTACGAGAAGCCCGAGAGTCCATCCCCATAGAACCCACAAGGTCTTACTCCATGGGACAAGAATGATCAATCATGAGACCCTATCTCTTAATACGTGTCAGGGTAGCCCTCCACATGACATGAATATTAAATAGTTATAATTCCCTCCCCTTGCTTTCATCCTCCCTAATGGCCCTCCCCATGGTATACACTGTAGATATTCTTATTCTAGTAGTCAGATGTCAAACTATGATGGTAGTCCTCGCTGTAATGAAAGCCAATAAGAAGTCTCTTCCTGCAATGGAAGTTTTTGTGATGGCCCTACCCACAACAACATCAAGCAACAAGAAGGTCCTCCACTCATTGAATTATGTCCTAATGTCCCTCCCCATAATGTAGATTGAATAAATTATTCATGTAATCTGATATCATGTTGTGATATTAGTCATAGACATCATAAAAGTTATTGAGAAGGTCCTAATCTCATTCACATCTAGAAGAAAGAAGATCATATTCCTTCTACATCTCGTCTTGGAGATCATCCCCAAGGTATACACCATAGAGACATTCCCCATGGTTGGGAATCAAGTTGTAGTGGAAGCTCCTGTCATTGTATCAATGATTGATAAATTCATCTATGTAGTCAAAATTCACACTAGCAAGATGTTCCTCCCCTTTCCAGGGAAAATGTGAGAAATACCACTTATGCTGAGGTGCTCGGATAGATAGAGTCAGACATTCTAAACATTCTTTCTATGATAAGTGATATCCTTTCTGAACCCAAATGAAGTCTAGGGACACACTCATATTCAAAGCACCCCATGTACCACTCAGATATCAATGAGGCTCCTGCCAAACCTAATGCTCAGAAATCAATTAAGGAGCATTCATGTTGGGCTGACCAAGCGAAGGAGTCTCTAGAAGAGAAACATTAGGATATATTTCTCCTAATAATACAACTAGCTAGGGAAGACATATCAGTGATGTATTGTCCCATGACCACTTCTCAGTTTAACATAGTAAGAGAATTTTCAGAAGAATGTACACATTCTATTCATCTAAATATATAGAAACCTATCCCCCATCTAAAGGAAAAATTCATTCCTTATGAGGGATATGTAGACCATGTTTGAATACTAGGATAAAATCACTGTATTATTGACTTTAAAGCTCTCCCATATCCATTGTGGCTACAATAAGAGAGGTGGAGAAAATATATCGAATTTTCATGCCTCTAGGTGATGTAGAAGTTGTGTTTCCTTTTCGGCGATACCCCATCTGAAGATAACAATTGGGGGATGGGGGAACAAGGAGCCCTACACTTCACCCCTCTTCACAACCATCAAAACACATTAGAAGTGACATATTTCAATGTAATTACCTGAAGGAAGCAATCAAATGTAATATCTACTCAAGAAAGGTGGAACTCTCAATAAGAACCATCTATGAGTAAGTATTAAAAGAGCCATGATCGGTGGGAGAAAACCACTGAGAAGCTCCTGATCCAGGAAAATGAGAACATCTAGAAGGCTTCCCACCTAAGGGAAGCCAACCAATGAGTAATTCTCTGGTCCTTGGCAGAAAATAAATCCCTCAAAAATCTAATTCCATACATGGCTCACACCCGCACATGAGTTCACAAAATCAATAAGGGGAAAATAACATCAGATACCTCCTTGATATGGGAACATATTCAGCCCATAGGGCTGTGGGATTTATTAACTCAAAATTCCCCCATAAGACCAATGAATCTGGGACATAGCACCTCAATGGATGAAGATAAGAAACCCCAGCCCATAGGGATGGGGGAATTTTTACCTCATATTCCCACACAAGAGACATCTTTCTTCTCTTGTATGGGAAGAAGGATGAGTAGAGAGGTCACCTATTCTGTCCCATCTCATTTTTCATACACTTTATATAAAGTCATATTAAGAGATCAGATCTGGGCTACCTTCGGGTCACTCTTTGCAATGAAATATGAAGAATACCACAGAATGGAAAAACAAAAGCTCAAAAAAGGATGCGAAAAATTCCTCCTACCATTTAGAACTAGGTAAAACAACCCAATGAAATATGCATTAGTGAATGTGGTTGATTTCGGTCCCATAGACATCACAAGAAATGATAAAAATGAAGAGGATGTTAGAGATGATGGTTTCCTCTCAAAGGCGGTTCACACCGAGCCTGAGGGTGTGCATACCGAAAACCAGATAGTTTCCCTAAATCTTGGCACCCCATCAGTAAATCCTCCATTACCTCCCTTTCAAATCCATAACAAGGAGAGGAATAAGAGAAAGGTATATGACCCACCTCATCCTCCCCATTATGATGATTACCCTATGCTCGAGGAAAGATTTTCCAAGAAGAAGGATGAAATGAAAGAGTGAGGGTGACTCAATTCTAATATGTTAAGAGAAATCTATCCTACTGGGTATGTTACTAAGATGGAACATTACCACACACTTTCTTCAGACGTCCCTCTACCTCAGGGGCTCATACTGGAAAATGAAGCCACGCTGGAAGACTCATATAGTGTGGTGTTCAAACAATAAGTCCACCTAAACCTAATACCGGCATGATATCAAGATTTCCCTTCATTAGTGAAGTAATCAAAATGGATTCAGGTGGATCCACAAAGGATTCACCTGACGTGGTATCTTTCCAAAGGCCTAGTAGTGCTGGCACATCCAATCATGTCCCCTGTTTCACCTATTAATGCTCAATCCCAACATGATATGAATCAAGGGATATTGAATACTGTCAATCAATTAATATCTCAACTAGAAGGCATGGAAGGGATGTGCACTCCAGTACAACTGGAATAGAGGCCTTACCCCGACTGGGTGAACAACGTCCATCCTGCACAAAATTTTGGGAATCCTGTATTTCTAGTGTTCAATGGTTCCAGAGACCTGGAAAAACATCTAATGAACTACTCTTCATATTATGATCTCATTATGAGAACTATAGAGAAATAAGAGGCTGTGAATCTTAGATGCATTGTGTGAACTTTACAAGGTTCAGCCTTCGTGTGGTACACCAGTTTGTAGGCTAACTCAATCGTAGGCTTGGAGGATCTTCAGTGATAGTTTCTCATCCAGTTCAGTTTTATATTTCCTAAAACAATATTCAATGATCTTATTAAATGAATGAAATTAGAGAATGAAAATGTTTTAAACAACATCACTAGATGTAATGACCTAGATTACTCCCTAAACTGACCAGTCCCCTAGTATGAAATGATATCTATGTGAATCGATAATCTATTTGATGAATTGATGATTCCAATAATCCCAGGAAAATACATAAGTGGTGTCCAAGATTTATCCGCCATTTTCCAAAGGATAGAATAATCCTTGCAGTGAACCAATCTCATGTCCAGAGTGCCACCATCAGCCCCATGAAAAAGAAACATAAAAGAAAAAGTGGATTTTTTCACGCTTAATCCACCCAAGGCACCAAATCCAGTCGTGAGGCCTCCACCAAACTGTGAAGGACCTCGTGGACACCAACAACCACCCCCACATCGACAAGATGAGAAAAGGGGTTCCAAAATAAATGAGTTCGTGTAATGAATAAATATTTCATATTCTTTCTGAGATGACCATGTTTGTCGCTACTTCATTACTTCGATGAATTACAACTTACTCCAGTTACCAGACCCAAAGAGAGCTGATGAAGTGGGTCTCGATAACCATCCAAATTATTTTTTCTAACACCAGATACTAGGAAAAACCATCTAGTACTACTTCATCTTCAATGATCTCTTATAAAAGACAGTGGATTACAGACATTTCAAGTTAGGACTGCCGCCAACACAAGTGGTGTATGTTTCTGTCTCATACCCATGTGTGGAAGGAGGGTGTAAAATAGTCACCATCAGACAAGAGAATTTTTTTATAGTTGGATGACTCAAAAAATAGTCATATGGTCTCATGGAATCCTCCTGGGACATTTGGAGCAACCAATCGTGCCCTCAATAGCTCATAATGCAACACAACCAATGTAATCATCCACACAACCCTCCCAGTGCATGTTGTCTAGGAGAAAGACAAATTAGAATAGAAGAAAGAAGAAGCAAGAAGATGATCTGACACTAAGACAAAAGTCAACCTTAACACTTCAGACATTATACTAGAAGATTTTAAAGCACGATAACTACCCCTCCAAATGGGACAATGGACACAACCCCACCAAATGGCACCCTTAGAAGATGAAATTCTAACAGAATCATTGTCGGATCAATGACTGATCTATAGTTCCATTATTATTATTCACTTATTTGACCACTTATCTGATGAAGACAATCGATACAAACATGAATTCCCTGCATCCAACTGGAATGTTGGAGGAAGAATTCATAGAGGCTGGTGGTTTTATAGAAGGTGTGGTCATGAATGGAGTCAAATTATTGACCGCACCTTATCTCAAACCATTAATGTTGGGGGAACTCAAAGAAGTACCCTCCACCTAACAAAATAGGAGCCATAGTGTTTCTCTACTATTTCTGAAAGAAATCCAAGCCAAATAATTGTGAAATATCCATTGGATGAAGTGTATATGTCTAATCATTCAAATCATGTAAGATGAATAGTTCGACCAAATCCAAAGAGCATGAGAGCACCATCAGTTCCCATCTCAGAGGTCAGACCATACAAATCTGGGGATCATGTCCCTAAAGTTCCAATGAAAGAGAATCCCCATTCTAGGAAGCATTGGCCTTTAGAGAAGAAATGTTGTATTTTTATGTAATTAGCTTCAAACATGAAAAATTAATCAAACCTGGATGCTTGGAATCTATTAATAGACCTTAGATATGCACTCATCAAATCATTACTAAGTCCCCAGGAATTCAAAGCAAAATAAGTAGCTGTCAAAGTCTATCAGATAGAGACCGACCCCACAGAATGCCATGCTATCATCTCTTTCACAGACCAGGATGAAGACACTATCATTTAGGGACACATAAAACCCTTATATGTGTTCATAAAAATAAATGGAATTAATATCAGAAATATTTTCGTCAAAAATGGATCTAGAGGCAACCTTCTCCTGCTACGAACACTTTATCGGTTATGTTATAATGAGGAAATTCTAGCACCCTGAACCACAACTCCACTGGGATATGAAAAAAATGAGCAGAAGTAATTGGGAAGAATCAAGTTTAAAACTATTCTTGGTGACCTCATGTATGATTCTGAGTTTCTAATAGTGCAAAAACTACATCCTTAAATGTCCTATTGGGGAGGCCCAAGCTGCATCATCATTCTAAAATCCCCTCATCATACTATATGTGCATCAAATACTACGCTAATGGGTAGAATGAGAAATTGAACACTGATAAATTCCCATCAAAATCTTTTAAGTATCATTACATTGATGTAGGGTTCTATGAACCAAAAAAGAATAAGCCTTTGTCCATCAACATTGATTGGATCACTACCCCAAATGGATTAGAAATGGCACCCACTGATCCCCTAAAACATCTTGAGGAAGATTATTTATTACCCATCAATCAGGTCTGATTCATATGTTCATGATTAGATGCAAACTCAGTCATCTGCATGATCAATGCTATGGCTGTTGGGTCCAAGGATGTTAAAAAGCACATTGTCCCCCATGATAACGGTGAGAGATCAAACAAAAATAACCTCATCCTGCCCTTGGGGATCCAAACAGGTCATTCCTTACTCACTAAGGAAAAAAATGATGAACTATAACTAAAAGAATGTGATGACACTCCTCCACCCCCATTCGACCCTCTTGAAAAAATTCCATGCAGTCGGCATAGAAAAAATGGCCTATTTTGATTTCCATAAATCAGAATTTTGATTCCAATCCAAATGATGGAGAGTTCATCTTGGGAGTCATCTCTTTATATAAAGAGGAAGAAGATGACTAAGAGTATTAAGAAGATGATTATGATGTAGAAGAAGAAGAAGAAGAAGAAGATATGAAATATTTCCCTCCCGCATTTGAAGAAGTAATCTTCACTAAAATTGATGAACTTAGGGAGGTAAACCTGGGCACCAAAGACAACCTACGGCCCACCCTGATTAGTAAGACTATGCCTTTCAAGGAGGAAGAGGCATACACCTCATTACTAAAGAATAATCAAGATTTTTTTTCATGGAACTACAAATAAATTCCATTCCTCAATCATGAGGTCATCTCTCATCACTTGGGTCTACTGAAACACCATCGTGGTTATAAGTAGGATGCTAGAAGGACCCACCCAACACATGCTGCCAAAATAGAGGCTGAATATGACAAGATAATCAATGTTAATATCATTTGGGAAGTCCAATATCTGATCTGGATGGAAAACATAGACCTTATTTAAAAGAATAATAGACAAATTAGAGTCTTCATTGAATTTATGGATCTCAATTGATACTAGAAAAAAGATGATTTCCCAATCCTAATCACATAATTTCTGATTGATGTGATAGTCGGATATGAGTCCCTCTCTATCATAGAAGGATACACTGGATACAACCATATTTGAATGGCATGAAAAGATGAATAATCCACTACCTTCATCCCACATAGAGAGTATTCTAGTACATGGTGATTCCCTTCAATCTAAAAAACGCTGGTGCCACATATTAGCATACCATGCATCGCATTTTCAAACCCTTCCTAAGAAAATTTGTCGAGTTCTACATCGACGACCAGGTGGTTAAATCCCAATAACGCTCAAACCACCTAACAAATCTCAAAATTTTCTTCAATAAACCGAGACATCATAGTCAAATGATGAATCCCTAAGGTGTTCTTTCAGAATTACCTCTAGTAAATTTCCCAGCTTCATCATACACCATCGTGACATTGAAGTAGACCTTGAGAAGACAAAATCCATCCTTATCATTCCACCACCTGGGAAACTCACTAAGTTGAGGGGTATCTACAAGAACCTAGACTACATTTAGCACTTCATATCCAACATTATAGGTAAGTGTTTTCCTATCACCAGGTCAATGAAGAAAAGGGTCACACACTAGTGGGATTAATATTGTAAAGAATCATTTGATAATCTTAAAATGTATCTCATAAGACCACCAATTATAATGGTTCTAGTCAAGGAAAGACCACTAATTCTATATGTTACTACATTAGAATGGTAGCTGGGAATTTTATTCCCTTAGAATAATTATTTTGGCAGTGATAATAGTCATTATTACCTTAGTCGAACAATGATCGATGCTGGGAATTGATATTAAAATATTGAAAAGAGATACCTTGACCTAAACTTTTTAGTTCAGAAACTCAGGCATTAACTACAGCACCATGAGGTCCATATTGTCTCCCTATGCAACCTACTCAAGTATATAATCAGAAGTCCTATGTTTACTGGATTCCTATCATAATGGTTTGTCATCTCACATCAGTTTAACATATAGCACATGCCCTAGAAAGCCATCATAGGCTAGGTGTTATCAAATTTCCTAGTAGAGAACTCCTCAATAGAAGTGACCCCATTGGACACTATAATTTTTAATGAAGATGTATTCTCCTTCCATAAACGCTCCCAAGGATGGGAAAAGTACTTTGATGGTGCCTAATTAATCTTAATAGGGAAAACTATGGAGGAACCTCAGTAAAAAATGTAGGTCTTGGAGTTATAACGATATCTCCAGAAATGGTTGTCTTAACTTACTCTTTTAATCTTTTAGAGGGGTGAACATATAATAAGGTAACGTAAAAGGCCCTCATTGTAGTCATGGAGCTGTAACATCAAGAACATGATAAGAGCCTAAAGATAAAAGGTGATTTTGAGCTAGTCATCATGCAGTTCAATGCTAACTATGAAATCAAAAAATGAGAGGTTGGTTACTTTGTTGAATCATGTCCGAGAACGGATGGAAGAATTTCCATCAGAACCGACACTGAATTATATCTCCCAGTCAAAAAATTCTCATGATTTTGCATTATTAAATACACCTAAAACCCTATCTAATCTATACTAGGATGGAACAGTCATCAGCACTGCCTACCATTGGATGGTGTTGTCGTTCAATGAATGAAATATGGAAGAGATCGATGAGATTATCCCCATTTCTAATACATACGGTAACACCACTATCTAGATGACACCCATTTCAAATTACATCTAGAGGGGGGGGACTCCCACCAGATAGGGTAGAAGAGAACATATTTAGAGGCTGGAAGTCAATTTTGTTCTGTAAGATGGTGCAAACCAAGAAAAGGTTCTTTATAGGCGAGGCCTTTATAGAGTCCTTCATAGGTATATTGATAGAGAATAGACCTCTTCCATCATGAAAGAAGTTCAAAATGGATGTTTTGGAGGACACTAATCAGAATCCAAGCACTCCAATCGAATTCAAAGGATTGGATACTATTTTCCCACTATAATACATTATTATCACACATTCACCAAGAAGTGTCATCTTTTCCATGTTTATTCCAATTTCATCAACCAACCCCAGAGATTCTTCACACAGCTATGTACTCATAGACATTCTCCAAATGAGGGATGGATGTCATGGGACCATATCCTCCCACAAAAACCAAACAATTCAAGTTCATTCTCACAGCAACCAACTTCTTCTCCAAATGGGACAAAGATGTACCCCTTAATGTATTCAGAGAGATAATCATTATTAGATTTGTGAAAGTAAATATCATTACCAAATTTGATGTGCCTCAAACAATACTGATGAAAAATGGAAACATCTTCTGCTCTGCTGAGTTGGAAAAGATATACAAAGAATATTGAATCAAAGACAATAGTTCATCCCACTACTATGTAGCATCCAATAGTCAGATATATGATTTCAATAATACTTTGTCCAACATAATCCAAAATATGGTAGGAAAATAAAAGAAATCATGGTCAGACAAGATCCTCCATGCTTTATAGGAATACAGGACCACGACCCGCACTTCCACCGAAGCGACCCTATAATCATTGGTATACAGGAAAAATGTGGTTTTTCCTATTGAAATTCAAGTGCCATCACTCCTCGTTTCCGTTTGTGATAAATTGTTTGTAGATAAGAAATCTCATAAATAGTTTGATTATTTAGAGTGACTTGATGAGAAAAGGTTTCATACCACGCACCATTTAGAAGTCTATTATAATCAGATCACATGAGCCTTCAACAAGAAGGTTTTCCTTTAGTCTTTCTTTTAATGAGAGATGGTGTTGGTCCTCAGAACCCTGATGATACTCCGGAAGAATCCACAAATATTGGATCCAAAATTGTAGGGACCATATGTTATAAAAAAGTTCTACTCTAATAGATCATATTACTAGATATCAATAAATGGGAGGCTCACCATAGTCCCTACCATTGCAAGGTTCTTGAAGAAATATTTAATATATAATGATGAAATTGTCCAACCTAAAGGATGTTAAATTTTATATCAACATAAATAGTCCTCATCACAAGACGTGAGAAAGAACGATCAATAATCCTCACCGTAGGACATTAAAATGAAAGGCTGACATAGTCCTTACAACAAATTATTAAATTACATTGTTGGTGTAGAGTTCTAGCTAGTAATATATCGCATATATATCAAATTCATGAAATGAAAATATAGAAGCTACCTCAGTATTTATGTTTTGGGTTAGACTAACACATGAAGGGAATTTTAGGACTATGTCTGGCTTGATTCCCATTCAT
This sequence comes from Viscum album, assembly GCA_963277665.1. Lineage (NCBI taxonomy): Eukaryota > Viridiplantae > Streptophyta > Magnoliopsida > Santalales > Viscaceae > Viscum > Viscum album. The sequence continues at coordinate 281,403 of CAUJRU010000595.1, forward strand.
TAGTGGTATATGTAGTGATACCTTGACTCTAGATCATGGACCTACCTTCACATGAAATAGAATGACCCTTTTATATCCTCTATCACTACATGCTATTTGGAAAATCCTTATGGGTCCTTCTTTATCACATCGAGTATAACTCATGTGAGCTTATAATCAATGGTAAGGGTCCCCTTTTGTATAAAAATCATAGAGGAATATGATAGACCTAATACCCATAGAGGATGAAACTAAAATGCCCATACTTCTACACCTGAGTTAGATCAGTACGTGTATATTTTTGTGTAAAGAAATATGTATGGATTGATTCTTTCCCTTGCTGGATACATAGTGAGCCTGGATTTAACATCCTGGCCCAACCACCATTCAAACAAAAAGTCCCTCTCATTTTCCTATGCATTGACCATACCCTTGTAGGGAACTTACAAAACTACGTACGTCTTGATTCCTACTTTCGCAGGATACATAGTAATAGTAGGATCATATATCCTAGACAACCATCAACACCAGATGAAAATGACCACCTCCCTATGAATGGACTTGACATACACAGGGAGGGAATTTTTCATAACTTTGTAAGACTTGATCATTATCTTAGTGGGATGTGTCATGACCCCTAAATCCCAGGTTTCTGGTCCGATAGAAATATGGTTACCATTCACATTTTTTTACCTTCATCATTACCACATAACATTAAGCATTTGGGAATACAATAGAATTATGTATTGCTTGATTACTATCTTAGTGGGATGTCTAGTGACAAATGGGTCCTCCATCCTCATCCAATCACCATTTAAAATTCCACCCCCCTCCTTGTTCATAGACCAGACCATTAATGGGAGGATTTTTCTGAAAATACGTTTGGCTTGATTCATACCCCTATAAGATGTGTAGTGACACATTTACCCCAAATCAGTCTAGCCACCAGGAAAAAATTCCAATTTTACCTACTTACAGGCCTAAACTATGTAGGTAATTCCTAATAAAACAATATATGGCTTGATTCCTATTTTAGTAGGATGCGTAGTGACGCATGGATCCTCCATCCTCATCTAGAAACAATTCAAAAAAATGCACCTTCCTCTATGTATAGGTAATAATTGAATAGGGGAATCCATGAAAGGTCCTAACCACATGAAATTAAACTACAAGTTTTCTCAAGAATCACGTGTATCCTAATTATCAGAGTTACGAGATCCAGAATATGCCCCCACATTCTTGTACAATATAATAAAAAGAGATGAAAAAATTTCCATGTATAAATTCCAACACCCAAAAGGAGTCAAAAGATCATGCTCCCCCCTACATAAGAGTATGATATATTTAGAATCATTCATAGTTCATGGCTAATCATGGTCTAGATATTTCTTATATTCTATGACACATCTTTCCCATTCGTAAAACTCTATACTCTGGGAAATCTTGGGTCCCTATAATCATTCACATCCATTGGAAGAGGATGGATAGTGTCCTTCAGGAAACTTTTTTTGACTATGAAAATCATGCCCCGGTGGCTCTGCATATGTTGATAAAAAATAGTCCTATTATTCAATGGAAAATTTTTCCTCACTAGAGGCCTTTTCTACTTCTGTATGCCTAATGGCTTCCAAGTCCCATGTCATTTATCCTGATCAATGGCCCCCATAGGAATATAGTTTAAACCTTCTATCATAATCCATGTCTAAGGAATATTAGAATATCCCAACCATCATAAACCCATAGTTATTTATGGTCTTTCCGAAAATTTGTCCATGAAATACGATGGTAAACTATGCTGCCAATGTCCTTACCTCATGGCATTATATAACAAGGCCAGAAGTGTCCCAGCTGCACAATATTAAACTACAATGCACAATATAAATTCTTATATTCTTATCTTGGCATGGCCTGAATAAAAAAATGTATTTCCTTCCTACATGTGGGCTAGAACTCCACAGGTAATGTTCATTGGGAATCCTACATGACATGGTTCGCCCATGATGAGATGTATGGTGATACTAAAATTTTATAATCCAAACTCAGCCATAGAAAATATTAAAATTTCCCCTTCTCTACACACAAATTGAGTCATAGCAAATAATCTCTAGAGAATTACTATTTATAGGACTTCTCAAGGGTAATTATATTTCCCTTTTTCACATTGTAATTAATCTACATCCACCCCAAAAGGTGATAAATTGTGTGGAATTCATCCTTATTGCATGATGTTAAACTAAATGTTTGTTTAATCATAAAATTCTCCATGCCATTGATTATTCCATTCTTAAGTGGTGAACCAGAATCCTTGTCATCCCTTATTTCTCACACCGATCATAGCTCACATGATCTTAGGGACTTCAGCAGGAAATCCAGCATGGCGTCATGGTAAATCATTCCAAAATTTTTTTCATAATAGCACGACCCTAAAAGGCATTTTATAGTTCCCCCTCCATAATAATAAACCCCAGGTCCTTACCGCATGATGTTAAAAGGTAGGGTACTCCAAATATGGAATATATATGTCACCATATGTACGATCTAAATCATTATAAGGGATTATTTGATCAAATGATTTAATCATATCCCATATGCTTCTAATGGATTCAGATACACTCTTACCCCACATCAAACGCCATGCTCTGAGTGATCTTGGATCCCCATAATCCTTCATGGGAATCAGAGATGGAAGGATAGTGTCCTACAGACACATTTGTTTTGTCTTTTCACATCATTCCATGGTGGATTTGTATATGTTTCATATAAAAATCATCAACCGCAGGTAAATTCTCCCTTAGGAGTGTTCATTCCAACCTTAGTATGCCTAATGGCTTCCATTTCCCATGGACTCCCTCTGGATTCAAGGACCCTAAATTTCATGGTTTATATTCTCTTTTCCTCCCACATTCTATATATTTCAGAACATCCTATCTCGATTTACCTCAGGTTACTCAAGAATTCATTGAAATGAAGAGGCCCCATCCATATGAATGAATTTGATCTACATACAGACAAATAAAATTACAAACCTTATTTATAGTTTTCCCAGTAATGTTCTTACAAAGAAATTTCCCCTTTTATATTTAGGCACACCTACTTTTTCATGTCATACTCTATGACCAGAGAGGTCCCAACCTCTATAATTATTCATGGCTATTAGAAATGGAAGGACAGTGTCCAAGATATACCTTTGCTTAACTATGCACATCATCCCCTGGTGTCTCTACATATTCTACATACAAAATGATCATTAAACAATGAAAAATTTGTCATCAATAGAGTCTATCTGCACCTATGTACACCTAAAATGGAACCCATGCCCCATATATATCCAAAACTCACAGTGGAAGGGCCAAAAAAATACCTCATTCATGTTTAAAATTTATTTGGACTTTCTCGATTGATGAATGGAAAATTGGGCCCCATGTCCTATCATTTTTGGATAGAACTATTTGGCCTAAAACATCTATAATAAGTCCGATTAGAAATAATGTAAGATATCAATGGAAACAACACAATACTCACCAGAGTGAAAACCACAAAGGGAACCCCTAGATAAAAGTCGATTACCAGCTCATTAAACCTATAATATGTGTAGTTTTGGTAAAAATATCAAGAAATCAAATATTAAAAAGAGGCTTAAATCTTTTTGGGTTCGAAAACCCAAAAAGGGTTGCCTAAGAAAAATTAATGTTATACCTGCTAAGAATATACTAAATTAGGGTTAGGAAAAAAATTATGGTATTAATGAAAATGGCACAAAGTTTGTGGGATTTTTTATATAACCCCAGTAATAGTAAAACTATCTCGCTGAGTACCACAACTCATTCAAAACAAAGAGCATGATTTTCTTTACCAGTTCTGATATAATTTAATACTTGGTCAAAATGATATTTTTATGATCAATTTTGAATAATTGATGATTGAAAAAATGAAGAAGAATCACTAGAAAATAATCATGTCTCTATTTCTTGAAATGAAAGGGAGGAACTTCCCTAGTCGAGTCTCTCCAAGATATCAAAAGAGGGGAGGGGGGACAGTATAAATATTTTTTAGATAATTCTTAACAGAACCTGACTCACCATTTAAAACATATTAATATTCATCTATTATGAACTGTTAAGGGCCTTCTAAAAATTATCCCACTATTTATCTTCATCCTCAACCATGAAACATGCTCTCTTCATAATATCTCTGAGGTTCTTCCCCTTCTGCTTAATGGATTCGTAAATGACACTTAATAATGCGAGTTGTTACTTCATCCAGGCCACATGTGTATCAAATTCTTATAGATCCTCCATCAGTGTGATTACCAAAGCATGATCTCTCTTCAAATTAGGACACAAATGATCTAGTTACTCAGAAACATCTCATAAGGTCATTGTCTGGTGATGTGCAACATTTAATTTGGTAAGTTTCTCCTCACAAGAAGTGTGTCTTCTAGGGCTATGTCAACCTAGTATATAATAATGTGTAGACAATAGTTATCAAATCCACTTGAGCCCAAATTAGAAAATAATCTCCAGAAGGTGTCCTTTTCTTTAGTGATGTTAGTTAGAGGAGTTTCTGCTACAAGGGAACATAATTGATGCCACACCAATTTTCGCCCATCTTGAAGGCTCCTCACAGCTTTAGAACCATGATACTCCCATGATTCAATGGGTATATAGATAAGAATAACCATTGTGGTAGTTGGAATGGTCCTATGATAGGTTACCCAGGCATGGGAGCTCTCCCTCCGTACAGATGGTTTGACCCATAAATCAAGACATGGGGGATTGGCCATGACTTCTGAGACATCTGGGGACACACTGCTGGGGCCATACTCATTAGGACCACCAATAGTGTCCATAAAATAAAAATAGTATGAATCAATTTCTACCAAAATGGGTTGTTTAGATGAATACACTTCCAATTTCATTTTACATATGATGGAGTGCCCTCTCGCTATGGGGATGGACACAGATGGTGTAGCTATTATAGTTGTAATAAGCCGAGGGATAGTCAGTGGAATCTATACCTATTGAACTGGAACTCCTTGCACCCTTTCAAGGAATCAAGTCACCCATAGCTAGGCATACTCCAATGATAGAGAAGTTGATGCTGACCCAGGGGAATCAAGACCTCCATGATAGCATCCTCTTGAATCATTATCAGACATAATTGGAGAAGAATCCCGACATGATATACTCCATTAAACTAGGTATCAGGGAGGGGTGCAATTTTCTGTAGGCATCCAAATTTCCAAGACAACTGTAAGGGTTATATGGTTCACAAATGGGTACCCAATCTATGCGTGAAAACATCATTCCATACTGAAGCGTAATAAGGTATGAGCATTCTTCACGGGAACCCCTCCAATTATCCTCCATTTATCCATGGGGAATGGGCTAATGTGAAAAGAAAAAGTGGGAGAAATCACTCAACAATTCAACTACTACATTAATAATTAAGTATTGAGGGTGAAAATCAGTGATGTTGAGGAGATCTGGATAAAAATTGGAAGGAGGAACCCTTGCAGTATGCTGATATTCGTAGCAGGAAATGTGTTCTACCATCTAGCCATATAAAAATTGGATCATCCCACTCAGATGATGAGAGGGTCCTCCCTCCCTGTATCTATCCTAACATCTCATAAAATCATGTGAGAGTGGGGATGACCAAGTTTATTGGTTGGCCCTCTTCCAACATGTCCACGATCATTACAGTACCATCTATGACACAAGTATATACGTCTCGAGAGGGGAAAACCCACCCAATCAGAAACATAGAGAAGAATCATACAAACCTGAGGTTGGGGGAGAATCTAATCAAATTTTATAACCCTTGTTTCTGTATTGTCCTACCTCAATGGTTTCTTAGTATGACCCTGGGATTTCCATGATTATTGGGTCGAATGAGTTCCACTACGGTGGACCTTATTTCTAGGCCTGCTCATTAGAAAAAACAATCCTTTACAATCCTATAAGGAAATGGTAGAACATGCATGGATCAGTTGATCAAGGAATCCCCCTTCCATGACTAATAAGTTACATTCCAAAAGAGATACATGGTTTACGTCTCCCTAGGTGTTGGACAATGAGAGGAATTCATCATAAAATGTTTTGAGAATGGGGATCCTTATTAGTTGATGGATGCCCCAAAATATAATACCCACCTCTCCATGAGATATATGGAAGGTGTTTGTGCTCTAACACCAATGACTAAGCAATTCGAGATGTATTTCACCAGGTGAATTGATCACAGACTGGGAAACCCATGCTTCCTGATACAAGTTTACCCCTTATAACTGGATAGGGGTTTCCATGAAAATTTTATTCTACCAGAAGGACCAGGCCCACTCATCAAAGAAACATCCTCGAGATCATAAGTCCCATTTGGTGGACCACCCACCCTCAAGATTTCTTCGAGCAAGATTTTTAATAGACGGATAATACTAGATGATTGATTCCAAAGAAGTGTCATGATGGTGACGATTTCTTTGAGACCACATAGATCCCCTCATGGTGAATATATTATCCAGAGCAGGAGCAGTTTTGATTTCCCTTGTCGATGAAATATTGTCCCAATCATGCCTCTGGGATGTCTCCAAGCAAAGAATGGGGTAATTGTAGTCGGTCGTTGGAAAATGAACTTCTTTAGGAAGGATTAAGTTGTAAAGTGGCAGTTGTGCAGATAAAATATACATAAATATCTCTAGCAGAAGAAGATCACTAAGAGTAAATTCCTGGGGGATGATGTAAGAATGAAGGCCCTCATCAATATTATCAACCATTTCCACTCGACTTCGAGTTGCACTCCCCAAGGTCAAAGGAACTGCCAAATCGTTTTTCAGTCTCCAAAAAAATATCCAAAAGGCCAAAAAAATTAGTCCAATGAGAAAAGTGTTTCAAAAGATCCCAAAAAATGGAAAAGATACTTAAAAAGAAGGTTCACATTGGGATCAATATACTTCTCCCAAGAATGGTATGCAGAAGCAATTTCTCCTATACTACAACGGTAAGTGGAAGACATATCCCACTTACAACCTATGTATACAGAAGGCCTCTAAGGCGCTGGCCCACAGAACATTGTGCATAAAACTATATGGTTCACGAAAATAAGAAACTGCTAACCAAGGCCTCTCTATGAATACGTTCAAAGATTTCCAATTAAAATTTTATGTTTGATTTAAAAGAGTTTAATGTTTTGTTCACCAGTTTAATGTCCGATGTGTGGAAAATGAAAAACATGTAAGGATATCACTACATGGAAGGTCAAAATTAGATTTTAAATTCCAAAAAATAGTTTTATGACATGAATTCGGTTCATGGGTAAAATAAATTGAGAGAAATATGGTTCACTGAATGAACAAAATAGTTCATAAACAGTGGATTTCGCTGAAATATCTTTACATGGAAGTGAATGTAGTTGAGGAGAGGTTTAGAGCCCTTTTTTATTCCAATAATGGTAAAAGTAAAATTATATGAGCCTCTATAAATAGGTGTGGTCCCCCCCCCCCCAGCATGACTACCTATTCTACCATGAACTACTTCAATTTAGAACGACTTATATGTCAGAATAGCTTCCTCATTATTCTGATCAGACCCCAATATGGTGGGTGGAATTAGTAGGGTAAAAAAATCACAAAGGAAATAAATACCCCCACAAGAACTTTGATGAAGGGAGAAAAATTACAACACGTCTAGAAAAGAAAATAGATGCAAATTGGATTGAAAATTTGAGAATAAAGTTGAAGAAATAAAATTTTGAAAAGGGTTTTAGGGTACCGCGTACCATCATCGGGAAACATTCGCGGGGCTTATAAACTACAAACCATCAGTATGTGGAAGAATCCATGAGGCACTGGCCTGTGTGGCGATGGATTATAATCCTAGGATTCCATGGACCATGATGATTTTAGGTAAAAAACCTTAAAAAAATGTCACCACAAAGTGCCCTACGTAACTACAAAATTCACGGGTGAAACAAGACAGCAGGTTCCAAAAACCACATCTGGTTAACCATAACATCCACAAACCCCGGTTGACCAATTCTATCATAGGAAGAGATATATACTAATGGGAATCCAAAAATGGTATTTCATGCCCAAAGATATGTTTTACCTAGAGCTTTATAAAAGGAGTGCATCACAAAATGAAAAAGAGAGACAGATTGAAGAGAGCACAAATGAGACTCTAGAGGATTGAAGAAAGAATTTGGATATATTGAATATTTTTACTTCGATTTCCAATCATTAAAAAAGTGCAAACCATGAATGACTTTTGACATAGATATAGTTTACTGCAAACAAAAAAAGAAGGAACTTAACACTAATTGGTGAAACACAAACCTAATTGGTGAAATCAAAAACCATATACCCCTCTCGAATGAATTCCCTGTAGACGAAAAGCTCTAGGATCCTTCTTCAATTTGGTGCTCCACATAGTTCATCACTATGTGGACCAAACACTGTATTGCATACTGTGTTGGTACACGGATGGAACCTGGGATGATGTGGTGAACCACATCCTTCTCCACATAACATTCTAGTATGCGGACCATATCCATGACCGCATAACACTTTGATACATGGTGATCCATACACAGGTCTACGTACCACTTCGATACATGGATGAACCCTCTACCCACATAGTAGTACGCTATGAAGGGTTATCATAATCTGACATGAGAAACTAGTATGTGGAATGGGGTGTCTTTAGGTGTCCTTCCCCCAATATCCAATCATGCCCCTCCATTACCATCTTGTCCTCCACAGATCCTCTGTGAACCAATCCACTGGTATCAGGCAAAAGACTCTTCTAATGCCACCTGACCTGTATGATCTGTTCATCAGGTGCATCAGTGCACCTTTCATAATTTACATACCAAAGGTAAGAGGATCCCTGAAGCCTATCCCCATAATGTTTTGGACCCCAAAAATATCTTCAATTCTACATCCCTTAGGAATCCTAGGGACCGACTTGGGATATCGATGTGAACCTCCCTACTCATAGGTTTAGGGGTAATCACTATCCTTTCCCTTTGATGAGTTCCAGTGACAAGCAAGAAGGAAACTCTTCCTTTTCCCCTTGAATAGGGATGATACTCCACCCTTTTCCCAGAACTCGTGTAATGGAACTCTTCTCGAGGTAAGACCTTAGACTTTTGGGAGGGGTGTCACTGTTCACCCTCTTTACCTCAAATCATGATGTGTCTAGATATATAACCATTGTTTGGCTATATTTTATATCAACTTGGGGTGAGGGTTTCAGGTTCAAAGCCCCTGCTCTCTCCCTCTCCGGCATCTAGTACCATCTAGCAGCAGATGATGTAGGACATGTGATCTTCTTGTCTACTACATCATCTTGTTTCTCACACCAAGAACGACTCATTTGGGATTAAATGTTGGGGGTGATCATGAAATTTTCATAGTCCTAGAATGTGGGCATCCCCATAGGTCTCAGACCCAACCAAAAATTAAAACTTTCATGAGGTGAGATCCCCCTCATGGTTCCATAAAAATGGATAGCTTCCACATGTAAGCCCCACCCCAAATGAACTATGAGAAATATGATTCCCAAGAAAATTAGGATATTTAGGATGCCTTATTAAGGCTCAAGATCAAAGAGTTACTCTTTTTCAAAAGGTTCTCCCCAATAATTCCCCCAACAAAGGGAATCCTCTATAGGAATAAGTCCTAATTTGATTCTCTCATACGATAAACACCTCTACATGATGCCCAAAAAACCATGACCTCATTCTAGTATTCCTTAGAGTATAATTCCATGTTATTCAAGAAATCCAAGTACATTGATTACCCATTTGATAGGGATACATGGTAATCCTTCATAAGGTACAAATCTGACCCTCAAATAAACCCTAATGTTCTCTGGGCCATATGCTCGATAGGGTCATGTCAACCAATGTGACAACATATCTCATGAGCACTTTAGGAAACCACAACATGATTACCAAAATTAATCTTGTCTAGGAACCTTTTTCTTAGGCATCTTCACTGCATGACATTAAACTGCATGGATGGGTCCTTGTCACACGACCCTATAAGTTGATGTGTCCTATTAAGTGGTATTGAACTACAAGGATTATAATTACTCTCTTGAGGATACATATGAATCCCATCTCATGGGTTATATCCCAACATCAAACCACCATCCATCTCTCTTAGATGATGATAATCTTCATAGAGCCTCATCAAAAGGCTCAAACAAGCGTTGTCTTAGCAATTCCTCACAAATGCATATCCATGATTGATTTTTCAACCCAGGGATAACCTATGGATACACTCTATGGGAAAGAAGTAAGAATTCATGAACATATGAACACAACTTAAATCTAAAATAGAGTCCCAAAGTTGGTAATAATTCCCCCCAAAATGGTGTGATAAGACCGACCTCCCATCGTCTTGACCAATGGAGTCCTCAAGTATTCTTGGCCAAACCATCCAACAAGCACCTGCCTTAGGAATTAAATGTATATAAATCATTGATAAAGGTACATTGGGTGTTTCTGGCTCCACAAATGTAATAATCTGAAATGGAATCATAGACAAATATGAGGAAAAAACAAGAGAACATATAAGTCATGAACTCTCTGAAAAAATAAATGGGCCTCCATTGGTGGACACCATGAAACAATTTCATAAAGTATCCCTCAATAACTAACAGGATGGTATATACATAGTGTTTTTCATGCATCTATATCTACTATGTTAACCCCTAGATCAGGCACAACACTCAACTATAGTGGTGAACTCATTCAAATATCTCATTTGACACCTATGGACATATAAACATCAAACCAATAGAGTAAAAAACAGGATCACAACTTATGTCCAAATCAGGATCGTAGATAACCCTGGGTATCCCCCTAAAAACAAAATTAGATAAATAACTACATAAATAACATAGTGAATGTCCCAAAAAATGTGGGATGATCCAAACATGTTCCCACCATCCAAATAGATGAACTATGAGAGGTAATAAACTCTCATCCAAAAAAGAAAATGGCATATCCATGGTCCCCTTGATGTAAACATCTAGTAAACATCAATCATTGGTTCTTCATGACCCACCTCAATTTAAAAATAATAATCTAGGCTCCCATATACCTTGGGGTCACAATACAATGTGTAATCCAATTATGGACTCCCATACCATACCCAAGAACCAAATACAAGCCTATAAAAAGATCCTCAAATAAAAAAATAGAAACAACAAGATAAGGACACCATACAAGGGATTCCTATGTCTCATTCAAAATTATGGGCCATTCCAAGTGAATACTCCTTCCAAATGTCCCTTAATGCTCTCTAATTTATCCTTGATCAAAAAAGTTCCCAACAGGGTATTCAAGGAAAAAACACGTCAACAACGTAAATCCCAATGGTCCTCACAACTACATTAAATGAATAACCCTACAATGGATCCTAGGTATAATCAAAACCACAAATAGAAACAAAAAACTAACAAGAAATTGTAACTATAAAAAACCATCCACATTACAAGCCAGGAAACTATATGAAATTAGCCCAAAATTTATGGGATGTCCTAACTATACCATCCAAGATATCTCTCATTCCTAGCTTCTGGGAACTATCCATGAAAACCCCAATATAACCCCCCCACCCTTGGGACTCTAAGGGCATGTTAATAATTGGATCATGACCTTATTAGGGACTCACAACACCCCACAAAATGATAGGATACTAAGACCAATTCCATGAGGGATACCTCCTATCCAACTTTGGCTCACTCACAGAAACTCACAAAATCTCTAAAGAAGGCATAAGAAACATTATCACATCCCACTCTAGAGGTGAACCAATAAGTACTACGAAAAAGTACATGATTAGTTCACGAATAATTAGGGAGCCTAAGAATATCTTCATCACCACCACCTTACATTACCATAGGGAACATGAGGTATTCCCCTAGAAGTGAGCAATGATCGAGGGTCCTCCAAATAAATATCCCTCCTTAAAAACCTAAAACCCCTAGTCCTTTCTCAAACAAATACAAAACCCCATGAAGGGTTATAAAAAATTAAATTAAATAATTTAAATTTATTTGAATTTATATTAAAATGAAAATTAAAAAAATATAAATCCTTGTCCTAACCCATGACATAACTGTTGATGCCTTAGTCCTAAAACCGGGCTCCACTAATGGTTGAAGCACCTAACTCCAGACACACATAGAAATTAATTCAACAAAATAAATATAAATTTACTTAATTAGTTTTATTCTACGATGAAAAAATCTTAAAAATTCATCGAGGTATATCCACTCATTAAAACACTGACCAACCATCTAAATAAGTCCCAAAATGAACCTAAGAAACCAAGAAGATAAAAAACTAATAGGTGATTCCCAATTATCATGGTATCCCTTAGATTTAATTATACTTTATTTAAAGGAATACCCTGGTCATTATGACTCCACTGAGACAATGAGTGAATGTATGAAAATATCATCTTAGTACGTCCTCCTACAAAGAGATTCCAAAGCTCTATTTTCCTTATTTGATTTCACAATGCATTAGTGAAATCAAATATGAAACCCTATAGAATGATAACAAAAATCAACCACAATGGAGGACAAAGATGAAAGGCGAAAGAAGAGAAATAAACTCACCCAAAATTATGAATAATTCTTTAGAATATAAAAAAATAATGGGGGATATATTGGAGAAAACGGGAGTTAGCCTCCCTAGTTCATGTAAGTAATGGGGAAGGAATGGGGAGAGGATGAAATAAAATCTATATAGGTAAATTTAGAACTTATCCATTTTTAACCCAATTTATAAGGCCAAATGGTTTGGATGAAGGATTTTCAAAAACATGTGTCAACCATGGGGTTGGATGTATATAACCAAACACACCTGACATAGTTTGGTAACACAATTTTCTAAATTATGTGTTAACTATGCAGAATACCAATAGACAAATTTGAAGAACTTCATATGGTTTTTCTAAAAATGTTTGGATATCATGTGACATAGACCTAAGAGATGGCCAAACTACATGGTTTAATTTAGTAATTTAAGGACCTTTCCCCAACCGTGTGAAGAATGTGCATACAAACCATGAACAACTCAAAATGAAGTAGAAACACCCTGAGCATCAAAGGACTTCATGGTCTGCACTAATCCATGTCCCCTAAAACATGGGAAAGGGAAAATAAAGGCAATAAAGTCTAACTCACACTAAAAACCCCTTTGCTTTCCACATAGACCTGATCCAACTTATGGGATTAAAACCACATTTCAAATAATTCCATGAATATGATCTAATACTTATAATTATTATCTAAATATGAACTCACCCAACAACTCATCAATGAGATAAAAAATAAAATTTTCTTTAAATTTACCACCCATAACGATTTGGATCATTAAAAACTCCTTACTATAAATTAATATTCCCATAGAGAAGCCTCAATGGTTAACAAATCGACATGTTTGAAGTGTATCAGCCACCAACTAGACATCCACTAACAACGTTCAAAATTCAAATGCCCAACAAACCCCACCAGACATTTTTAACTAATAAGGCCCTGAGTATTGAAGAATCACCAAAAACAATTATTTCATTCCAAAACCCCAAAGAAAAAATCCTGTATGAATTTTCATCATGGTACTTATCTAACCACTTCAAAAGATATGAAAAGTTGTTAGTCAAAACTATTCTGGGAAACTCCTCCCCTAAAAACCATAGAGTCAAATTCTAACACAACACCAATTCAACTCACCCCAGATCACACTAGCAATGAAAACTGACATGTGACTCTGAGGATTCCCCACCGAATATTACTATCCTTATTATCACCTGACACCCTAGATGAAAAACAATATGACCCATGCTTCGTTAATCATTGAACACAATGGATAGACATGGAAAAACCTCCCACCCATAAGTGATAGTATAAAACCAAAAACCTCAAAGATTTTGAAACAACTTAAATAAGGATAACAACCACTTAAATAAAATAGTGAACACCTGAAAATAAGCGTTTTCATAAATCACTCTAAAAAAACAATATGACTCAAAGACACATGGGAAAAGTCCTAATGAAAATATGATAACACACTTAAATACATTGACCACGCCCCTCATGTAAGATGGTTCCAACAAATTGAAACTTCTATTTGAAATCAATATATCTCCCCCATTCGATGTTCAACCACATGAGTACCCTTTGATCGTTTTTTGATCTAAATCTACAAGAATATTACCATTCTTTCATTGCACTCCCCACGAATCAACCAAATCTAGCTGAGTTATGGATACAACCAAACCTTTCATCTCAATATATCTACAAGATATTAAGCACTTAACGATATACCCTTCTAAAACACCAATAATATTCATTACAAACCACATCATTGTAATATAAGAAAATAATTTCCCAACCAAGGAATAAAAACCATTCCCACCCAAACCATAAGTTATAGTTGGGACATAGACCCACCGCATGTCTATCCAGACAATATTAGGGGGAAAAGATCTCTTCTGACACACATGAACATGATACTTCATGGGAAACACCACCTTAAAAACTCAAGCCTAATATAAGGACCTATCAAGCATATTTTTTCTCATAAAGCTACCAAAAGGGAACTCAGATCCCATTACCGACCAATAAGGATGTCCATACATCCCTATATGAAGTTATTTAATATCTGTCACCTGAGAGTATCTCTACTCATTATCCATATGACCTTTAATAAGAATAATATATATACATTTGGTTTAGTTGAGTAGAAATTAATGAAGTACTTGTATGAGAAAAAAATATATGCAGTTTTTGACACATCATACAACTAAATATCCATTATAAATAAAACACCATAGAAATGCATATTTCATGTGAACACTACATGTTTAGAATGATGTAAGAAAATTGGAAACATTCCCATAGGACAAGATACAAAAATAAAAAACCCATAAATCCAAAGTGCATAATGATATGTGAAATAAAATAAACACAAAAATAAAATCCAAGAATAATAAATCTATTCCACATAAACATGGAATTCCTACAAGAAATAGTGTTCCAAACACACCAGCAAAATATCCATCATAATTTATGACACTATAATGATCCAGGATTAATGTACATAGACATTAAATCATTTATGAAGAATATTTAATATATTACATAAAAACACCAATAAATAATGTTATTTTAGTTCCTTGGGAATCATGGAACAAAAGCATATAGTCTGGTGAAAAATCATCAGTGTTTCATGTACTGATAACCCCTTTTAGTATTCTTACCTAAAACCATTATTTATAATATTTGGAAAAAAATATGAAAATAGTGACCTCATTTTCATAGTAGGATTAAAAATATAAGATATTAATTAAAACATAATCGTAAATTATAACTATATAAAAACATCGAAAAATCATATCCTCTATTTCAAAGAAGATGATATCATGTAATGGAATAAATCATAGAAGTTAAAAAATAATCAAAGAACATATTCCAGGAATGAATAATATAAGACAAGAAATTATGGCATACATATAAGCATATAAAATAGTTTACGTATTATTCAAGGCTTATTTACTAGACCATCATAGTGGACAAATTCCATTTAATTAATTGGGTTCACTCCCCATTCCATCCATGTATTACTGATCCAATTTCAATCCTCATTCTAGTACTGTCAATATAATGAGATATAAATCTTTATAAAAATAATTTGAGGGATATGTAGGTCCCAACCATAACTTAATGAAAACAATAAATATGTGCACCCCAATAACACAAATAATTCATCATATAATAACCCAAAAAATTAGATTTCAAAAACATATCATCATAATATATCTCATTGAAAAAAATTAGAATTCATAAAAATCAATAAATTAAAAACATAAACCATTAAAATAAATAATAATAATTATATCATTGGATCATATCCCATAAAAAACATAACTAACATAAAATATAATTTTCTTATATGGGAAATGATTTTGAATGATAACTTGAAAATAATTATTGAGGAAAATATCCTTTTGGTTTTAATTTGTTCTTCCTTGTTCCAGTCCTATCTATCTGATGAGATATGAATCATTACCCAATTAATTAGAGGGTGATATAGGTCCAACCAATCATATAATTAAACCATAAATATTTTTAAAAAAACAACCTAAATCATTCATCATATTAAAACCAAAAAAAAATGTGGTTCAAAAACATATCGTTCTAATATAAATCAAGAAAAATAAATGGATTTCATAAACATAAATCCATCATAAATTTAAACCATTCAAATAAAGTATAAGAATGGTATCATTGGATAATATCCCTCATAAAATATAAGTAACATAAAATAACAATATCTTATATGGAATATGATTTTGAAATATCACTTGAAAATAAATCTTGAGTAAAATATCATTTCTATTTTACAACCATTTTTTTACCAAATTCCATGCAATTTTAAAAGAAAAGATTTTATTTGAATATCAAAATGACAAATTTTAAGGTAATATTTCATGAAATAATGTGTCATTAAAACATAAAAATAACTTATTTCCATATATGTTAGAATAAATTCCCCTCATACTTTTATCAGAAAAGTAAAAAAATACCTCATTAAGAAAATGAAAAACAAAAATCTTCTAAAACCATTTATTAAAACTACATGAATGGGTAAAAATGGATTTAAAAATAGAATAATAATATTAAAAATATTTTTTACAACCTTTATAAGAATCATGGACTTGTAATATAATTATTCCCCAGTGGTTACTTATATGAAAAACAATCTTGAATAATAATGAAATTTTGAATTAAACCCTTACCACTTTACAATTAGTAGATTCATATGAACCGTGAAAGAAAAAATATTTTTTAGATATAAAAATACCATAATATTCAGAATAATACTCATAAAATATATTCATTTTCAGTCTATATAACACAAAAAAGAAATGAGTGGTGAATATGGAATAAATCTCACAGAAATAAAAGTTTGACTACAAATCCCTTTACCTTAAGTCTTGAAATCCTTCATATACGTTCTAACCTACTATATAATAAATATAGAATTTTATGAATATACCATAGAACCCTATTAATATATATACATAGTAACATATATGACTTTATTATGACTTTATATTACACATTTATTAACAATTTCATGTTAAAGTTATGTTTTGGGTAATAACTACTTTGTTTTTTGTTCATGTTTTGACTTTTTATCCTTGGTCATCTTATAAAGATCCTGATTTTATTATATGAATTATGATATTAATTATATTAATAACATATATATATTTAGTATAAATTTATTCATGGTGATTCATTAATGTTATAGACAGAAAAATAAATACACTATTCATAGAGATGGTAGCTCGTACGTATTCATAATGACTAATTTCATTTCCTAATAATATTAAAAGAAATAAAATTATATGATTTATTTTCCTTATAGAATCAATTTTATGTTATATATATCATATATATTAATTAATTTCATCCTTACTACCATTCATGTGATATATAGATGAAATAAGAATCATATCACATCGTCGAAACGGTATGCTATATATGCACACTAGTGACAATATCATTTCCCAAAAGATAAGCTAGAAAAGGGTACATATTATATTATAATTACAAAATTATAATTATTTTATAAATATCATATATAAATATGAAACCCATCATTATTCTCAGTCATAAAATATGGTTATTGAAAATGAATTATATCGCTATGCTGAGACGGTAAGTCATATGTATGGATGAGCAATACAATCACTTCTTATTCGATGGGAAAGGTGTTGTATAGTTTTTTGTAAATAATATTAATAATATTTTTTCATATTTAGTATTCTAAATTTATATTTTTATGATATATATAATATATTTATATGAGGTATAGAAGAGTATAAAAAGGGCGTGACTGGTAAGAGTGATTACCTCTTCTTCGAAACAAATCTTTTATATCTCCTCTAAAAGACTCTAGAGTAGGTCTTATGGGATGAAAAAAAGCTCTAGAATGTTCCGAGGGAAGTGTATAAGAGTATTTGGTAGATTTTGTCGATATATATTGCTCAATCTGATGTTATTATGTGAAGGAGGAGGCTTCATTTTATAATTGAGGTGAGAGGAAATTATGGAATTTTAAAACATATTAATTTATGATAAATTAAATTACAATAAAATACTTGAAGAGATCTATATATTCAAATATAATATGATATAGTGTTTCAATATCATATAAAATTAAATTTTACTTATGCTTCGGTATTATTTTAAACCCTATCATTTTGATCCGCCCATAGTGATGCTATTTTTATTTTAACTATCTCTAAAAAATTTCAATTTTAAAAGGATATAAATTTTACTTATGTGATGTAAATTAAATAATAAATGATGTATTTATTACATTTTATACCATATTACAATTTTATTGTATTTTTAAATATATTTTTTTTATTTTTAAATCATTTATGAAAATATTATTTTTAGAAAATATCATTACAGTTAATTTTGAAACTACTCATTACATGCACTTTTAAAAATTTCACGATGACAAGTTAAATGTGAAAAAATATTTAATTTTATCCCTAATTGTCAAATATTGTCTTGAAACCTCTTTTATAACATTAATTTTCTCAAATTATATTTATTTTAAATTTTTTATTAAATATTATTTGATATTTCCATTAAAAAATAGTTTCTATATGAGTGTTGTGTAATTATTTAATATACATATTTATTCACTAATAAATTAATATAAAATACCATGATGAAGAAAAAAAATATATTAAATAAAAAAATTATAGATGGATATATCATTGTTATAAACCTATAAAAATGATATAGTATTCAAAATATGAATGTGACACCTTTAAATTTATATTAAACAAAATATTCTAAATAACATAATTTAATCTAAGTGACCCAAAAATTCAAAAACAAATTTTTATCATGAATATATTTTAATTAAATTAAAACCTTATAGTTAGTTATATGGATAACATAAATTATTTCCCATGTGAACATATATGGGATATTAAAGAAAAATAAAGTGGTATTTTGTTACTTTAATTGCATTAAATATTGTATAAGTAATTTTCAATGAAAATTATCAATTAAACAAAACTATTTCAGATCCTTATGTCTTAAGAGTTTAATTTTATTCATCAAATAACATTTAATTTTGTGTTAGAGTCATTTCATACTTTTATAAGATTTTATTTCAACCTAAATTACCCAATTTAACCTTTATCGTGGTAATAAAATTACCCAAATTACTCTTTAAATTGGGAAAAAACAAAAATGGACCTATTCACTAAATTTGGGACTTATGGAATATAAATTTTGACCTATTTTTCAGAATTCCAATTATAGATGTATTGATATTTAAATTAAAATTAAACTGGTAAAACACAATGAAAAACAGTTATGTTTTTGAAAAAATTCCCTTTTAAAACATAAAATAAATTCTTGCATGAAATATTTTTCAAAAACAATAATTAGATTGTTTCAAATAAAATTTAACTAATTAAAATTTTAAACTAATCCAATATATAATTTTACCTTGTAAATACATTAAATGAAAATACAGTTTTCAATTAAATTTAGCATTTCCCATATTCATCAAAATAATAATCCTCTCAAAAAATACCAAAAGTCCACCCAAAGAAAATTTTGATATCCTGATTTCAAATATTATGTTTCTTTTGTTATATATATGTTATCAAAATGTTAAAAAATACATTTAATAAAATTTCCTTATTAAAATGTGGAAACCCCGTCTTTTTAGAAAAATACATATTTTATGTGTAAAATTGGATTTGTTCTTATACCCTATATTAAAACATATAAAAATAATCTAAAAAAATAGATTGAATATATTATATATTATTTTTATCAATATAATCCAAAATCAGTGAATTTTTTTATTTATTGGTATAAAACACACTTGTGCATCGTTTTCCTGAAAAACATTTACTTTTATTTAAAAAATGGGTCTAAATTCATTTATAATTAACTGATCAAAGAATTATAAAAAATGTTTAAAAAAATTACATAATTTATTTATTTCTATTCATACCCTCTATTCTGACTATGAGGTTATAATTGTCTTTTTAATATAATTATAATAATAAAATGATGCTTCATAGAAACTAAATTATGTGTGTAATGGAAGCTAAGACACTATTTCATGTAATGAATGATACTAAAGAAATCATATTATTTGAAAAATATATTTCATTAAAATCTTGGGGTGTTACATTATACCTCCCTTAAAATTAACTTCTCCCTTGAAATTCATCTGGGTTATCAATTTTTTATTAATTGAATGTTCCTTTCATAGAAACCAACATCATAAAAATAAATAAAAAACCTACCATTATAAAGTAAAAGTAAAAAATCATAATGGTTTGCTAAAATAAATCCTAACTAGGTATCTACATTGGAGATCATAAAAGGATAGTGAAAATTTGGACATGGAAGAGAAATATAATTGTCATGTTCTTATGGAGAGTGATAGAGAACATGGTCTGGGGAATGTTAACAATCACAAATCTATAAATATATGATGATCTAAGGGTACATTTAATTTATCAGAAAAAAAGGTATTAGAAATACATTTTTTATTTCAAGATCCATTCTCTATAGATGAAAAATTTTCATGAGAAGAAATTCTTAATTGATTTCATTTAATTTTAATATCATAATCTCATAAATTTATTATACCTTTATCAATTTCAACTTCATCTCTTATTCCTTGAAATGATGATGAATTCTTCATTCCTGAATTATTAATAGATCATAAGATTCATAAATAGAATGATAGGTCATCCCATCTATATTTAGTTAACATCCCAATAGAAAGGTGAACATAAGTTATCCAATTTTCTAAATTTTCCATATGAAGATAATAATTTAATATATAAAAACCTGTATAATTTTATCATAAATCGGTACCTTTATGATCATTCTAAAACAATAAAATCCAAAACATTTGATATAATGTTACTATCTTTAAAAAATCATTTATCTACAAAAAAAATTGATGTATATTTTAATTGTCACACATTGAACACGTGAATAACATCATCATGTATTCTCTTAAAATATTGTAATAACATGAATTACTAGAGAGCCATAGTGAAAACATGCATGATTTCAAAAATTAACTCTTTCCTCATACTGTAAATCTACGAATTATATAAACGCAAACAATGATATCATAATCCAACCTATTATCTTATCTATCCCAAGGTTATCAATACTGTCACATTTATAATCAATCATATCTTTATTTCATTATGACAACACTATTCACATATTAAGGGGAATCCTTACCTTATTCACATATTTTCCAAAAATACCACCTTAATATGTCAACCACTTTTTCTTGCTACTAGAACCATTGAACATATGCTCCTAAATATTTATGGAAGAAACTATAGTGGACTAATACCTAGTTATTTATTTATTCCATAATTCCATAAAAGTTCTTCCATAACATTATTCTTGAATTCCATTACATAAACAGTCAATAATTCCACCACTTATTTTTTATAATCTACATCGACAATAGGTATCACAAGTTAGTTTCCTTTTTATTTGGATTTATGAGTTCGATGATGTCAATCATCATCGACAACCCATGGATTAAGGAATTGGTTTGCGTAATGACTATTTTCCATTCACTTGAAATACTGATTTTTTAGAGGTTTATTTTTTCTATCCCTTTCTCTATTCACATCATTGGTTATATTTTTTCCATCACATCAGAATTTTTTTTTCCGATGAACTTCATTACCACACAAAAAATATGTAATAGTACCCTTAAGACATTTTATTACATGTTTCTTTCCACAATTTTAGTGTAAAGGAATACCCATCTTATTTTATCCATGATTTTTATATTTTTATTTAATCACCATTATCCATTTCTTGTCAAAACCATAAGATTGATATGTAACTCCAATATCCATTTCCACCATGAAATCCCTACACGTTTTCTCTTCACAACTACTGAAGTATATTATGGATAATTCTATTTGATGACATTGTTTTAATCCACTGAATAATCATTCAACCATATATTCAGGTTGGAAGATAATTCCATAATCATACCATGTATGTTTTGATAATTAGCCTCATAGGTACCAAAAAATTCATAAAACATTTTCTTAAGATCATGGAACTCCCTTTCCAACTTCACATGAATAATAAGAGGAAAGTAATTATTAAAAAACGAGTTCTTGAACCCATCCCATTCAATAGAGTAAAATGCATCTTATTTCCTGAAATTCTTGATAATATTCCACAATTTATCTGCTTCACCTTCCAATCATTAGACATCTTGAATGAATTTTTTTTATGTTCCAAAAAAACTGAAGGATGGAAAATATATTTTTAGCGATACATATCTATTTTTCAATAACAATTGTATGAAAGGACCCACTGAAATGAGGTTGATCTTTCATCAAGATGGACTCAATATAAAGTTATTCCCTAGTTTTCTAATTTTTTAGTACAGAATGATTCATATCTTGTGTAATTATATAGATAATATTTGGAATTTCATCTCCCATAAAATTTAATTTTTAAGAGTATAATCATTTTATTTCTTATTGCATTTATCATTAACATGATTACTTTAGGTTCTATCCATTGACTAAAACAAGAATTCATAGTGTGATAAGCACTAATCATAGTGGTTGAACAACATTATCGAGGAAAATTACTGATAATATTTCATTCTATGACACCTTATATTTAATCATATCTTATGCATGTTTATTAAAAAAAATTTCAATTGTAACCTATAATTAGAATTATCCTTATAGACATCCCAAGACATATCATTAGAAATATCTCAAGGTATATCACTAATTTTTTCTCATCCCAGTTTCCAATGATTGAATAAACATTTGATATGATACCAACAATAATTACCCAAGATTAACATACATAGACATTAAATCATTTTTATAGAATATTTCAAACATTACCAAAACAGCCCCCAAAAATCGTATTAGTTTAATTCCTTTGTATACATGTAACACAAACTTCTAGTCTAGTAAAAGATCTTCAATGTTTCCCGTAAAGATATCCCCCTTTAGTATTCCTTCCGAAAAGCATTCTTTATAAATCGGGGAAGGTAAACATATGAAATATGGTAAACAAAGAAGATATCAATCACAACATAATCATAAATAATAAGTGCATAAACCAAAAATTTAAAAATCATATCCTATATAGCAAAGATCATAATATCATGTCATAGAATAAATCATATATGTTTAGAAATAATCAAAGAAAATATTCCATGAGAGCATAAAATAATACATGATATTTTTGCATAAACCTAATAATAGAAAATAATTTCCCTACTAGTAAAGGCTCAATGGTAGTACCATAATAGTAGATAAAGAACATTATTGTTATGAGTTTACTCCTCGTTCCAACTTTGTATTACTTAACCAAGTTCACTCCTTGTTCCAGTCCATTCTATCTCATGAGATATAAATATTTACCCAATTTATTTGAGAGAGATATAGGTTCCACCCATCACATAGTGAAAACGAATAATTTTTGTTTCATAAGATCATAAACCATTCATTATATCATAACCCATAAAAATGGGCTTTATAAACATTTCATCGTAATATAACTCATAAAAAATAAACAGAATTCATAAAACTCAATCCACTGTAAACATAAACCATTAGGAGTAAGAATAAAAATTGTACCATTGGATCATGTCTCCTTTAAAACACACATAACATCAAATAACATTTTCTTATATGGAAAATTATTTTTATATATCACATTCATATAATTCTACAAGAAAATATCCTTTCAATTTTAAAAACATTGTTTTTTAAAATGAAACACAACTTTAAAAGAAAACATTTTATTTGAAAATAACCTTGTAGGATTTTAAAGGAATCTTAATGGAAATAAGTCTTAAATAAGGAGTAAAAATAAATTCATTCTTTACTAGTTAGGAAATCATTCCTCTAGTACTTTTTTTAAATAAGTCAAAAATTACCTCGTTAGGAAAATGAAAAAAATATCACTTTAAACCCATTTAGTAAAACATCATGCATGGGTAAACATAATAGTGAAAATTGTATAATAGTTGTAAAAATATTTTTAAAAAATTTTCCAT
Organism: Viscum album; assembly: GCA_963277665.1. Lineage (NCBI taxonomy): Eukaryota > Viridiplantae > Streptophyta > Magnoliopsida > Santalales > Viscaceae > Viscum > Viscum album. Next base: position 305,547 of record CAUJRU010000595.1, read on the forward strand.
GAAACTTGAAAAGTGAATATAAATAATCCTTAATATATACTTACATATACACAATTTGGAATAATAATGATATTTTGAAACTAACACTCACCACATTATAATCAATATAATCGTATGACCCATGAATGAAAAAAATTATTTTTATATGAAAATATAATAATATTTATACTAATTATACATTCATGGTAATTATATACACCACACAAAATAAATAGTGGCGAATATGGCATAAGTCCCATAGAAATAAAAGTTAGACAAGAAATCCCCTTACCTTAAGTCTTGACATCCTTATTATATGTTCAAAACTCATTTATAACAAATAATTTTATTATAAATATACCATAGAAGTATATTAATATATATTACCATGTATGATTTACTTATGACTTTATATTACTCTATTATTAAAACATTCAGGTTAAATTTATATTTCTGGTAATAACAGCTTTGTTTTTCATTCATGTTTTGATATGTTATCCATGGTACTCTTACATAGATCATGATTTCAACATCTATAGAATTATATTCATGATATAAATATCATATATATATATATATTATGTATATATATTCATGATGACTCATAAAATTTATAGATAGAAAAATAAATTACACGGTTCATGGAGATGGTAGGCCATACGTACACAAAAACACTATTTTAATTTTTTATTAATATTAAAAGAATAAAAATTATATGACATATTAGCATTATATAATAATTATTATATAATATATATAATATAAATTAATATGTTTAATCCTTATTACCACCAATATTAAATATAGATAAAAGAAATCACATTGCATCGTGGATATGGTAAACCATACGTATGCACAAGCGATGTTACCATTTATCAAAAGTTTAGGTTGTAAAAAGATAGATATTATTTTATCATTATAAGGTTATAATTATGTTATAAATAGTATAAATAATCATTAAACCCATAATAGTTCCCACTAATAAAATTTAGTGATGTAAAATGAATTTTATCTCTATGTGGAGAGGGTAAGTCATACGTATGCACGATTGATATATTCCCTTCTAATTCGATGGGAAAGGGGATGTATAGGGGTGTATTCATTTTAATAATAAAATTTATGAATATTTAGTATTATGATGTTGTTATATTATGATATGTATCGTATATTTTTAGGAGGTATAGAAGAGTATAAAAAAGAGTGATCAGTTAGAGCAATTACCTCTTCTTTGAAACTGCTCTTTTAGATCTCCTCTAACAGACTCAAGACATAGTCTTTTGGGAAGATCAGAACCTCTAAAACGTGTTCTGGGAAGGGGATAAGATTATTATTTAGAGTTTTTTCCATATATAAGGCCTAATGTGATGTGAAAAAGTGAGGGAGGAGATTCCCTTTTATAATTGAGGTGAGGGGAACTTTTGCAATTTTAAAAAATATTAATTTATAATAAATTAAATCTCTATAAAAATACATCCAAAAATAAATTTATTCTAATAAACTATTATATACTCTATTAATAGCATCAAAAAATAAATTTTATACATTTTTTTCTATAATTTTAAACCTTATAAGTTTCAATAACCCTTAGTTATCTTATTTATATTTTGAATAAGATAACAATTTTTCAATATTAAAGGGTTGTGAATTTTTCTTATGTGATATCAATGAAAAAAATTAACAATTTAAATCATTTTAGAGAATATTATAATTTATTTTAATTTTTTATTATGTTTTTTTATTTTTAAATAAAATAATAAAATATTATTTTGATAGAAAACATTGGTGAAAATTGTAGAACTACTCCTTAGATAAACTTTTAAAAATATAAAGATGACAAGATAAATTCAAACAAAATATTTTTTTATATCCCTAATGGGTCAATGTTGTCTAAAAATTCAGTTATCAAATAAATTATCTAAAATAATATTTGTTTTAAAAATTTTATTAACATTTATTTGATGCTCCAACTAATAAAAAAATTACTACATTAGTGTTGTGTAGTTGTTTAATATATATATTTATTAACTAAAATTTAGAAATAAAATTCCATGATGAAGAAAAATCCTCTATCATTTGGAAAAATATTTATAGTTGAATATATATTTTGTATCAACCTATAAAAACTGATATAATATTTAAAATATCAATGTGACACCTTTAAATATTTATTAAATAAAATATTATAAATACCATAATTTTATCTAAGTGAGACGAAAAGTAAAATATACATTTATATCTTGAAAAAATATTTATTATTGAAAAAGTTATTGTTATATACATTCATATAATAAATTTTCTCCACGTGGATGGATAAGGGATATTAAAGACAAAGAAAGTGAAATTTTATGATGTTCTTTGATTTAAATATTATATATGTCATTTTCATGGGAAACTATATATTAAAAAAATTAATTTAGATTATTTTGTGTTATGATTCTAATGTATTCAAACAATAAAATTTTTGCATGAGATAGAGTCGTTTTATGGTTTTTATAATTTTATTTTATCTTAAATTACCTAATTTACCCATTATCTTGGTAACAAATTTTACCATGGTTACTATTTATATTGGAAAAAACCAAAGGTACATATTAACAAAATTTGGACCAAATGAATATAAATTTGGACTCCATTTTTCAAAATTCAGAACCTATAAGTTTCAAAATTTAATTTAAAATAAATCCAGTAAAAGACCATAAAAACAATTTTTTTGGAAAAACTCCCTTTTAAAACATAAAATATATCCATGCAGAAAATCATTTTAAAAAACCCGAATTAGATTTTTTTAAATAAAATTAACTAATTAATATTTTAGAACTAATCCACAACATAATTATTCCCTGTAAAAACTTTAAATAAAAATGTTGTATTTAATAAAAATCAGTATTTTTACTATTAATAAAAACATGAAACATTCCAAAAAATAAAAAAATTGCACCCAAAGTAAATATAAATATACTTATTTCAAATAAGAAGTCAATTTTGACAAATATAATTTATAAATGTTTCAAAATCTAGATTTAAAACATGTGTTCCATTTAATGGCGTAAAAAATGTCTTTTTAGAAAAATATTTCTTTTATGCGTAAGATTGGATTTGATATTATATCATATCTATAAAACACATAATATGAATGTTAAAAATAAGATTAAATATGATATACATATATTTCATTAATATAATCTATCATGAGTGATTTTTATTTATTAGTTTAAAACAAACTTGTGCATAGTATTTCAAAAAAACATTTCCTTTTATTTTAAAAAGGGTCTTATATTAATTTATAATTAATTGGTCAATAAATTATACATACATGTGTAAATAAATTTTCATAATTTAGTTAGTCATTTTTATACCCTCCATTCTTACTATAATTTTATAATTTTCTTGTTTAAATAATTATAATAATAAAATGGTTTTTTGTAGAAACATAGTGTTGCATGTAAAGAAAGTTAAACCAATGTTGTGTGAAATTAATGTCACAAAATAAATAATATTATTTAAAAAAATATATTTAATAAAAATTTTGGGGTGTTATAGACACATTCCTAGACCACCTCTCAACCAAATCCCTAAACAAAAGTAAAAAAAAACCTATAATATTATTTTACATTTAACCATACATGGCTGACCCAACATGTCATCCTATCTTCTGTGAATTCTTCCGACATTCTTTGTTTCGTGTTTGAAGCCCTCCCCCCTGCTGTGGTTTCAAGCTCAGATTCCGTGGTGCTTCGATTCACGGTACTCGGGTGTAAGATCGGTTTGTGATGAGGTCACTTTGTTCGCCGGATCTCTTTTTAGAGCAGTCGTGGGATCATGGTTTCTGGTGGTGCGGTGTCGTCCTGGTTTGTCAGAGCTTGAGGATTATGGTCATGATATGACAAATTGAATTCTTTGAAGGTTTGTGGTGGTCTTCTCTGACCAGATTGTTGGTGGCGACGGGATATGATTGGTTGATCTATCACGTCCTAGCATGGTGATGGGTTCTCTCTCTCAACCTTTCTTCTTCTTTCTCATTTTTGGATTTTCCTATTGATGTCTTTCGATTTCTACATCTTTGTATTCGTTTTCTTTGGATGAATCTTCTCCAAGAATCTCGTTGTTTTGTGTTGTGTGATGGTTCAACCCCTGGTCTCTTTCTATAATTTCATCCCCTCACATCACTTTTCCTTTTATGGTCCTTCCCTGGTTCTTTCAAGGGTTCAATCTCATTTCTTCGTTATCGTTCTCGGTGGTTTTGGGTTATCACCAGTTGAGGGTTTTTATCTGTTTTTCTGGTTCAATGTTGGTGTTGTATGGTGAAGCTGTGATGATTTTGGGCGGAGCTTGTGTTGTGACAAGGATGGATGCAGCAAAGGTGAGAGTTGACTGGATGGTGTCAGGATAGATGGTGGTCAGTGTGATGTGATTTCTTCGGTGACAACAATGCTGAGTTCAATTCTAGCATTGATGATGATGATGGTAGGCAGGGACGTGACTGATGGTGCTTGCAGGTCTACGGGCTGGCTCATAGTCCAAGAATACCTTTTGAATATTGAATTTTGGATTTTGTGGGCGGGATTCTTGCTGTGGGTGGTAATGGGGTTTTCTTGGTTTGTACTTTCTAATTTTGTATTTGGTTCACACTTACCCATTTAAGATTTTCATTAGAAAATAAAAAAAATATAGATTGGAATATAGACTCTAGTTATACAAACCATATAACAACTAGTTAACCACTGGGATAACCAAATATAAAAAATTTGTGAACTGAAAATAAATACACCAGACTCTACAACCAACACCAAGACAAACCACATACTGAGTCTCCATGATTCATGAGTTCCAATATCCCAATCTTGAAACACCGCATGAGTAGCTCCACTTTATCAAGAAACATTAGGCCTTGACAACATCTTCCAGAAAACATGTGATCACACCTGAAAGTATATATTGGGTCTTAATTCACTCTGAGGTTCATATATAGGGGATGATAAATAAATCTCAGTAGGCCAACCCAATGGTAAACCTATAAAAATGTATCATATAAACTGAATTCACACATGATATGACTAGAAAAGAATAAAAGTAACAATATTTGGATTAAAAAACAACTACATAAAAGAAGGGGTAAATAAAAAAATGAAAATAAATTAGTCAGCCATGGGATATAGCCTAGAACAAGAGGTAAATATACCCCACTCTAGCCCATGCCAGAGGATTTATAACACATGGATCACCTAGTCACACAACATCAGGAACATATATGGAATCAACACAAGAGATTCTATATGTTTAAAAGTAATTTAATTAATTACAGACCCCATTGAATAATCCTAGGAATCCATGGCCACAAAATTCATCTACCAGGATATAAGACTCTAATGGAATGATCTGAACTATAAATTATAACTCATAGGCCAACACAACAAGAGAATATAGTAGTGTAGAATTCTTTACAAAAATGAGGTGAGAACTAATGAAAACCCATGAGAAACAATTTACCAAAGGATCCATCTATAAATAGGACTTAGTATAATCCATGGTTCCAGACATGACTCAACATCAAATGATTTAACCACTATCTAGGTCATAACAACCATGTCGAAGGGTTCACTCCCCCAAATTTCCTATTATCGCACTAAGACTTTCTAAAAATATAAATCCAATAGAGGAGTGAATAGGGTCACAACTCATGTCCAACACCTAATCTAATATATCCTAATGGAATATTCCTTAAACCATTTTCCTCATAAAAAATGAACTCAAACAACATGTTCAATGGATAACTGGATATGGGATGATCCAACCTCGATAATACTATCCAAATAGATAAACTAAAAGTACCAATAAACTCTTGGAATACTATGCACAAGCCCAATCCATGGTCCCATGGATCTCATCATTCAATAAATAGCCACTATATGCTATTCACAACCCACCTCAAGGCTAAACCAAAACTCATGTCTCCCACTAACCCAAATGTCCCAACATAATAAGACGTCCAATTAGGGACTCCCTTTCTGCACCCATGATCTCAACCCATACCTATCCAAAGATCCTAAAACATCCCAAATCCCATAGAAAGAGTAGGATACCTCATGGGTTTTTTCTATAGCTCTTATAATTTCATGGTCCATAAATTGTGCAGAAATATAACCAACATCCAATAGTGAGATCAAATTGATCCTCATTCAACAAAATTCCCAATGAGGAATCCAAAAGGAACAACTACCGACAAAGTCATTCCTAAAAGTTCCCACAACCACATCATTAATAAGACACTAAAATGGATCCTCATCACAAACCAAACCTCAAATGAAAACACCAACCCACTAAAAAAGGGAATACTTAAGAAGCCATCCATATACTATTCCAAGCAATAACAAGAAATTGTACTATTATCTTGAGGATTCCATAACCTGACCATCTTTGATATCTCTCATTCCCAAAATTTGATATCTATCCATGATAAATCAATGAGAACCCCCTTAACACTCAAAGGCCATGTTACCAACTAGAACATGACCATATTAGTGTATCAAGACACCCATATCACCTAAATTCTATTAATACCAAGGCCATGAGGGAGACATCCAGTCCACCCGCATCTTAGGCACATGAACTCATAGCATCTCATAAGAACCTGTAAGACACATCATTACATCTCACATAGGAGAAACCCCACTATGGTTCTCACAATAAGTCACTGATTTTTTCATGGATAAGGATGGGATCCAAGAACATCCCCATCACCACCATTACACACTACCATGAGAATACTAGATATGCCCATAAAAATGAGAAAACAAAGAGGTCCCTCCTAACAAATATCCCTATTCTATGAACCTAGAACCTAATACATTCCACAAATAAATATAAAAACACCTAAAACATTATCAAGAAATCAAGGTAAAAAATTAAATTAAAATAAATATCCTTTAAAATGGAAAAAATAAAGAGAAAACTCCATCCTTCCTCACAAAAAACAACCAAAGAATCAAACCCAATCCAGTGCTCTGTAAAAAAATAAAGAACCTAAATCATGTCACACATATAAATTAAATCAATTTAAAAATATACAAAATTTATTAATCACTTTAATTCCAAGGGGAATAAACTTTTAAAACTCATAGAGGTACATCCACCCACTAAAACGGTGACCTTACACCAATGGAAGGACCATGATGCACCTATGATACCATATAGAGAACAATATATTACACATGATTCCCAATTAGTATGAACTACTGTAAAATTTAATTTTAATTGAATGAAAAAATACATTGGGTATCATACGTCCACTAAAAAGATGGGAGACATTATGAAGATATCATCTTTGGATGTCCTCTCACCATGCCATGCTAAAGCCCTATATTCCATGACCAGTTTTACCATGATTTAGTGTAATTTCAACAAAAAATATACACTGATATAAAAAAAATATAAGTGAGGACTATGGGGAAATATGATATGAGAGGAATAAAATCACACAAATAGGGAATAATTCCAAAACAATCCACCGAAATGGAAGGGGATATAGAGGAGGGACTATAAAGTTCTCTTTATTATTATTAAAGACAAAATAAATACCAGTTATGTTATTTTGAAGTGATTGTGACCCAGGGAATAACCTTTAATAATAATATAACAATCCAATGGGAGAAAATCCATACTAAAATATAAGACAAGTGGCTCACCAGGAACCCTATTTCTGGGTAACACATTAGCCATAATGTTTCCTTCTCTTTAAGTATACTAGACTAATAAAACATGATTCAACTACCTCATCCTCTTAATTATTATTTAGCTCATATCCCAAGGTATATGGTTGCCTTTCATGAGCCCTACAAGCACATTAGAGTCTATCTCTACTTCCATTAGCTTGATGTTGTACAACTTGTAATGTTTAAGGCCACTAATTAAAGCTATAACATCCACTAAATGAGAGTTATATGAACCATAAAAATAACTAAAATTATTAATAATAGACCCTCTACCATCCATAACCATCCCTCTAACTTTCATGGATCCATTAGCACAAGAACCATCCATACTCAATTTCATCCTAATAGCAGGAGGGTTCCAAGAAACCCATACAACACTGTTTGTCAAAGGAACCCTATCTATAGATAAAACCATCCTTGGGATGAGTTTCCCAATTGATGGTGAGACATTCCCATGAGGGTAGAGTCCACCCAACTCATGCACATTAATTCTAATCTAAATCTATATTATTTTTTTTGAGAAAAAAACTTCCTTCTCAATTATTGTTACATACTTCCTTGACAGCCCATAAAGAAATAGAAAAAGCATACTCCTCGCCTTATCCTCATCACTATGAACATACAACCACTAATAATAGGCCACAAAATAATCCACTATAGATTATTTTTCACCTGCCACTCCAATTCATCTTCTGATGTAGCACCAGACTCCCCATGACATATAACCCCTAAAGAACAGGTGTCATATAAAGTCACTATAAGAAATATAACAACACTAGCACCGGGAGGCCAGAAAAACACCATTATTCTACAAATTTTCTTATTCAAATAATATTATGTTCCAGAAACTCCACATGAAAAAATTCATTTATATCAGAATCCACATGCACCATAGGATAGATGTCCATTCATCATAACCACTCCAAACTTGTAGACACTCCTAATGGTCCCTTCCTTTAAAGTACCCAAAATTTGAAGAAGTAAGCACACATATATTTAGTTTGTTAAGGGGATATAAAGGAATAATTTGGGATATGAACACCCAAATATTCACACATCATGGGTAAGGAAAGGGTATGGAAGGAAAAAATATCAAGAGGAGAATTTTTTTCATACTATCATTTTAACCCAATAAGAAAATCAACACAATTTGGCCACACATTTTGGCAGACCTTGTAACCAAAATGAGGTTATATATATCCAACCCAACACACCTCAAATAGTTTTTCTGCAATGTTTTACAAAATTTTTAATAATTATGTATAATAAAACATCATTCATCTACAGAAACTCCCATAGTATTTCTAAAACCATGCACATGTCGTGCTCCCTGGACATAGGAGCCACCAATTCTATGTGGTTTCATCTAGTACTCAAATGATATTTCTTAAACCCTGCAAAAACCTTTCACTAAAACTATGATCAAGTAAATATGAACTATAAATCCCATTATAATTAAAGGGGTTAATGGTTTAAATTAAATTGTGTTCCTCAAACTACGCACCATGAAAAAATAGCTCAAAAATTCCAAATTGCAATCACTACACTTTAGATTTTCCAAAGAACCTGATCCACCTTCAAGGATTCAAACCAAACTCAAAATAATTCAAAGAAGTGGATCCAAAACTCTATATTCATAAATGAATCCAAACTCTCCCAAAGACTCTTCACCATGATAAAATTCAAATATTCTCTAAAATTTACCACCCATAGCGACGAGGGGTGTTAAATTATCACATGAGTCTACATCGAGTTTAATTGTGGTTAAGATATGTTCACATTGTTTGGTGTTAGTGAAATAATTTTTATAATATTATCATGAAGTTGTGTGTAATAATAATTATGTTTATTATGTTCATAATTTGAACAACTGCTATGAAAATTCTTCTGGTACATTTCTAGATAAAATGCTTTTGTTATATTCAATGGATCTGATTATTATATCATGCTCCCACACCCTTATTCTATGATATATAAGTTATAATATTATATTATATGAATTTTTCAGAATGTATAATATATTATTCATATTGTTATATATTCTTTTTTATAATATGTTTCTCCCATGCTCATGTTTTGACATATTGTTATAATATAACCCATAATGATTCATTAATAGGGTTTTCTCTAATTGATAATTTGAGCCAAACCCTTCTTATAATTTTTTCTATCTTGGTTTTGAAGATGAGTGTAACATATAAGGAGTACATAAGGGGATCTAGAGAGGTTTTTTTATACAGAAATGCTCACTAGTTTAATAATAATTGTTTATTTTGATAATCCTAGAGATAATAATCTTCCAGTTTAAGATTTTATGAAAATAGAATGAGATACATTGTAAAATTTATTCATATTTAACTTAGTTCACCCTAGTGGTATCAAAAATTATACATAAATATTGTGTTTTTAGCACTGAACCCGTGATTGTTAGTCTAGGGGGTCTCATCCATATCACTATTTGATAAAATACCATGAACAATATCTACAATACCCTATAATAGATAGTGGTAGAAGGATATGAAAATAATTTATTGGTTGAGTCACAATACTTCAATGATCATATTTATAATCATGAGGCCATCTTAAACATACTATATCATCACAACTTTATGATAATCCCCTTGAATTGTTTTTTCAAAGTAACATCATGAAAATTCCTCAGCATTGTTGAATTCCATCATGATATAAATGTTTACTATTAGAAGACTAGGGTAGTCCAATATATTCCTCCACCAAAAAATATCAAGGAGATAAGATGATTCCAAGGAAATATATACTATATTAGATGTTTTAGAGCTAAACAAACTCATAAATTACTATCCTTAACAAATACGTTAATGAATGGATTTACCTATATACTATATGGGGAATGTCAAGAAGCCTTAGATAATGTTAAATAGTACCTTTTAGAGCTTCTAGTACTGATTACTCGTATAGATGAAAAAACTATCAATTTCTATGAGGAAACCCTATCAGGATCATTTGGTGCACTCTATTCTTTGAATAATGATGTGGGAATAGAGAATATAATCATTCATCTTAATATAATTATATTTTATGGTGAGATATTATACTTTTATATCAAAAGGAGATGCCTTACAATGAAATTTGTAGTGAAAAAATTTGATCCATTACATATCGCATCATGAGATCCATCTTGTGCATTATATAAAATGTCTCAAATATATCCCCCAAAACACATTTTCAGATTAGAATATGACATGATATGTGGTAAATTTGTATCAATTTTATAGGACTTAATGTCTTGGAATGTAATCAAGGGATAGGTGTGGGCACATTATATCGCAACACACCATATCATAAAGAAATTACTATTGAATATATATACCACAAAAACAAAGATTATTTCTCAATCTATGAAATTTCTAAAGAATTATATGTATAATTTGATGGTGTTTCCAGATTCCTAAAAGGAAGCAGGATGGAGGACCAAAAGCATCACATGGATATCCTTGGGATTGTACTCATATTTCCATCCAAATAATTTCTAATCTAATTATTCCATCTATCAGAATCATTTACATACAATGAGGTAGAATAACATTACCTCATTTCAAGATTAGAGATGGAATTATAGATGTCGGTACCCTAATTTAACATTAAGGGTGTGATAAAATTGATGATTATGTAGATAAATGGAGAATATTCCATTATAAATTAATAATTGATATCATTCCTTGATTATATATATGTTTTGATGACTGGGTTCCCCTTAGTGTCAAGGATGTTTCACATCCAGCCTTTATAGAATTCCCAAGATGATGGGTTGAAAAAGTATCGATGACCATGGAATATTCATATCATGAGGAGAAAGTGATTTAAATCCCATAATTTTGGGGGGAATCTCTATTCATTAATAATAATATGGAGTATATTAATAAATCTATTACCACACCTAACCAAGAAAATCTTGTACCCTCACCATCTAACACCACACGTTTTTATTTTTCTGGTAAATTAGATTACCTCTAAATTGAAATTACTCAATCAGATTGAGTATAGAAAAAACATAAAAAATCAGTAGTAAACATAATCCTCTATAATTGTTTGAATTCCCATAAATTATTTTGTAAGATAGTCATTTAAGGACTCCTCCTTAGATGCATTTAAAGAGGAGAGACAATTGATGTAATACTTGAATCCTATGTTGGAACCTATATTGATCACCGACATGGAGAAACAATATTATATCAATTCAAGATACATGGATACTTATGGTTATTAATAATGAAATACATAATAATTATCATTAAAAATTTCATTATTTTCAATTTCATTCTATATACATCCATCAACACCCATAACAACTACACATCACCAAATAATATTTTCTAGCTTCCATATGGGTAATTGATTTCATGGTGTAATATCCCCTAACTACCTCAAAAAAGTTGAGGTATATCCTAATGACCACTAATTTCATATACATTTAAGATGACAGTGTCTCCCTCTAAGAGTTCTTGACAGTGTCTATAATCAATTTCAAAAAGACTAATATTATTACTATATTTTCCATTCATCAAGAAATATTTATAGATAATAACACCCATTTAAACTCTTCCTTGTTGAAAAGGCTATATCAGGAATAAATCATTCAATAAAATCAATCACCCCAATACTATCTAGTTGTGAAAGAATAGATAAATGTATTTTTAAATTCACTATCCAATATCATACAGAATATAGTGGACTATGAAATGAACTCAATGATAAAAAAAAATTATCCATGTTTTTAGGATTATATCCCCACAACCTATACTATTACTTAGGTAACCCCATATATTCTTTCACATAAGATAGATATAGCCATTTCCTTTGAAGTTTAACTGACATCACTCTTCATTCCTACCTATAACCAGTTGTCTGATGATGAGCAGTCTTAAATATGTTTGGATGAGTATAAATATAATAGGTCATATACACTATAATCGATCAGAATTGAGAGAAAAATTTACAAAACAAGATGATTCATCTCTTCTTGTTCCTACAAAAGGAATTTGTGTAATCTTTTAGAACACCAAAGATACTCAAGTGGATTCCTCCAAATATCGAATCAAAATGGGAGGGACCATAAAATATATAAAAAATATATACTCAAATGAATACTATTAGTTGATCACAATATATGGAGATAACATAACTATATATACCAATTCAAGGATTCTTTTGAAATACATTTTATAATTTCATAATGATTTCCAAACATTCTGACATGTATGAAAATAAACTATAAAGAACATAATTCCTCTCTATATAACTATAAAATAAGGAGTGTTTTATCATAGATGTACAAAACAAAAATACATAACATTTAAAGACCACATCACATGAAATTAATGTATATTATATCTCAATCCAAGTTTCATGATGTTAAACTGCATGACATTAGGTCCCCCATACATGACTAGTCAAACTAAATAATTGGTATATTTATGATACCTATTATCCTTGTATGATAGCTATATTAAAGAATAAATTCTATGTTCTTTTTTACTTAATTTATAAGTATTCCCTATGAAAAAAATTCATTAATCATATAATAATTAGGTGTGGATATATTCCAATTATATTAGGATATGTAGTGAATATTAGACTACTTGACAAAGTTTTTAGTTCAAATTCAATTATTCCCTAAATTGTCTTGGTGTGAGTGCCCCTTTTCTATTTATGTTGGGTTTTATTTCCTTGCATGAAACTATGATAAGGTGATCATATTTCCACAATTTGTCACATCAACATTGAACCTCCAATATAAAGGTTCCCATTTCATGAACCTAACCTTTATAAAAAAATTTCCATTGTCTCATAATGTTATACTTCCTGATATATAGTCAATCCTATAGTACCAAAATCTTCTTAGAGAAATAAAACCTTTGACAAATAGATTATATATATAATCTAGAGCTTGGTATGAACCCTCAACATGTAGTTCATTATACATAGACCTTTTCTCGAAACAAATAATGTTCCCTTGATTTCCTAAATTTCAACCCTCAGTCCTTATTGCATAACATTATGTTGTAAAAATATAGTCCAATTTTAAAAACCTTAAATAACATTTAATGGTATATTCTATATTAAATGATTCCAAAATTCATATCCTCTATATGAGAGTTTGATATATATTTGGTACAATTACATTTTATTAAAGATGAAATGGTTATGGATATACTAGAAATTGGAAATTTCATTGTTCATCAGACCTATGACTATAAAATTTCCCCATTATAATAACTGAAAGTGTTTGGAGTTCTGTTTACATAGGATACATAGTGACACCTAACTATCTAAGCTGAGGTGTAGGTGAAAATTCCATTTCAACCCTGGATCCTTCTCTGGTGGTGAGGATATTAATAATTCTTGTTGGGTTTTCATCCCTCTCTCCCACTTAAACATTCATCCATTTATCTACTCCAAAAATGTTCTTGTATTGGATCTATGTAGTGAGATTCTATAATCAAGATATATATTTGGCTTGATTATTTCTAAATATGTATACATAGTGATTCCATATCCTCTATCATAGACCAATCCAAAAATATCCCTTAACATCATTCACTTTATTGTCCTATTCTTTGTAACCTATCTATTAGTGCCAATTTTTTCCTAAATTTACCTATAGTATGATATTTTTGTAAAAAATATGTGTATTGATTCTTATTATAAATAAACACACCGTGAATTACATACTATTATACCCAATAATAAATTTTGATCAAAAACACATTTTTTTGTTTTTAGAATTTTACTCATTGACTCGGCAAACATAATATGATTTCTCTCCTTGTCCAGATCCAAATATTTATAAAATAGCCCTCATCTAAAGGTATATAACTTATGAACATAAAGAACATGGTATATATTCCGTGTTTTATAATGGTAAATTACATGACCTAATGACCATATCAAGTGGCTTCAAACAATTTGGGATGTAATAAATGATATGGCTTTAATATAATTGGTGTCATACATCCAATACAATGAATAGTAAAATATTTTCACTTTACGTATGAGTTTGATATGTATAAGAAAAAATGACACCATTTTAAATAGGTCTCTATAATTGGGAGCACCATTTATTTAGAAAAGATATGGGAATAGATAAATTCTTAGACCACCGTATTGTGACTCATGTAACCCAAGACCATGATATTACCCACACATATATATTAGAAATATGAGTTTAATTATTATTTTTAAATAAAGATACATATTGATTCAGAGATATCTTTTCTAGGTTAAAACTATAGATCTTAATCAAAACCTGATTCGTATTGATGTGTAGGACCTCACACCCTAGTTGTGATTCCCTCCAAGAGTTTAAATTTTACACAAAGCCAATTTAATTTCATACATGAATAAGATTGATGAAAACCCACTATAATAATGGTCATCACTATATAAACTTGAACTACATGACACCCATTTCCACTCCACATGACTCTAATCTTATTATCATTGATCCACATCACATGAAAAAAAACCATATAACATTTGATTCACAGTATCATAACGTTAAATTACAAGACTCATAGTCCTCTTTACATGATCTTAAACAAAATATAATGGTCAATCATATATGAGTTGAAATCTCTAAATACAATCAAAATCCACATATGGGTGTCCTTAGATTCCCATATTTGTATCAGGTTCAAACCCTATGATATTATAGATATCCTTTACTTGGTTCAACCCAGGGGCTTCCTATGATTCTAATTTTACACTAGAATAAAAAATCCCCCTTCCCTACATATGATATATATCTATATAGGGATTATATCTTATAAGAACCATGTGTATCTTGTTTCTTATTGTGTCATGATATGTATGGATCTCTAAAAAATTATTTTAAAGGTAGATAAAAAATCCATAATCACTAAACCCCACCCAATATTTTATTTCTTTATTCACATTGGTTTATTCTAGATCAGATTCTATGTTGAGGCAAAATTTCTATAATAAGAACTTTATATATCTTAATCCATAATATTATAGGATATTTAGTGACATCTAAACACTTTATTTAGGAATCAATCTCAATTCATTATCCATATTCATTGCATTTTTCACCCATAAACAAATTAATAATTCAAAATCATTGAATGGAATGTTCTAAACACCACATGAATGTTTCCCTCCATATACCACATATCTTGAATTGAGAATTTTGAGTCACTAAAAAATGTTTATAGATATCCAAAAATATTATATCCAACTATAATAGTAATATTTTCCTGGTAATGCTCACATCTCTATATTTAGAAATTTAAAACTTCCAACTAGAGGCATATATATCCTTTGGAGAAGGTCCTTTAATTTATTTACACATCTAAAAACATATTTGTGGAAGATATCATCAAAATACTGGTTACCATTCATCACTATAAAAATGGTTCTTTCTCATATTCACAACTCACATACCTTAGGTCCTGATTTACATCACCATCATTCCCTATTCAACAATTTTGTTGAAATATTAGCCTTTGACCCCTATTTGAATTTTCGTAGTATACCCCTACTATATGGTCTATGTACTATAAAATTAAACCATGTAAAAACTCTCTCTTTCATGGATGTAGTATTTGTGTGTTTTCTATTCACAAAATGGCTATCAATTCACATATTATACAGGTTTTTTGAATTTTCTAATACATCACTAGAATCTTAAAATATGTGCATCGCCTTTCAATATGGTTTATAGTATATGTGAGGTCTTTATTCACAAATTTTTTTATTAGAACCATGTTTTATAGACTATGTCTTTTTTTACTCAAAGGTATACATCCATATACCCCAAAAACATTTGATTCAAATAAAAATGAACCTAGTCACCATACAAGAATTGTCAAAATTAAAATACCTATAAAAATATCAAACCCCAGGAGTTTGGGAAATATTTTTTTTTGAATTTATTTAATCTTTTCAATATTATTCATTTTCCACAACCCTAAATATATCTTCTGTTAAATGAAATAACAAATTTATTCATTCTTTTTATGCAACACCAAGTCAATCCTTCAGTACCTACAGCATATAGATTATCTTATGGTACACAAAAAAATTGAAATTTTTTATATACTATAATGAATTTTACTTTTCATGTATTATTTTTGTATATTGTATGGATAATTTTTGAGACCAATAAATGAGATGGAATGTGATTGTGAGGCCCTATATTACCAGAATGAAATATTTAAATATATTAAATGGTACATACAAGAATATTTTGTGGAAAGTTGAATAACATCTGAAAATATACCCAGATCATACATCTAAGGGAACTGTTGAAGTCAAAATGTGGATTTTACCCTAGGTGTGACTTAACGTTCTTCAATGTGGTTTGTTTGTTGAAAAAATATCACAGGTATAAAAGAAATAAACTAAATAATTAAATTATTTTTGATGTAGTAGAATAATTCAATTTCTTTTAAAAATTATTATGGAATAATTGTAGGGTTAGACGTATAACCCTATCATTCAACAAGCTCCATTGGAGTCATTAGAAGAGATCCTATTGGAGAATAATGACCAGATTGTGGATCGAAGATTGATGTGCAATAGAATCGAATCATCTCACCAATAACTATGATGCCAGATCATTCTTCATCAGTGATTGATCCAAATTGATGATGGATTTTTTTGAATGGATTCTTTCTATGTTTATAATTTCTTCAAGGAACATGAATCTATTATGGAATGGATTGATTCATGGATCATGTGTAATGAGGGATGTGTTTATTTCTGGGGGTTTATTCCGGATAATTACATTGTGATTATTGATTTCTTCATTTTTATTATCATGGAAACGAATCCAGATCGAAACAATCATTGATGGATGTTTGTTCCACTCTCATATTATTGTTATTTTATACATAATTCCACATTCATCATAGGTATTTTTTTCCCCATGGTTCTACATATACCGATCAATCGATAGTTTCACAGTCATTTCTTTTTGAAATATTCTGATATCTTGGATCCGAGATAGTCACCACATGATGGTGGTGTGAATGTGGAAGTGGTGATGACGTAGATGATGTTGGATAACTGATTTCAAGTTCTTTGGTGCATAATGATGAATGATGATGATTCCACTTCCAGGATGAATTTAATGGTCGAGATTAGTGGTGTATCAAAGGAAAGTATCAAACGAAGTTGTGCCTTATGTTTTCTAGCTATGTGTGGTTGGATTAGAGGATGGGGAAATAGAGGAGATGACGAAATCAGGTATTTGGATTTCTTTAAAATCTTGCATTACATAGTGCTTAAGGTGGATCTACACACTATGTAGTCCTCCTGAGCTGTGGACCAGGTTTGTTAGGAACTTACATGTCACACATTGTGTGTAACTTATCACATAGCATGTGTTCCCTCCCTAGATACACATCATGTACCTTAGAGGTACATGAACATGGGATTAAGTACACATGAAACCTAGATGGCATGAACTCCCCTACAAAAACATGGCTTGATGATACATGTTGTTTACATAGACATGACCTAAGGTTAATGGTCACAGTGTGTGATCCCTAGTTCAATTCATGTACTATTTTATACATGTCTTAGAGCCCTTGTGTTATGTATATTGGAAAGTTTCGTTAGGTTATGTTATCCTTATCTTTTCTCTAATAGTTAGTGTGGTTTCATCTCCTACTCTAAGGACAACGATCATGTCAGCAAGACTTATTGGATAAAGTCATTGGAATCTATTCATAAGGATGAGAGTGAGATCCTATATTCATATTCTTGTTGTAGGTAAAGTTTATTGTATCTTAGTGGCCAAAAATATGAGATCATTGATCATCCACTGAGCGGTTTAATACCGATTGAGTTTCTTGGTATCGTCCCATGGCCTTGGGAGTGATC
Source organism: Viscum album (assembly GCA_963277665.1). Taxonomy (NCBI): domain Eukaryota; kingdom Viridiplantae; phylum Streptophyta; class Magnoliopsida; order Santalales; family Viscaceae; genus Viscum; species Viscum album. Next base: position 324,122 of record CAUJRU010000595.1, read on the forward strand.
CTCTTTTATGTATCATATATCATCATACATCATTTGTGCAAAAAGACACAGGATCATGTTCTACTGAATGAATGCTACATGAAATCATAAATCAAGATTCCTAGGCTAGTATACTACAGTTTTTAAATATATTTAGACTATGTGTAATTTTTGAGTATATTTGCATATTATTATTATATGTGTTGTAGAAATATATTGTTATATAGATTACTATATATCCTTTGTCATTTTTGTTGTGGTTTCGATATGTCTTATTGTGTATTGTAATACTCACTTCTGCATGGGATTTTCCAGAATGTGTCATTTTTTATGAAGATGTGCACTCATTTGAAAGATCCCTTGACTGATAAGGTCCATATAGTTCTTAGTGAGGCTAGATAGACCAGGGTGTGCTTCTATGATATTCAGCCAATAGTTCCTTTCCTCTCTAGTTAGAGTTGTTTCAGACTCTTTGTGGTGGGAATTTATTTGGAAATGTTTACTTTCCAATAATTCCTTTCATACTCTAGTTATGAGATATATATGTATGCATTCATATTTGTTTAGTTGTTCTTAAATTTCATCATTTTATAGGCTTGTAGATGTTTGTGCACATATATGTATTAAGACTATGTCCTGTCAGGTTGGTAATATGCATTCTCGACAATAGCTTCCAGCACCTGGACTGTTGAAGCTGGGCTTGTGGAGTCTTAGAATAGGCCCCATTTAGATCGTTCATGACAGAGTGGTAATAGAGTAGTTGATTCTACCTTAGGATAGAGAGCCTACGATATTGGTTTTGGGAAATAGTCTTAAGTTTTTTGAGTTTGGATATTAGGACAGGGTCTCTAGTGTTGGTGTAGAGGCTGATGTATCCATAAACTAGGACATTGATCACCTACTTTTCAACTCAATACTTCATAATACTAGTTGTAGGAAAAACAATGGTACATGCATCATATAGTCATGAGTTTTTTTCATGTTCTTCTTGAATTAGCTCTTGAGATATACTCATTGAACATGGAACGTCTTGTTTAATTTTTGGACAACTCCATGATGTATACTGGCTCGATCTCAGAAACATGATCATGAGGCTACTCTCCTTAGTGATGATGAATAGATACATGGACCAATACTAGAGATGTTACCTATGAGTGGTGTAATAGCTATATTTCCACATGTGGAGTATCAAGTGGTATATGCATTACCAATGTATGAGGTGAACATTCTAGGCATTCTTCATGTGTTTCTAAGATAGTGACCCCCTAGAATCTGAGGAAAGACTAACTCATATATGGTTGAGTACTAGCTTGAGGCGATGAATCGAGTTTTCTATTTGGTCAAGACAACAACAGAGAAGATGTTGGTCCAAGTGGTGAGCCTTCTTCATCACTCAAAATTTCAATGGTGAGGTTTAATTACCTAGACATATGATACGGTGACTCTACCATGGTCATAGTTTTAGTGCCTTTTAGAGAGGAGTTATCACTAACTACCGTAAGGGTTGTATCTATCCCAAAGATTTTGTAGTTCCAACTGGGTAGCACAATAATAGATGAGTATTAATTAAGGATTACCAGCCTCTCTAGTTACTCAGTAGATAAATTGTGTGACTAGTTTTTTAGGTCTTGAACATTTGAGCGAGGTATGTGTAGAGACATCCAATCCAGAGTTATACTTATATTCATTCTTATATATGCTAGGGTTCTAGATATATACATTATAGTAGATAGTTTTCTGACTAAGAAAATATAGCTAATGGTTGTAATCATTTGGAAATAAAGAGCCTAGATATTGGAACTAGGGAGCCAACATTAGTCTAAGGGACATGGATGTGTGAGAATTTTTAGGTGGAGGACCCAAGATAGATAATTTACTATCTAGTTCCCATAGGGCGGGTCCTGTCATCAAAAAGAAATGCAGTGCTTCTCATGTGACAACAAGAGACATCTATCATGAGATTTTATGTCTCACTGTACAGCTAAACGAGAAGCTATTAATGGGACACCAAAAACAATTTAGTTGTAGGAGAATATAGTTCCATTGTTTGGAGTACATGGAAGAGGAGTTTGGATAGAAATAGGAGGTTGTGGGCACTTTGAACTATTACAGACACCACCTACATGTAGTCCACGTCAGGCTTGGGGAGTTAGAGGACATGTTAAGGGATAATTGTAGGCGATCAAAGATTATGAACCAGAGTATATGTGAATTATTTGAGGTACAATCTATGTATTTTATACCTGATTTTATGTAATTATTAACACAGGTTCTAGCCATTACACTATTTCCACATATCTTGATTGATACTTAGAGATTATAGTTGATCATTTGGCTTGACACTTTCACTTGGAGACTCTTACTAGAGGTGATTTAGTGATCAAACACTCATGCTGATAGTGGGACTAGACTCTTGGAGGTGATTGTTTCCATGGGAATCTCTTGGTACCAGCATCAAGGCCTTACAATGTCAGCCTTGGTATGGACTGGTAATGTACCGTTCATTCCCAAATGGACTATTTTAGGAGAAGGGTGTGGTGTGTCCAACGTGATGGAACCATATTTTCTTTTTTCGGTGAAAAAGGAAACCTACGAAGTATAGAATATACTCATGCATAAAAGGACACAGATAATTACTATATATTGGGCTAGCATGACCCTTATTGCAGTTGGTGTTATGATTTTCTAGTTTCCTGCAGTAGTGGAAGAGTATGAGGACGTCTTCCCTAAGGGTGTTCCATGTTTTCCTCCCCATCAAGAGATAGAATACTTCATTAATCTACACCATGGTATGGAACAGATATCTTCTCCAGCATATTTTAGGTCTCCCACAAATCTTCACAATATGAGGGTGCAGTTAGAGGAAATGTAGAGTAATGGCTTTGTTAGACCCAATGATTCATCGTAGGTAGACCCAATTTTTTTTACAAGAAAGAAGACATGAGGTTGAGGTTATGTGTGGACTATAATTGATAAAATTAAGTGACTATGAAGAGTAATTATCCACTAATAGTGATTGATGACCTCTTTTATTTTTTTAATAGAGGCACAATGGTTCTCAAAGGTAGAACTTGGGTCAGGTTATCACAAATTGTGAATATGAGACTAGGATATATCAAAGATGTCCTTAAAGTGTCACTACGATCACTATGAGTACTTGGTTATTCCCTTTTCGCATGAATAACTCCCAAACTATGTCCATGGGACTCATGAACTGGGCCTTTCACCCTTTCTTACATAGATTCATGGGAGTCTTCATCAAGGATATCCTTGTGTACTTGGCATCTGAGGAGGAGTATGAGAGACACTTAAAGATGGTTCTGAACATACTCCAAGAGTAATAGCTTTATAGACTTCTCTCAAATTGTTAGTTCTAAACTCAGGCGGTCCACTTTACAGGAAAAATTATCTTAATAGATGTTGTGGAAGTGGACTTAGCCAAGGTTGAGGTTATGTTATCTTGGGAAAAACCCAAGAGTTCGATGGACGTGAAGAGCTTGCTTGAATTGGTAGGATATTACCACTGATTCATACCTAATTTATCTAGGATATTAAAACCCATGAATTATTTCACTCAAAAGGAGAAGAATTTAATGTGGGTAAAGGGGTTCAAACATGCATTTTAGTGTTTGAGGCAGAGTTTGAAGAGCACACTTATCTTGATATTTATAGAGGAAGCTGTAAAGTTTGTAGTGTTTTTTGATGCATTAGGAACCAGTCTTGGTTGTGTTCTGATATAGAGTAAGGTAGTGATTGTCTATGGTACATGTCAGTTGAAACCACTTTAGAAAAAATATGTGACCCACAATCTTGAGTTAGTAGTGGTAGTATTTATAGTAAAGATGTGGTTACTCTACATAATGGGCGAGTAGTTTATCGTCTATTCTGATCACACAATTCTCAAGTACGTCTTCTCCAAGAAGGATCTTAACTTGATAAAGAAGCAGTTTCTAGAGTTCCACTATGATTATGAATTCAATATTTTCTATATTCTTGGGAAGGAGAACATGGTAGAAGGTGATCTTCGTAGGAGTTCTTGGTCATAGTTTCTCAGTGAGGAATCCAATCAGTTGGCCTCATTGTTGTTATCCTTTGGGGATGGAGATTGGGTAGCTTACCTCTAATTGATGGATGTTAATCCTACGATTTTACACTAATTTAGGGAGGCACAATATCGATATGTTGACTATTAGACCATATATACTTATATATTAAATGTATTTTCTCATAATAAATTTTCTAAATATGGGGAGAAAAACGTTCTTTTCATAAGACACCTCATAGTGACAGTGATGTTGTGGGAGGTGGTTCTGAGAGATTTCCATACATCTAACATGAAAATACATCCATGATTGATAAATGTATACCAAGAACTTTAACATCAATTTTAGTTGTGAGGGATAAAGACGAGATTTGTGGATTTTGTCTCTTTATTCATTACTTGTCAGTAAGTGAAGGCTAAACACCAAGTTCCAGGGGGTTTATCACAACCCCTTGAGATTCTTGAGTGAAACTGGGATGATATATATATGGTATTTGTGATGGGATTATGAAGTACATCCAAAGGACATGATTCTATATGGGTTATCATAGACCAACTCACCAATTCATCCCACTTCATAGCAATTCCGGAGTAGAGTTTAGTAGAGAGCTTGGGGTGCCTCTATGTTCAAGAGATCGTCTGACCCGATGGTGTTCCATCGTAGATAATTTACAATAGTTATTCTATTTTTACATCCTAGTTGTGGAAGGGATTATAGGAGGTGTTTGGGACTCATTTATGCTTGAGCATGGAGTTTTACCCCCAAAATGATGACCCGAAAGAGATAACCATTTTGGTTCTAGATGGAATGATGTGAGATTGTATGTTGGAATTTGGATATAGTTAATAGGATCACCTACCACTGGTGAAGTTTCTGTATAATAGTATGTACAATTACACCTTCAATATGGAACCATTTGAGGATTTTTATGCGTGACCTTTCCTATCACCACTTTTTTGTACTGACCTAGGAGGGTCAACACTCATGGGAATAGATTTGGTGTGAGAAACTGCCGAAAAGGTTCAGATAATAAAGGAGTGGATGAAAACTACACAAATCCATCATTAGTCTTATGTGGATAGACAATGAAGTCCTTTCGAGTTTGAGAAAAGAGACCATGTGTTCTTACCATGATTTGGATTATGAAGATATTTTCGGGGCTACGGGCTATATCTAAGATTAATTGTCACTTTACAGATACAATATAGAGTTGTAAAGGTGGTGTAATTCTTAGTCCTAGCTCTATAGTTATATTGAGTAGAAAACAACTTCCACATGTTACAGCTCACAAGGTATGTGGATTACCCGTCACACTTTATCGATAGGGGTGAGCTGGACATTGAGAACAGAACAACCAATGTTGTGTACAAGGTAGAGATTAAGGATCGGTATGAGAGTATCCGCCATGGGTGATCAATTACTTTAGTGAGTGTCTCTTGGAATCACGAGAGTCTTGAGAGCATGTTGGATATGGAGGATCATATTAATACTCAGTACCAACATCTCTTTTTGTAAACCTTATTTTTGATTTATGAGATGTAAATCTCTAAGGTGGGGAGAATGTAATGACTCAAATTTTCAAGTCGCGATTTTTTTGATAATGTATAGATTATTTTATAGACTATTTTAAATAATGGTGTGCAATTATGAGACCTGGTGTTCTTGGAATAAATTTTTAAAATATATTAAATATATTAAATAGCATGAACAAGTAGATTTGCAGAAATTAAAATAACATATGAACAGAATCTCGAACCAAAAATCTGAGCGAACTATTGAAATCAAATTGTTGATTTTTCACTAGGCACAACATAACCTTTGTACATGGGTGTAATTTTGAAAAATTTATTGTGGGTGTAAATAGATAAAATAATTTATGACATTATTTTTTTAACAGAAATATAGTGACCAAATTTTGTTTCTTCTAAATAAATTCTTATGGAAGAAATGTAGGGTTAGCCACATTACTCTATTATTCGATGAGATCTATTAGATCCATTGGAGAAGATCTTGTTGGATAATGAATACTAGATCATGGATTGTCGATCAACACAAAATGGAATTGAAGGATATCACCAATAACAAAGGAACCACATAGTTCTTTATCATCAATTGATCCTTATCAAGGTAGGATTTTTGTCTAAATGGATTATTTACACATTCATAATTTCTTGGATGAACATGAATCAATCGACTAATAGATTGATTCACATATCATTAATAATGAATGATGAGTTTATTTATAGAGGATTATTTAGGATAATTAATTTTTTATTATTGAAATCATCATTGTAATTCTCATAATAATTAATCAAGATAAAAATGAATATCAATTCAGGTTTTTTACACTTTTATGTTCTTGTTCTATTCTCCCCCATTCCTTGTTCATCATGAGATTTATTTATTTTCCCAGTGGTTTGATATATCCTAATCAATAAATCATTTCACACCCATTTCTTGGCATAATGGTAAGATATTAGAGATCTAGGATATACACGACGTGATGGAGTTATGAGAGTGGATTCGAAGATAAATCAGACGATGGTGGATACCCGATTGAGCATTCTTCATCATTCTTCAGTGCACTAAGAAGAATGATTATAATTCCATTTAATGAATGGATTTGATGTCCGAATCTCATTGTTTATTAAATTTAAGGCTCGAAAGAGGTAGCTAATTAATATTTTCAACAAGCAGTGGCCGAATCAGAGGCCGAAGTGGTGAAGGAGATGATTGGGGATGTAACATCCCAGGTAATTAAAGAATAAATAATTTTCATATTTATTAATATTTGAGAATTAAATATGAATTTTAATTAAAAGGGGTTGCTATGTTCGATAGCGTACCCGATACACAACGATGAGTTTCTTTGAAACTTACGTAGCACACTAGTAATATAATAATATTATTTTAAATGTTAGTTAACAAGTAGCCGTTGTACTGGCGGGAATGAATAGAAATAACTAAAATATGAATAGATATGTTTTTAGATGTTTTTACATTTACCCAATAAAAGATAAAGGCTTAAAATAGGGAAAGAGTTCAATTTTAGGCATATATACTTTAATTTTCACTAAAGGTTCACTAATCACCTTTTAATGGTGAACCATCATTAAATAATGTTTTGATCACTCTTATACATTCTTTTAGACCAAATAAAACTCTTATTAAGAATCGGGACATCAAATTTTACTTCGTGTAATTTTTTTTGGTATTTTTCTGATAAAGTTCATTTTTTTTATGAATAGTGTAAAATGTTGTATTTTAATTCAAAACTGCTTTCTAACCTAATTTATTTATATGATTAGATTATGTTTTGAATTGGTTTTGAAGTGAAATTAGAATATATTTTTACCATTTTATCCAATGGTGGTCATTGGAATCAATTTCGATTTGAAATTAGACTTAAACTGGTGTCAATCTTTTGATACTTATTATTTTGTAAAAACACGCTATTTGCTCTGGCAGCGGGAATTAATTATTAAATTAATTAATGTGACTTATATGATTTGAATTTTGTAAAATAGACTTCATTTTTGAATTCGGAATATCAAATATAGCTTAGAGTGAATTTTTGGGATTTTTCTGAAAAACTTCAATTTTTGATGAATAGTGAAACCACTAAGTGGTAATCAAGCAAACTGATTTTTCAGTTAAATGAAAGTTTACCACTAATGTGTATTGAATTTTGAAAATCCGACATACATGGTTGTCATTAAGAAGTAAAATGTGGTTCAATGAGATTAAAATAATTTTTTGGTGAATAGTAACTTATTAAGTTTTTAATCGCGATTAGTGGTAATTAGTGTAGTTTAAGGTATAAATAATACTTTAATAATATAAAATGACCTAGACACATGTCCCAACCTCATTGGTTGTGTCATGGCCGACCAAGACAAGCCATGGCCTAACTTGGGGACCCCATGTATCCACTTTAGTTGGAAAATGACAATAATATATTTTTATTTAATGTTAAAGTGAAAGTGACACAAACATAATATGTTTTACGAAAACAATTTTTAAGTGGGGTTATACAAGTCCAAATTTTGATTATAAATATTCAATGGAAAGATAAAAAGATTTCCTACATCATAGTAATTTTTTTATAATTTTTAGACATTAAATAAATTTAATTATGTATGACATAATAATGATGCAGCGATGACATCATTATTTGACGATTTAAATAAAATAGAAAGATAATGTAAAATCTAAAACCTACACATGTCCAAAACCAATTGGATGAATGGATTTCGATGCCTTATCACCTTATCCACGAATTCCATCAATGTGGGACCTTTTAAAACCGAAACACATTTTCAAATAATATAATGTTTCTTTACTTTCCAAAAGTGCCCCTCCTCTCCTCTTATAAAAGGCCCCCACCTCTACCTCATTTCACACACTCTTCAAGCCATTGGCTCGGCCAACCCCTGCCCATTTGCTCTCTCCACATCCCTCTCCTCATCCTAGAGGATTCCCTTTGGGCAGAATCCTTTCCAAGGAAGCCTTTAGGCTCAACTCAAAAAGAGTTACACTTTTTAAAGGTAATTCATTCTCTCATGTTCATTTGTTTTATTTTGCTTCTCCAACCCCCTAAACTCTTTTTATTTACTTCTTTTGTAACAACACCAGTATCTTCAATATACTAGGATGTTGTTATAAGATATATTTGAGCTACACTCTCACACAACTACATCAAATGGTTAAAGAACATAAGGTTTCCGTGGATGGCGAAATTCTGCCTCCCGAAACGATGATTGTTCAACACTCATTAAACACCTTCAAAGGTGGCCATTATGATGTCACTATTTTTATATATGATATATAATATGTTTATGTTTTCCTTAAGCTTCTGTTTTTTCATTTTGGGCATACCTTTATGGTTTCCATTATGGGTAAAACACGATATCTTCATTTTAGGAAGCGCGGACTACCGCCCCCTAAAAGTGATTTGATTCGTTAATACCATATGTGGGATGTGTAAAGGATAAAGTTAATGATATTATATATGTTATTATACTGGAATTATAATATACTCTTATATCATTATGATTCCATTCCAGAAAATATGAAATAGAAATGGAAGTAGCGTTCATGCGTACGTACGGCTTACCGTCTCCATGAACGGTGCATTTCATTTCTTACCTCTAAATGTGATGTAATATTATAAATGAATGTATGTACTGGATATACATGACATATATGATATCTACATCATGAATACCATTCTGGATATAATGAACCTTTGACCAAATTAACAACATGTAAGTGTAAGAAGCCTATTTTTGAATTAAGAACAAAATACCGACAAAATGAACATTATTAACTTAAATGATTTCATGATGTTCATAACATGGTATAAAAGAAATAATGAACTTGGAAAAGATTAATAATCAAGTAGAGATTAACTAAAGTTTATTATTCAGGAGTTTAAAGAACGGTCGGGTCAAGTCAGATACGAGGTATGGGAACTTCTTAACCCAATTTCCATTCTTTGGGTTAATCTCCTACTTTCAAATTATGTCATTATGTTATTATGTCGTATCTTGTATTGGTACTTTATTTATGTGTACTTATAGTAAATACACATAATGTATCTATTTTATTTTAAAAATTATCTTTGTATGGGACTTCGTCTCAATCTCCTTTCGTTGAGGCATATTTTATTTTATACACAACTTTCTTTTATACGGTGTATAAACCCCTTTGACTTTTACGTTTACTCAAAAGGAATCTTTTTTATACGAAGCGTTTACTAAACGACAAAAGGGAATGTTTTTGTCGTACGTATGCGGCGACAACGACTTCTCCGCCGTCGTAACCGTTATTTGAGTTTCGGCTTCCTCTACAAGCCATACCTTTTTTTTAAAAAAGAAAAATAAATACCATGTTTTACTTTGGTATTGAAAATGGTTTTCATAATGTTTTTATTATATCAATGTGTTGTATTGATATCTCGTGATTGAAATGCGGAAATGTTATGTTTCCTTTATGCATGTTTTATGTGATATGATTATGTTATGGTTCTTGGGCATTATTATGAAGACGGGTGGTTCCGTGATAAACTAAGGGCGGGTGAGCCCGTTATAGCTCTCCAATGCATTGGGTAACGCGAAGGAGTGAAACATTACGGTTTCTCCGAAGAGATTTTTAGGGAATATACTGTGATGGGTATTCCAAACGTAACCAAGAGGGTTACTCCCTACGTAAGAATGTTATGAATGCCTCAAGTTACCTTTATGTCTTATGATTTATATGATTTATTCATGTTTTTATGAGGTATGTTAAAGTACCTATGTTTTATGGGTAAAGTATGATTTCATTATTATTTATATATGAACTCATGTTTCCTTTCCATGTTTTTTTTTATAACCCATACTGAGTTTTTATGCTCATCCCAAGTTTTTGAAATGTTTTTCACAGGTCAAGGGAAAGGTACATGATAAGATGATAGAGTCAAAAATGTGTCAAGAAATAATCCATGTTTTATTTTAAATGTGTTTCCATTGATGGGAATGAAGAATACTATCTTTATGTAACCACTTTGTTTATATGTGGAATGTAATGCAAGTTTTATGATCTAATTCTCTAAAACTCTAAACCTGAAAAGATCCTCAATGTGTAATCTTGTAATAACTCAAGATTAAGTAAGGTTTAAGGCTGGGGCCTTATAGTTGGTATCAGAGGTCGGTTTAGACAACTTTAGGAGTTAGAAAAGTGTTAAATTATAATATGATTGAAATGATATAGCATTTACGGATTGCCATGTTGCTTCGCCTAAGATATTTCGGTGTTCAGAATGGTTTTCCGCAGAGGAAACAAAGCAGCTATGTTGGGACGACATCAGGAGGAAGACAACCTTCCAAATCAGCAACCTGAGATGGTTGGAATCGGAACTGAACAGTTTGTTGCAGTGATGGCACAGTTGACTCAGGCTATAAATGGTGGTGGTATCCATGCACGAGATCAGCCAGATCAACCGCATAGGAACATGTCAATGGTGGAACATTTCATGAGGCAACATCCCCCATCATTCAGAGGATCATCTGACGCTGTGCTAGCTGAAGGGTGGATTAAAGCACTGGAGAAGATTTTTGATGTCATGGGGTGTTCAGACAATCAAAAGGTTAGTCTTGCTATTTACCGTTTGGAGGTTGAAGCAGATCAGTGGTGGTCTATGGTTAAAAATATCAGGGACGCCGATGAGATTGATGCTCTTGACTGGGATGAATTCAAAGGTATGTTTCTTGAGAAGTATTTTCCTAAGGCTGTTCGACTTAGGATGGAAAAGCAATTCTTGGAATTGAGGCAAGAGGAAGACTCAGTGGCTTCCTATGAAGAAAGGTTCACTCGATTGGCAAGGTATGCTCCAAATTTTATCCGGGACCTTGATAGTAAAATCAATCATTTTTACTCAGGATTAAAGCCAAAGTATCGAAGGGCATTAGCTTCTCGTGAGTTTAAAAATTATGAAAAGCTTGTTCGATGTGCTGAGAAGGTGGAAATGGAGTTTGCCGATGACCAAGTGTCCTATAACAACCAGCAGAAGAAGAGACCGAGGTGGCAGGAGAAAGGTAATAATTCTTCAATGAAGTCTGATGGTAAGAGAACTAAGTTTCCAGTTTGTGATAAGTGTGGAAAAAGGCATGCTGGGAAATGTCTTCTGAATTCTGGGAAGTGCTACCGATGTGGTAAGATGGGACATAAGGCTCGTGATTGCACTGAAAAGGATCAAGCTGAAGGTAAGAACAAATTTGATTTACAGTTAGTTAAGTGTTATAAGTGCAATGAGATGGGTCACTATGCAAACGAGTGTCCGACAAGGAGCTTGAGTGATGGGAAGCAGTTAGACTACAAGCAGAAAGGGGTGGTGAAATCCTTTGCAACTACTTCAGCAGATGTTGGGCCATCGAATGAAGTGGTGTCAGCTCCAGGGAGCTCAGTATTTTTCGAAGATTGACTTGAGGTCGGGGTACCATCAGTTGAAAGTAAAAGAAGCAGATGTTCCGAAGACCGCATTCCGTACGAGATATGGCCATTATGAATTTGTAGTTATGCCTTTGGGGTTAACAAATGCACCTACTGTATTCATGGACCTTATGAATAAAATTTTCCATGAGTTCTTGGATAAGTTTGTGTTTGTGTTTTGAGGTTTGTGAAGAGGTTATGTGTGCCTTGTGATTCACAGTTGAAGAGAGAGTTGTTATGTGAAGCTCATAGTTCTCCGCTTTCAGTTCATCCGGGCAGTACTAAGATGTATAGAGATCTGCGGGAGTATTACTGGTGGGATGGAATGAAAAGAGATATTGCTGATTTTACTGTGAAGTGTTTGACTTGTCAGCGGGTTAAAGCAGAGCGGCAGTTACCGAAAGGGATGCTTCAGCCTTTACCAGTGCCAGAGTGGTAATGGGAGAATATATCCATGGACTTTGTTGTTGGATTACCAAAGACATCTCGAGGTAATAATGCAATTTGGGTTATTGTTGATCGCTTGACTAAATCTGCTCATTTCCTTGCTATACGAGATACTTTCTCTCTTGATCAACTTTCCCGTTTGTATCTTAAGGAGATAGTCAGGTTACATGGAGTTCCTCTCTCCATTGTATCAGATCGTGATCCCAGGTTTACCTCTAACTTTTGGAAAGGCCTTCAGAAGTCGTTGGGTACTGAATTAAATTTTAGTACAGCTTTTCATCCTCAATCAGATGGGCAGTCAGAACGAACAATTCAGACATTGGAGGATATGCTACGAGCTTGTTCTATGGATTATCAGGGAAGTTGGGACCAACATCTTTCTTTGGTTGAGTTTTCATATAATAATAGTTTCCATTCGAGTATACAGATGGCACCATTTCAGGCATTATATGGGAAGCGGTGTCGAACTCCAGCTTTCTGGGATGAAGTGGGTGAAAGAAAGTTGATGGGACCAGAATTGGTAGAAGAGATGGCAGAAAAAGTTCAGTTGATTCAGAAACACATGAGAATAGCTCAGAGTAGGCAGAAGAGTTATGCAGATAACCAGAGGAAGGATCTATCTTTCGAGGTACACAATGTTTTTCACGTTTCGATGTTGAGAAAGAATATGCCAGATCCATCTCATGTTTTGAGTCCAGAGGTAGTTCAGCTGGAAGAGAACCTATCTTATGAGGAACAACCGGTCCAGATTCTTGACCACAGGGAGCAAGTGTTACGGAATAAGGTGATTCACCAGGTAAAGGTTTTGTGGAAAAACCACATGATTGAAGAGGCAACATGGGAATCTGAAAATGCTATGAGGGATAAATACCCCCACTTATTTTGATAAGTGAATAAAATTGCGAGGACGCAATTCCCAAAAGGGGGGAAGGATGTAACATCCCAGGTAATTAAAGAATAAATAATTTTCATATTTATTAATATTTGAGAATTAAATATGAATTTTAATTAAAAGGGGTTGCTATGTTCGATAGCGTACCCGATACACAACGATGAGTTTCTTTGAAACTTACGTAGCACACTAGTAATATAATAATATTATTTTAAATGTTAGTTAACAAGTAGCCGTTGTACTGGCGGGAATGAATAGAAATAACTAAAATATGAATAGATATGTTTTTAGATGTTTTTACATTTACCCAATAAAAGATAAAGGCTTAAAATAGGGAAAGAGTTCAATTTTAGGCATATATACTTTAATTTTCACTAAAGGTTCACTAATCACCTTTTAATGGTGAACCATCATTAAATAATGTTTTGATCACTCTTATACATTCTTTTAGACCAAATAAAACTCTTATTAAGAATCGGGACATCAAATTTTACTTCGTGTAATTTTTTTTGGTATTTTTCTGATAAAGTTCATTTTTTTTATGAATAGTGTAAAATGTTGTATTTTAATTCAAAACTGCTTTCTAACCTAATTTATTTATATGATTAGATTATGTTTTGAATTGGTTTTGAAGTGAAATTAGAATATATTTTTACCATTTTATCCAATGGTGGTCATTGGAATCAATTTCGATTTGAAATTAGACTTAAACTGGTGTCAATCTTTTGATACTTATTATTTTGTAAAAACACGCTATTTGCTCTGGCAGCGGGAATTAATTATTAAATTAATTAATGTGACTTATATGATTTGAATTTTGTAAAATAGACTTCATTTTTGAATTCGGAATATCAAATATAGCTTAGAGTGAATTTTTGGGATTTTTCTGAAAAACTTCAATTTTTGATGAATAGTGAAACCACTAAGTGGTAATCAAGCAAACTGATTTTTCAGTTAAATGAAAGTTTACCACTAATGTGTATTGAATTTTGAAAATCCGACATACATGGTTGTCATTAAGAAGTAAAATGTGGTTCAATGAGATTAAAATAATTTTTTGGTGAATAGTAACTTATTAAGTTTTTAATCGCGATTAGTGGTAATTAGTGTAGTTTAAGGTATAAATAATACTTTAATAATATAAAATGACCTAGACACATGTCCCAACCTCATTGGTTGTGTCATGGCCGACCAAGACAAGCCATGGCCTAACTTGGGGACCCCATGTATCCACTTTAGTTGGAAAATGACAATAATATATTTTTATTTAATGTTAAAGTGAAAGTGACACAAACATAATATGTTTTACGAAAACAATTTTTAAGTGGGGTTATACAAGTCCAAATTTTGATTATAAATATTCAATGGAAAGATAAAAAGATTTCCTACATCATAGTAATTTTTTTATAATTTTTAGACATTAAATAAATTTAATTATGTATGACATAATAATGATGCAGCGATGACATCATTATTTGACGATTTAAATAAAATAGAAAGATAATGTAAAATCTAAAACCTACACATGTCCAAAACCAATTGGATGAATGGATTTCGATGCCTTATCACCTTATCCACGAATTCCATCAATGTGGGACCTTTTAAAACCGAAACACATTTTCAAATAATATAATGTTTCTTTACTTTCCAAAAGTGCCCCTCCTCTCCTCTTATAAAAGGCCCCCACCTCTACCTCATTTCACACACTCTTCAAGCCATTGGCTCGGCCAACCCCTGCCCATTTGCTCTCTCCACATCCCTCTCCTCATCCTAGAGGATTCCCTTTGGGCAGAATCCTTTCCAAGGAAGCCTTTAGGCTCAACTCAAAAAGAGTTACACTTTTTAAAGGTAATTCATTCTCTCATGTTCATTTGTTTTATTTTGCTTCTCCAACCCCCTAAACTCTTTTTATTTACTTCTTTTGTAACAACACCAGTATCTTCAATATACTAGGATGTTGTTATAAGATATATTTGAGCTACACTCTCACACAACTACATCAAATGGTTAAAGAACATAAGGTTTCCGTGGATGGCGAAATTCTGCCTCCCGAAACGATGATTGTTCAACACTCATTAAACACCTTCAAAGGTGGCCATTATGATGTCACTATTTTTATATATGATATATAATATGTTTATGTTTTCCTTAAGCTTCTGTTTTTTCATTTTGGGCATACCTTTATGGTTTCCATTATGGGTAAAACACGATATCTTCATTTTAGGAAGCGCGGACTACCGCCCCCTAAAAGTGATTTGATTCGTTAATACCATATGTGGGATGTGTAAAGGATAAAGTTAATGATATTATATATGTTATTATACTGGAATTATAATATACTCTTATATCATTATGATTCCATTCCAGAAAATATGAAATAGAAATGGAAGTAGCGTTCATGCGTACGTACGGCTTACCGTCTCCATGAACGGTGCATTTCATTTCTTACCTCTAAATGTGATGTAATATTATAAATGAATGTATGTACTGGATATACATGACATATATGATATCTACATCATGAATACCATTCTGGATATAATGAACCTTTGACCAAATTAACAACATGTAAGTGTAAGAAGCCTATTTTTGAATTAAGAACAAAATACCGACAAAATGAACATTATTAACTTAAATGATTTCATGATGTTCATAACATGGTATAAAAGAAATAATGAACTTGGAAAAGATTAATAATCAAGTAGAGATTAACTAAAGTTTATTATTCAGGAGTTTAAAGAACGGTCGGGTCAAGTCAGATACGAGGTATGGGAACTTCTTAACCCAATTTCCATTCTTTGGGTTAATCTCCTACTTTCAAATTATGTCATTATGTTATTATGTCGTATCTTGTATTGGTACTTTATTTATGTGTACTTATAGTAAATACACATAATGTATCTATTTTATTTTAAAAATTATCTTTGTATGGGACTTCGTCTCAATCTCCTTTCGTTGAGGCATATTTTATTTTATACACAACTTTCTTTTATACGGTGTATAAACCCCTTTGACTTTTACGTTTACTCAAAAGGAATCTTTTTTATACGAAGCGTTTACTAAACGACAAAAGGGAATGTTTTTGTCGTACGTATGCGGCGACAACGACTTCTCCGCCGTCGTAACCGTTATTTGAGTTTCGGCTTCCTCTACAAGCCATACCTTTTTTTTAAAAAAGAAAAATAAATACCATGTTTTACTTTGGTATTGAAAATGGTTTTCATAATGTTTTTATTATATCAATGTGTTGTATTGATATCTCATGATTGAAATGCGGAAATGTTATGTTTCCTTTATGCATGTTTTATGTGATATGATTATGTTATGGTTCTTGGGCATTATTATGAAGACGGGTGGTTCCGTGATAAACTAAGGGCGGGTGAGCCCGTTATAGCTCTCCAATGCATTGGGTAACGCGAAGGAGTGAAACATTAAGGTTTCTCCGAAGAGATTTTTAGGGAATATACTGTGATAGGTATTCCAAACGTAACCAAGAGGGTTACTCCCTACGTAAGAATGTTATGAATGCCTCAAGTTACCTTTATGTCTTATGATTTATATGATTTATTCATGTTTTTATGAGGTATGTTAAAGTACCTATGTTTTATGGGTAAAGTATGATTTCATTCTTATTTATATATGAACTCATGTTTCCTTTCCATGTTTTTTTTATAACCCATACTGAGTTTTTATGCTCATCCCAAGTTTTTGAAATGTTTTTCACAGGTCAAGGGAAAGGTACATGATAAGATGATAGAGTCAAAAATGTGTCAAGAAATAATCCATGTTTTATTTTAAATGTGTTTCCATTGATGGGAATGAAGAATACTATCTTTATGTAACCACTTTGTTTATATGTGGAATGTAATGCAAGTTTTATGATCTAATTCTCTAAAACTCTAAACCTGAAAAGATCCTCAATGTGTAATCTTGTAATAACTCAAGATTAAGTAAGGTTTAAGGCTGGGGCCTTATAGTTGGTATCAGAGGTCGGTTTAGACAACTTTAGGAGTTAGAAAAGTGTTAAATTATAATATGATTGAAATGATATAGCATTTACGGATTGCCATGTTGCTTCGCCTAAGATATTTCGGTGTTCAGAATGGTTTTCCGCAGAGGAAACAAAGCAGCTATGTTGGGACGACATCAGGAGGAAGACAACCTTCCAAATCAGCAACCTGAGATGGTTGGAATCGGAACTGAACAGTTTGTTGCAGTGATGGCACAGTTGACTCAGGCTATAAATGGTGGTGGTATCCATGCACGAGATCAGCCAGATCAACCGCATAGGAACATGTCAATGGTGGAACATTTCATGAGGCAACATCCCCCATCATTCAGAGGATCATCTGACCCTGTGCTAGCTGAAGGGTGGATTAAAGCACTGGAGAAGATTTTTGATGTCATGGGGTGTTCAGACAATCAAAAGGTTAGTCTTGCTATTTACCGTTTGGAGGGTGAAGCAGATCAGTGGTGGTCTATGGTTAAAAATATCAGGGACGCCGATGAGATTGATGCTCTTGACTGGGATGAATTCAAAGGTATGTTTCTTGAGAAGTATTTTCCTAAGGATGTTCGACTTAGGATGGAAAAGCAATTCTTGGAATTGAGGCAAGAGGAAGACTCAGTGGCTTCCTATGAAGAAAGGTTCACTCGATTGGCAAGGTATGCTCCAAATTTTATCCGGGACCTTGATAGTAAAATCAATCATTTTTACTCAGGATTAAAGCCAAAGTATCGAAGGGCATTAGCTTCTCGTGAGTTTAAAAATTATGAAAAGCTTGTTCGATGTGCTGAGAAGGTGGAAATGGAGTTTGCCGATGACCAAGTGTCCTATAACAACCAGCAGAAGAAGAGACCGAGGTGGCAGGAGAAAGGTAATAATTCTTCAATGAAGTCTGATGGTAAGAGAACTAAGTTTCCAGTTTGTGATAAGTGTGGAAAAAGGCATGCTGGGGAATGTCTTCTGAATTCTGGGAAGTGCTACCGATGTGGTAAGATGGGACATAAGGCTCGTGATTGCACTGAAAAGGATCAAGCTGAAGGTAAGAACAAATTTGATTTACAGTTAGTGAAGTGTTATAAGTGCAATGAGATGGGTCACTATGCAAACGAGTGTCCGACAAGGAGCTTGAGTGATGGGAAGCAGTTAGACTACAAGCAGAAAGGGGTGGTGAAATCCTTTGCAACTACTTCAGCAGATGTTGGGCCATCGAATGAAGTGGTGTCAGCTCCAGGGAGCTCAGTATTTTTCGAAGATTGACTTGAGGTCGGGGTACCATCAGTTGAAAGTAAAAGAAGCAGATGTTCCGAAGACCGCATTCCATACGAGATATGGCCATTATGAATTTGTAGTTATGCCTTTGGGGTAAACAAATGCACCTACTGTATTCATGGACCTTATGAATAAAATTTTCCATGAGTTCTTGGATAAGTTTGTGTTTGTGTTTTGAGGTTTGTGAAGAGGTTATGTGTGCCTTGTGATTCACAGTTGAAGAGAGAGTTGTTATGTGAAGCTCATAGTTCTCCGCTTTCAGTTCATCCGGGCAGTACTAAGATGTATAGAGATCTGCGGGAGTATTACTGGTGGGATGGAATGAAAAGAGATATTGCTGATTTTACTGTGAAGTGTTTGACTTGTCAGCGGGTTAAAGCAGAGCGGCAGTTACCGAAAGGGATGCTTCAGCCTTTACCAGTGCCAGAGTGGTAATGGGAGAATATATCCATGGACTTTGTTGTTGGATTACCAAAGACATCTCGAGGTAATAATGCAATTTGGGTTATTGTTGATCGCTTGACTAAATCTGCTCATTTCCTTGCTATACGAGATACTTTCTCTCTTGATCAACTTTCCCGTTTGTATCTTAAGGAGATAGTCAGGTTACATGGAGTTCCTCTCTCCATTGTATCAGATCGTGATCCCAGGTTTACCTCTAACTTTTGGAAAGGCCTTCAGAAGTCGTTGGGTACTGAATTAAATTTTAGTACAGCTTTTCATCCTCAATCAGATGGGCAGTCAGAACGAACAATTCAGACATTGGAGGATATGCTACGAGCTTGTTCTATGGATTATCAGGGAAGTTGGGACCAACATCTTTCTTTGGTTGAGTTTTCATATAATAATAGTTTCCATTCGAGTATACAGATGGCACCATTTCAGGCATTATATGGGAAGCGGTGTCGAACTCCAGCTTTCTGGGATGAAGTGGGTGAAAGAAAGTTGATGGGACCAGAATTGGTAGAAGAGATGGCAGAAAAAGTTCAGTTGATTCAGAAACACATGAGAATAGCTCAGAGTAGGCAGAAGAGTTATGCAGATAACCAGAGGAAGGATCTATCTTTCGAGGTACACAATGTTTTTCACGTTTCGATGTTGAGAAAGAATATGCCAGATCCATCTCATGTTTTGAGTCCAGAGGTAGTTCAGCTGGAAGAGAACCTATCTTATGAGGAACAACCGGTCCAGATTCTTGACCACAGGGAGCAAGTGTTACGGAATAAGGTGATTCACCAGGTAAAGGTTTTGTGGAAAAACCACATGATTGAAGAGGCAACATGGGAATCTGAAAATGCTATGAGGGATAAATACCCCCACTTATTTTGATAAGTGAATAAAATTGCGAGGACGCAATTCCCAAAAGGGGGGAAGGATGTAACATCCCAGGTAATTAAAGAATAAATAATTTTCATATTTATTAATATTTGAGAATTAAATATGAATTTTAATTAAAAGGGGTTGCTATGTTCGATAGCGTACCCGATACACAACGATGAGTTTCTTTGAAACTTACGTAGCACACTAGTAATATAATAATATTATTTTAAATGTTAGTTAACAAGTAGCCGTTGTACTGGCGGGAATGAATAGAAATAACTAAAATATGAATAGATATGTTTTTAGATGTTTTTACATTTACCCAATAAAAGATAAAGGCTTAAAATAGGGAAAGAGTTCAATTTTAGGCATATATACTTTAATTTTCACTAAAGGTTCACTAATCACCTTTTAATGGTGAACCATCATTAAATAATGTTTTGATCACTCTTATACATTCTTTTAGACCAAATAAAACTCTTATTAAGAATCGGGACATCAAATTTTACTTCGTGTAATTTTTTTTGGTATTTTTCTGATAAAGTTCATTTTTTTTATGAATAGTGTAAAATGTTGTATTTTAATTCAAAACTGCTTTCTAACCTAATTTATTTATATGATTAGATTATGTTTTGAATTGGTTTTGAAGTGAAATTAGAATATATTTTTACCATTTTATCCAATGGTGGTCATTGGAATCAATTTCGATTTGAAATTAGACTTAAACTGGTGTCAATCTTTTGATACTTATTATTTTGTAAAAACACGCTATTTGCTCTGGCAGCGGGAATTAATTATTAAATTAATTAATGTGACTTATATGATTTGAATTTTGTAAAATAGACTTCATTTTTGAATTCGGAATATCAAATATAGCTTAGAGTGAATTTTTGGGATTTTTCTGAAAAACTTCAATTTTTGATGAATAGTGAAACCACTAAGTGGTAATCAAGCAAACTGATTTTTCAGTTAAATGAAAGTTTACCACTAATGTGTATTGAATTTTGAAAATCCGACATACATGGTTGTCATTAAGAAGTAAAATGTGGTTCAATGAGATTAAAATAATTTTTTGGTGAATAGTAACTTATTAAGTTTTTAATCGCGATTAGTGGTAATTAGTGTAGTTTAAGGTATAAATAATACTTTAATAATATAAAATGACCTAGACACATGTCCCAACCTCATTGGTTGTGTCATGGCCGACCAAGACAAGCCATGGCCTAACTTGGGGACCCCATGTATCCACTTTAGTTGGAAAATGACAATAATATATTTTTATTTAATGTTAAAGTGAAAGTGACACAAACATAATATGTTTTACGAAAACAATTTTTAAGTGGGGTTATACAAGTCCAAATTTTGATTATAAATATTCAATGGAAAGATAAAAAGATTTCCTACATCATAGTAATTTTTTTATAATTTTTAGACATTAAATAAATTTAATTATGTATGACATAATAATGATGCAGCGATGACATCATTATTTGACGATTTAAATAAAATAGAAAGATAATGTAAAATCTAAAACCTACACATGTCCAAAACCAATTGGATGAATGGATTTCGATGCCTTATCACCTTATCCACGAATTCCATCAATGTGGGACCTTTTAAAACCGAAACACATTTTCAAATAATATAATGTTTCTTTACTTTCCAAAAGTGCCCCTCCTCTCCTCTTATAAAAGGCCCCCACCTCTACCTCATTTCACACACTCTTCAAGCCATTGGCTCGGCCAACCCCTGCCCATTTGCTCTCTCCACATCCCTCTCCTCATCCTAGAGGATTCCCTTTGGGCAGAATCCTTTCCAAGGAAGCCTTTAGGCTCAACTCAAAAAGAGTTACACTTTTTAAAGGTAATTCATTCTCTCATGTTCATTTGTTTTATTTTGCTTCTCCAACCCCCTAAACTCTTTTTATTTACTTCTTTTGTAACAACACCAGTATCTTCAATATACTAGGATGTTGTTATAAGATATATTTGAGCTACACTCTCACACAACTACATCAAATGGTTAAAGAACATAAGGTTTCCGTGGATGGCGAAATTCTGCCTCCCGAAACGATGATTGTTCAACACTCATTAAACACCTTCAAAGGTGGCCATTATGATGTCACTATTTTTATATATGATATATAATATGTTTATGTTTTCCTTAAGCTTCTGTTTTTTCATTTTGGGCATACCTTTATGGTTTCCATTATGGGTAAAACACGATATCTTCATTTTAGGAAGCGCGGACTACCGCCCCCTAAAAGTGATTTGATTCGTTAATACCATATGTGGGATGTGTAAAGGATAAAGTTAATGATATTATATATGTTATTATACTGGAATTATAATATACTCTTATATCATTATGATTCCATTCCAGAAAATATGAAATAGAAATGGAAGTAGCGTTCATGCGTACGTACGGCTTACCGTCTCCATGAACGGTGCATTTCATTTCTTACCTCTAAATGTGATGTAATATTATAAATGAATGTATGTACTGGATATACATGACATATATGATATCTACATCATGAATACCATTCTGGATATAATGAACCTTTGACCAAATTAACAACATGTAAGTGTAAGAAGCCTATTTTTGAATTAAGAACAAAATACCGACAAAATGAACATTATTAACTTAAATGATTTCATGATGTTCATAACATGGTATAAAAGAAATAATGAACTTGGAAAAGATTAATAATCAAGTAGAGATTAACTAAAGTTTATTATTCAGGAGTTTAAAGAACGGTCGGGTCAAGTCAGATACGAGGTATGGGAACTTCTTAACCCAATTTCCATTCTTTGGGTTAATCTCCTACTTTCAAATTATGTCATTATGTTATTATGTCGTATCTTGTATTGGTACTTTATTTATGTGTACTTATAGTAAATACACATAATGTATCTATTTTATTTTAAAAATTATCTTTGTATGGGACTTCGTCTCAATCTCCTTTCGTTGAGGCATATTTTATTTTATACACAACTTTCTTTTATACGGTGTATAAACCCCTTTGACTTTTACGTTTACTCAAAAGGAATCTTTTTTATACGAAGCGTTTACTAAACGACAAAAGGGAATGTTTTTGTCGTACGTATGCGGCGACAACGACTTCTCCGCCGTCGTAACCGTTATTTGAGTTTCGGCTTCCTCTACAAGCCATACCTTTTTTTTAAAAAAGAAAAATAAATACCATGTTTTACTTTGGTATTGAAAATGGTTTTCATAATGTTTTTATTATATCAATGTGTTGTATTGATATCTCGTGATTGAAATGCGGAAATGTTATGTTTCCTTTATGCATGTTTTATGTGATATGATTATGTTATGGTTCTTGGGCATTATTATGAAGACGGGTGGTTCCGTGATAAACTAAGGGCGGGTGAGCCCGTTATAGCTCTCCAATGCATTGGGTAACGCGAAGGAGTGAAACATTAAGGTTTCTCCGAAGAGATTTTTAGGGAATATACTGTGATGGGTATTCCAAACGTAACCAAGAGGGTTACTCCCTACGTAAGAATGTTATGAATGCCTCAAGTTACCTTTATGTCTTATGATTTATATGATTTATTCATGTTTTTATGAGGTATGTTAAAGTACCTATGTTTTATGGGTAAAGTATGATTTCATTCTTATTTATATATGAACTCATGTTTCCTTTCCATGTTTTTTTTTATAACCCATACTGAGTTTTTATGCTCATCCCAAGTTTTTGAAATGTTTTTCACAGGTCAAGGGAAAGGTACATGATAAGATGATAGAGTCAAAAATGTGTCAAGAAATAATCCATGTTTTATTTTAAATGTGTTTCCATTGATGGGAATGAAGAATACTATCTTTATGTAACCACTTTGTTTATATGTGGAATGTAATGCAAGTTTTATGATCTAATTCTCTAAAACTCTAAACCTGAAAAGATCCTCAATGTGTAATCTTGTAATAACTCAAGATTAAGTAAGGTTTAAGGCTGGGGCCTTATAGGGGACATATCTATATTTCAATAAAATACCATGATACAATGGTGTTAGTTGGATATACATGTTCTGTGGGCCCCCATGAGTGGTGTCCTATGTTTCAGAGGAACATAAGTATCACATGGGGTGTGACCCCTATCACATGACATGTGGTCCCTATATATATGCTCAAAGTGAACCTCCAAGTTACATTGATATAGGGTGGAGTACATGGGAATCCCACATGACATGTACTTCCCTACATAGAAATGACATGATCAGATGGTAAATTTACACTGGTACAACCCGAGGTTAAGAAACACGACATTTGACTCCTACTACACACTATGTAATCTTTTATAAATTTCTTAGATCCCTTATCCAATGTATCTCATACATATTTTGTTATGGTGTGTTCTCCTTATCCATTCCCTTTGGGTTATTTTTGTATCCTCTCCTACTCCTAGAAAAATAATCCCTTCAGTAGGACTTCTTCGATAGAGTCTTTATAATCCCTCTTTAAGGCCATGAGTGAGATCCTCTATTCATCTTTACTCTCTGGGTACAGTTCTTGGTATCATGGTGAACAACAGTATGCCTAAATCAACCCTCTACATAGCGGGTTAATATTGATTGAGTTTTTTGGTATCACCCCACGGCCTTGAGATTGATCCTCATTTGTGTATTATATCTCTTCAAACGTCATCAGTGCTATCGGACTCAAGAGTTTGTTCTATTGGGTTACTGTTATGTGGAATATTTGGGTTGGAATACAATGATGAAATACTATGGTTGCGAATTATCATTAGATTGTGTGTCTCTGTTGAGTATAAATATATATTCTCATTATATGTGTTGTAGATATATACCTGTGTAGAGCTGACAACATTTTCCTTGTTATATGAGTTTTGGTTTCGGGGCATCCTACTACGTAGTGATATACTCACCCCTAGAGGGTCTTTTTCGGAATGTTTCATGTCTTGTGAAGATGAACGATCTTTCAAAAAAGTCTATGATAGACTAGGACCAGACAAAGATTAGTGAGAATAGATAGATCGAGGTGTGTTCTTACAACATTCAGACAACAGTCCAATTACATTCTGGTTGGACTTATTATAGACTTTTTGTGATGGGATTGTATTTCACAATGCTTATTTTCCTTTACTTCCTATCATAATCTGGTTGTAGTATTTATATGTATACACACTTGTTTGTTCATTTCATTACATTTCAGTATTTTATAGGCTTGGAAAAGTGTACGCTCACACATGTACTTAGGCTAAGGCCTCCCATGTCAATGAAATGCCTTCTCACTACTAGTTTCTAGGCCCTGGACTATTAAAGACAGATTGGAGAGTCATAGAATGGGGCCCACTATGACATATTGTGACATATAAAATGATGAGTTTTTTCAATAACTATCATGAAACAGATGACCTATTTTTACCAAACTACAATGTACTATAAATATTGTTTTTAAAATATTATCATAGCTTTCACCTAACCATTTTAATGGTGGTTATGAATAATAATTATATAATTATGAAAAAATTGTTTTAAATTATATATAATATGATTAATTTTAAAACCAATTAACTAGAAATGAAAATGAAACCCTTTTTAAAATATAAGAAATCATTTTATAGAAAACTATATTTATGCAATCCAACATGTTTTACCACTATAAATTAATTAAAACACATATAACAAATTATTTCAATGATATATACATATTTATTTTTTTATTATATTCAATCAACTATTTAACATAAATTTAAAAAAAATTCTTGACAACAGACAAGAATAAATCCATTTTTAAGAATGCCAATATATATTTCTAAAAGGTATTTTTACCATCTTTTTATGTACCTCATATTGTGGATAATAATTTTGACACCTTAATAACTTTTATTTTACAAAATAAACTTCATTTATGAAATAGGAATATAAAAATATACTTGGGGTGAATATTTTTATTTTTTGAGAGGTTTTATTTTATAGTGAATAGTGAAAAACATTGAATTTTAATTTAAAACTTATATTTAATAAAAATTATTTATATTGTTAAATTATATTTTAAATTGGTATTAAAGTATAATTAGTTAAATTATAAAACAAGAAAACCAATTTGTGTCATTTGAAAAAAATAACATTAAAATTGAGTATAAAAACATTTTAAATATTGTGTCTTTTTACATTAAAACCCCGATTTCCTGTCATATATGTAGGATTAATTTTAAATTAATTTAGGACTATTATGTAATTAGAGTTCATAAAAATGGTTTTAGTATTTAAAATCATTATAATTAATAATTTCTAGTAAGGTAAATATATTTTTTGACAAAAAAATATTACTGAATACAATTACAATTAATTAAAACAATTAAGGTTAAAATGAGTTTACATGGTGGTTAAACATTAACTTAAGGGTACATTTTACATAAAAACATGTTCAAAAGCCATTTTTTGGACATATTTCAAGAATATAATCTATTTAAAAAAAACATTCCATTATTGGAGGCACATGATTTAATAGAGACCTCTCAATATTGTTACCCTTTTATATTTACAGAATGCCACTCCTCTTCAACAATAAAAATGGAACTCTCCCACTCCCCACCTCACTTATTCACACCTAAAAATTTATTTATCTTTAAAACTATATGTAAATATCCTCCCAACATACCTACCTTCATATAAGAATAATCCCTTTTGGAATAAAGACAACCAAGGATTCTCATTGGTGAAGACCAAAAGGAGTTTCCCTAAGAAGAGGTATCATACTTTAATAAGAACTTTTATTTTATTTCATCCTACCCCAATTAAATTATTATATAATAACCATAGTATCCTTAATATTCTAATATTTGTTATATTAATGGAATTACCCAAAACCACACACACTCCCATCAAATGAGATATACAATCATTGTCCGTGTGTATGGTGGACCCCATCCTCACGAACCAATGTCTTTTGTTTTTCCATTTACACCTTTCAAGGATTGGAATAATGAATTAATTTCTATTTTTATATGATATATATAACATTTATGATGTCTTAATGCTTTTATAATTATTATATAATAGGAACCTTCATGAGTTCAATTTTATTTTAATATGATAACTTTATTTTTAGATGTGTGGACTACCGCCTCCTCAAAGCGATGTGATTATTTCATGTTTTACATGAAAATTATTAAGGATGAGTTTAATAAAAATATATGATATATATGACTAAATAATTTTAAAATATTTATAATATATAAATATATATTTCATTTACTTTCATTCATTCAATACACCATGAAATTGGAAATAACGTTCATATGTATGTACGGCCTACAGTCTCATGATAGGTGTACCTCATTATCTATTATTATAATTCATGTATTATTGTTAACATATATATAATGAATATATAAATATATATAATATTTAAATCATTTTTTAATTATATAAACAAGTAAATCATGATCTATGTAAAAATATCAAGAATAACAAGTTAAAACGTATTAAAAAAACAATGCGGTTATTACCCGAAATGTAACTTCAACATGAAATTGTTATTAAACTAGTAAAATAAAGTTATATTAAATAATATATGGTATTATATTAAAAACAATGAATTTTATTCAATACTTAAGGTAAGGGTTTTCTAGCCTCATATTTATTTTTGTGAGGCTTATACCACATTCACCACTCATTTTTCTATTTTTGAATATAATAAACATGAATGTATTATAAAATTTTTATCTTTAAATTTTTGGATATTTACCCATCTCTTTGATGAAATATCTTTCTTGGAGATTTCAGTTCAAATGTTTCCAAATCGGTATGGTAAATTTTTCCCAATTAGCCTTCTTTGATACACAAGTTATGTTATGAACCTATATTCTTTTATAGGGTGTATATAATACCATTTGACATGTATAATAAAAAATAAAATTCTTTTAATGATATTTTATGCTTCATGTAATATTATTCTATCTTGGGTATTGTGATTTAGTGTTACTAAAGTGGTAATGGTTTATTGCTAAAATCTCATCATTTATCAAGATTGTTTATGATTATGGTTCCATTAAGGAAATATTATTATCTATAGCATAATATCTCTCATGAATTTTATTTTACTGCAGTTATTCATGATATATTCATATAATGGTTTCAATTTTCAACAATTGTTTACTTAATATAATCAATAAAAAGTGTTAAAGAAAATATGACGTTATTTCTCTATTCGGTGAGAAATCCATTTTATTTCAAAACCATGTTTTTTAAAAATGTTACATTATTCTCCTATGATTTTTAAAAATACATTTTAACTAATGTTTTACCTTTTTACTATTTTTTAAAGGGGATCTTTTTTGTTGGTTTATAATGAAGGTACTTTTCTAAACATTTTATGGTGAAGAAAGAATGTTCAACAGGTACAGATTTACCCATCATTATAATAGTCATTTCCTTAAAGATTTCATTTTAGAAATACAAGGTCATTTTAAAAGAAAATATTTTTCTTAATATTTAGGAAATTAATTGTTTTTAATATTTTTTTCAATAAAATTGTATTAAAGTGTTTTCAAGCATTATATTTATGTTTTCAAATATATTTCCAAAGAAAAGTTTTACAGATCATTTTAAATATTCCTTTATATGTTTTCAAGGTTATGTTCAATTAATTTTTTTTGAGATTGTTTTATTTTTTGAAAAATAATTTTTTAAAAAGGAAATGATATGTTACTCCAGAAAAGTTTTAATTATTTTTAAATATTAATTCATATGTTTTCAATGTATATTTAGAAGAAATGTATTTGGAAGACTTTTTATTTCTTGAAAAATTATTTTCAAATAAGGGTTATTTTCCTTAATAAATGATCCAATTGATCATTTAAAAAACAATCTCAGATGAAATCCTTTGATATAGTTCATAATTTACTGAGGATATGATCCAAGGGTACCTTTAATTTCTCTTGTCCTAATGGTTTATGTTTTTATTGAATGGTGTTTAAGACACCCATTTCTCTTCCATAAGTTATATTATTTTGAAACCTAATTTTTTTCATAGTTTTGCATCGATAAAATTAATTTGAAACCTATCTCTTTTCCAAAGGTTATGATATGATGATATATTTATGATACTAATTTCATTTAATTGGTTATGATATGATTATTTTTTATGCCCTTGTGGCACATGTATGTATAATTTTATTTTGTTATGGGTGGGACATGTATCTATCTAATGCATAGGGTAAGGATTTATATATCCAGAGATATACATGGCTGGAGTAGGGATTTAACTCATCTTAGTAAATTAATTTTTCCAATAGGATGGTCTTGGGAGTGAAACATGATTACTAAGATGATTTAAGGAGTGAACCTTGACTACTTATATGGTTTGGGAAGTAGACCCAAACCACTATAAATAATGGGCTATGACTGTGGATGTTGGTGTGTCCTTCCTATTAGGTGTATCTCCAATGAATTTACCTTATAGTTTTTTTCAATGGGCCTTAAATTATAGAGAATGAAATAATATTATTATGGTTATAACACAAATTCTATGTTGGGTTCCTTGTTTATGATTTCTTGGATTATTCTCTTGATTCCCTTATGATTAATGTCTTATGAAATGAAAATCATTATGTTTTGATTCATGATTTTTTTCATTGATATGTAGTCAATTATTTTCTAATGTTATACTCCTCGTCTCATACACTTATACTTATGTTATTCTTACATATCTCATTTATTTACCCTTATCAAGCATCTGAGATCAACATTTTCTATGTTTACTTTCCCTAGATTATAAAGAAAGGCTATATATAGGAGTACTAAATGGAAAGATATTTTTGGGAAATATTGATGATAATACATCAATATAGAAGTCTGTGTTTAATGTTTCTAAAAACACAAAACTAGTATAGTCCTTAGGCATGTACTTTTATAATTTAATGAATATTCATCTAAAATGATGAAATATCCCGGTATGTTTAGCCTTTTATTCTCTAGTTGGTGACAAAGGAACATTTTACTCATCCTTTAGAAACTGGGATGAGAAAAATCTATTGATATCCCTTGGGGTATTTCAATGGTTATGTATAGGGATGTCTCTGATGATATGTATATAGGTGAGTAATTGTTAAATAAAATGTAATGGAATTCTAGTAAAGGAAATAGTGAGTGGTTTCTTAGTAATAAATCAATTTATAGATAAAATAAGTGGACATGTCTCTAAAACATATGTACATAGGGGTAACAACCCTAAAAACACCATATTTTTCTAGACTCGGTCGAGAACTCATGCACGACAATGGTCCTTGCTTAAAACCTCATTTGAAACACCTGAGGGATATGATTTGGGAATTAAAAACCTTTTTATAAACCCTATTATTGGATTTAAATAGAATATGAAAATGAAAAACCTAGGATAAAACTATGTTTACCGAGATTAAATAAGTAGGTTTTATGATTAATACATACTATAATTTATTTTTTAATGTTTACGAGGTATCCTTATATAAAAAGGTTTTCTCGAACTATTATTTTTTAGTCAATAGAGAGAACTAGAAGAAACTGGTTAATCACTGAATGTGATGGAAACATTTTTTATGAGATGTCAAATGGGATGATAATTAGAGGAAAACATGTTGTGATTATGGCTAATCAGTTTTCATGGAACATGTTTAACAATGTCTACCTTAACCAACTCTAAGACTCACCAATGAATATAAGGAAAGTGTTCACTAGGAATTTAGGAAATGGATAACACATAAGTAATATAATTCATTTTCTTACATGTTGAGAATTTGGGAAGAAATAACCAAGTGAATGTCTCATAGTAACATGAAGATGTTTTAACTATTGAATAGGGGGACTCAAAGTAAGTAAATGTAATGGGAAAATGAAAAGTTATATTGATTCAATGGATGAAAATATTGTCCCCCTCTATTATTATCTTAATTTTAATTTTTTATGTGTGTAATGAATGAGAATTATGTAAATTTATGTCCTAAGTGGAATGATCCCAAAGAAAATATGTAAGGTGGTATGAGCAATGGTTATATTTCCGATGATGATGATACTATAGGTTAAATATGAAATAAAAGAGGTATTTCAGAAAATGAAGAGAAATCCTTATTAATGAATTAAGGATGAAGTGGAATTACCAACATCTTCTTTTTTTTTTAGATTCAATAATTATGTGTTTTGAAATATAAAAGCATTATTCTCTTTGTGATTTTTATAAAGGATTTAAAGGATTATGTTGAATGGGTATGATGGACTAAAAAGCGATTTAATGGAAAGGTGATCTCCATGGGAAAAACATGATTAAGGGAAATAGAACACTTAATATGATCCTAATATTGATATAATGAAGTTTTGTTACGGACATGTCAGATATAAATAAGTAAATTGGATGGTACTGATTACCATAGAACTAAATAAGGACTTGTTGAAAAAGTAATTTATCTTATAACAGATAGAGTTTATTACTTTTTGAGACTCAGAGAATGTATCTAATAATATTTTTATTAATAAATAAGTCATGTTTGCAATAATAATTTATAGTAATTACCCTATTTCAAGAGAATACATGCTGTTGGTATTCAAATTATTGTTATGTGACAAATAAGAGAAACTTTATAATATATGAGTGATCAATGATAATCTATTTTTGAGAAATTTTGTGACCTTATTTCTATAGTTTTGGAATTTTATATTTTAAAAGGGTTATAAGGTTAACCATTTGTGGAATGGATTATGTTAAACTTATATGAGGTTTTAGAGATTAAAGTATTATATCTCCTTACAGAGATTTATGCATATTGGATAAGTTGTGCTAAATATTTTTCTTTTTTGTATTATAAATACATAAGGAATAAACTATCACTTTATTTATAGATATCACAATATACTAGTTATTTAGTAATAAAATATTTACATAGATTTTTTTGAATAAGAGATAATGTGGAAATTGATCGAGGTGCAACCCAAGGGTGAGAAAGTGCATATAAAAAAGAATAAAATCATGTAATTATATTTATTTATGTTATTATAGAGTAAAATAATTTCTACTCTTTAAGAAAATTATATTGAAAATTATTTATCCTAATACATTCATTTATATTGAACATATGGTCATATAAATCATTACATATTATTGTTTTTAGGCCCTTTAGTTTCCATTGATCATTCAATTTATAAGGATTAATGACCATTATCACTCTCTATAATTGTTTAAAGTTTTATTCTATGTCTAATATTTACTTCCAACCTATGTTATTTTATGTATAACCCCAGTTATTAGTTACAATGGGTAACCGTTATGGTTATAACCTTCCATTTTTAATGGAAATTTTAGTATTCATTTTTATAATTTGGGTTTCTATAAAAGTAACATTAATGTATTAATCCTTTGATTTCATAGATGAATTTCCATATTGAAATTAATTTTATATGGGGAATAATTTAACACACTGAGATTTTGTGATTTTTTATCAAATTAATTTAACCATTTAAATATTTTGTGATTCACACAACACTGAATATATCTTCTATTATATGAAAGAACCAAGTTGTTTTTGCTTTGTATGCAACACTATGTCGATATTTCACTACATGAAACACTTATATTAGCTTCAAGAATTTACAAAACTATTCTTGTCTTGTTTTATATATATTTTTGGGTTCTTTCAATAACATACATTTCACAAAAGACCAAGATTTACCAAACTACAATATAACATTAATATAATTATTAACATATTATTATAATTGTCACCTTTCCATTAAAATGGTGGTTATGTAAAAGATTAATTTAATTATGAAAATATGATATACACATGTATATAATAAGAATTATTTTTTGACCAATTGATAATAAATGGAAATAAAACCCTTATGAAAATAAAGGAAATTTTTTGATGGAAAACTATATATTATAAAATGAAACATGTTTTTCCTCAATAAAAAATTAAAACACTTTTGATAATTTATTTTAATGATATATATATATATATATTATATTATGTCAAATATTTAATGTTAATATTCAGTGTTTTCAATGAAATATATAATAATAAATCCAATTTTATGAATAAAAAGATGTATTTTTCTAACAGGTAATTTTACAAACTATTAATATGGAACATATTTTAAATAACAATTTTAAAACATTTATAAATTGTTTTTGAAAATATTAAGTTATTTTTTGAAATTATAATATAAAATTTTACTTTTTGATTATTTTTTGGTATTTTTCTAAGAAGTTTCATTATTTTGATGAAGAATGAAAACACTATCTTTAATTGCAATATTCTATTTTCATATAATTTATTTATATATTTTAGTTATATTTTAATTTGGTCCTAAATTATAATTAGTTAAATTACAAAAAATAAATACCATTTAGTTATTTTGTATAAATTGCATAAAGAAATTGGATATAAAAACATTTTAAAAATTTATCTTTTTTTTATAAAAAACTTGCTTTCTAATCACGCCTATGGAAATAATTTTAAATCAATTGGTTCCAATTATGTGGTTTAAATTTTTAAAAATCGATTCCATATTTTGAATCAGAATTATTTATAATTTCTAGTAATTTCAAAATATTTTTTGACCAAAAATATTAGTGAATGTGATTAAAACTAATTATAGTGATTATGGTAAAAATGTGTTTATGTTGCAGTTAAACATTATCATAAGAGAAAAAATAACAATGAAATATTTCAAAAAAACCATTGGATGAAAATATTTCTACTATATCATCCCATCAATAATAAATGTACCATTAATGGAGGCATGGAAGTTAAAAGAGACCTCTCAATAGTGTTTACCATTTTATATTTACAAGAATGTCACTCCTCATCCAATATAAAAAGGGAACTCACCCCATCACTTATTCAAACCTCCAAAACCATTTCAAAAAGAAAAACCCAGAAAATATATCCTAATAACTTCCTTAAATTCATCCTAGAATGTACCTTTTTGGGAAAAATCCAACCACGTAAGTCCTTTGATGCAAACAAAAAAGGAATTACCAAAAGGAGAGGTAATATCCTTCATTTAGAAGTTTTGTTTTATTTATTTATACATTTCTTAAATTGTTATTATTACAAGATTTTATAAAAACCAAATTATCCTCAATATATGTATTTTTTTTTTGCTATGTCTATTACCGGCACTCACACACAATATCAAATGAGATTCACAATCATTATTCGTGTGGGCAGCTGACTACCGCCTCACGAACGTTGTCGTTCGTTCATCCATTCCCACCAGGTATGTTCCAAAATCTTTACTAAAATACAGTTTTTATACAATAAATATGATATTTATGGTTCCTTTATTCTTTTTTAATTACTATGTAACACATAACTTTATTCTTTCCATTTTTTGGAGTACGATGATGTTTTTTTGGACATGTGGACTACTTCCACTTCAAAGCAATGCAATTTGTTCATGATTTATATAGAATGTATTAAGGATGAGTGTCACAACAATATGTGATATATATGAAATTATGGCTCTAATTTAATTATAATACACACACACACACATATATATATATATATGGCTGTTACTTTCATTCATTCAATATGACAATAAAATTGAAACCATGTTTATGAGTACGTATGACCTTTCATCTCCAAGAAAGATGTATCTCATTTTTTATTTCTATATTTAATGAATTATTATATATATTTTTATAAGGAATATATATGATATTTAAATCATTTTTATTGGGAATTAAATAATAAATCATGATCTAAGTAAGTGAACCAAGAATAAAAGGTAAAAAACATATATGAAAAAGATTAGAGGTTACCAAAAACATAACTTTAACATAAAATTAGTAATAAACAGAAAATATATTGTCGTAATAAATTCATATATGGTATGATATATAATAATATGTTTCATTTTTAGATTTATTATATATTTATACTTTTTGTATAGGATGTTTTAACATGTATGATGAAGAGAAATACATAAGGTAAAGGTTTTCTAGCCTGACTTTTATTTATGTGAGACTATACCAGATTAACCACTAATTTATTTTTCATGGTGTATAAAATAAAAATAAATTTATTATATGATTATTATACTTAACTTTATATATATTTAAATATATTTTTAATGATATATCATTCATGGGGTTAATGGTTCAAATGTTACCAAATTGGTAAAATAATTTTGTCTAAATTTTCCTTCTCTAAGACCCATGTAATATTATACACCTATATTCTTTTATAATGTGTATATACTTCACATTGACATGTTTCCTGATGAATATAACTATTTTCATGAAATTGTATTCTTCATGTAATGTTTTTATCTCATAGATATTCCGATTCAATGTTACCAATGTGGTAGCAGTTTATTGAAACAATATCATCATTTACTGAGATTGTTAATGATTTTCATTCTATGGATGAAATATTATGATACATATCTTAATATATCTAATATATTTCTTTATACTATGTTCATTCATGATATATTCATGTAATGGGACCATTTTTTACTATTTTAAATATTGGATAATTAAGAAAATGATTTTAAGGAATTCTGGATTCATTTCTCTCTTCGGTCTAAAATTGATTTCCATTAAAACAATTTTTTCTATAAATTTTTTTCAAAAATGTTACAATATTATCATATTATTTTTTTAAAATAAATTTCTACCTAGGATTTAACTTTTTACCAATGTTTTAAAATGAATATTCTTGTTATTTTATGATCAAGTCGCTTTTCTTAACATTTTATGAAGAAAAAGGAATGTTTGACATGTATAGATTTACCTACCATCATGATAGTCATTTACATTAATATTCCATTCCTTGTTTACAAGGTTAATCTAAAAGAAATTTTTACCTTAATATTAATTAAATTCATTATTTTTAAAATGGTTTTCAAAGAATATTTTTTAAATTTTTTAATGCTTTCCTTATATATTTTCAAATATGTTTTCAACAAAAAGGATTTTGAAATATTTTCAAGATCACATTATATGTTTTCAAGGTTATTTTCAATGAAAAAAATTTTAAATTTTTTTATTTTTGAAAAATAATTTTTCATTACGAAATTTTTCAATGATTGTTAAATATTACTTTATAAGATATCAAATTATTTACAATGAAAAAAAGTTGTAAATTTTGTTATGTATTAGAAAATGATTTTGGAACAAAGATTATATTCATTAATAAATTCTATAAGAGGTCTAAACGAATCCACCCTATCTATGATGAAATTATCTGATGTAGGTAATTTGTTATCGGAGATATTATCTAATCATACAATTCATTTTCCTCATCTAAATAGTTATTATTTTGTAGCATGATGTTTTTTAACCCATTTATCTTCTACATATCATATACTTTTGAAGACTTCTTATTTTCATGGTCTATGGTTTGATGAAATGATTTGGAAGCGTATCTCTTTTCCACATGTCATGATATGATGACATGTTTATGATACCCATTAAATTTCATGGGTTAAGATATGATGATTGTTTATGATCTTGTGGAACATGTATTTATGACTGTATCATATGTTGGGTGGGACTTATATCTCCCTCCAATTAATTGGGTAATGATTTATATCTCTGAGATAAATAAGGATGGAACGAGGGTAAAATCAGTTTAGAAAATAAATTTGGTCATTAAGATGGTCATGGGAGTGAACCTTGAGAATTGAAGTTGTATTGCGAGTGAAACTTAAACATTGAGATGGATTTGGGAGTTAAATTATTCTAATACAAAGAAAGGGATGCGGCTGGGGATGTTGGTGTCTCATACCCCATAGGTGTAGCCCCATGAAGTTCCCTGTTAGGTGTTGGAAATGAGAAATGACTTATAGGGAATGATATTATATTCTTACATTTATTCCACAAATTATATGTATCGTTCCAATATTATATTTTCATGAATTATGATCTTCACTAACTTATTATTCAATTTTTATGAACTGGAAATATTTATTTCACAATTCTTGTTTATGTTCTTTGATACACATGGTATGAGTTTCAAAAGTTATTATCATCTTCTCATACACTTATAAATATGTTTATCTTATGTATCTCCTTTATTTACCCTTACTAAGTATTTTTCATCACTATTTCTTTTTTCCCTTTCCTCGGGTTATGAAGTAATGTTTTAAGTGGGATTACTAAATGGGAAGAACTATGTAAGAAACATTTATGATCTTTCACCATGATAGAATATTATGTAATATATTTCCAGAGTCAACTGTAAAAAAGTATATACTTTTTTAATGGGATAAATATTCATCTAAAATGATTTAATATCCATATAGATTATCATGGGTCTCAAAAAACTACAAATAAAAAAAGAAAAATATTTCAGAATTAATTCCAATAATAGGACACCAAATAATAATTTATGTTTATGGTCCCTAAGTCATTATTTTAAAAAATTAAGAAAAATTTAGAACATAATAATAAATAGAACCAAGATTTCATGGGAAATTATGTATCCCTATTAGAAGTCTTGTTCTGCTCCCTAAACCAAGTATCCTAAGAAAAGGTTTTACTAGTCTTTTTGTATCAATCTCTTGTAAACATGTTATATCCCTTCACCTTAAAAATGTGTTCAATTTATGGGGGTGTGATATTAAGTGTATATAAACCCTTATTTTGTATGATTTCCCCTATTTAACCACTTTATTTATTGGGTGTTTGAATCACCATGAAATATTCATTATTTATCAGTAAAGTGTGTGTCCAAATACAAGGGACACCACTAACTTGTAATGTACATGCCACCAAATTTGGAACTACCATGGGGGTATCTTCATCCTGAGGGGAATTCCCTTTAATCTTATCATTCCACTACAACAAAATTGTAAAACAATTCATTAGAATGTTTCCCATGGTCATCCCCTATGTATATGTTTTACACCATAATTTATTAACTTTAATATTTCATGTTATGATTTAAAAATCCCCAAATAAAGATATTCATATAGATTTGAAGACCATATATGTTACATATTCATACATCATACATATCTCCCAGGCATGAGTATGATATCATACTCTTGAACTTCTCTTAGACTTTGTGGAATGACCCTAAACTATGTGACACAGTGGTATAAGAGCCATGACCTTAAACGAGATAAACCTTTATTCAAGGTTGTATATACTAATGGATTCCCTCATATATTCATATTAGGTCAACCTTACTTCTATAACTCACATACTACCTCACTCTTCACATTTTAGTTAAATCTATCCAACCATAATCATAAAAATCAATGTTCTATGAACTATGACTCTAAATAGCATGATATAGCCTATAAATCTAACTTCATCAATAGTATTGTATTCTTCCTTCATTATGGGTTTATCCCACCCATGATACTAGAAAAACATTCTAAAATTTATGTCAAATTAGTCTATCCTTAAAAAGAATCAACTTATGGTTATGACACTATGGACATAAACTCGAAGAACCTTTCCTCTAGGGAATCTGTATTTGTGACATTGAAATCTTCAATCATGTAGGTTTTTCTTTACTAGTGAACCTATTATTACTACTCCACATTGTGGTAAATTTCATCTAATCTTACGCTATATATACATTGGTCTAATTTAAGAGTCCTTAAACTACATAAGGAATGATATGTATCCCAAAATCGGATGAAACCTTGAAAAGGGAAAACTAAGAAAAACTTGTGTGTACATTAACTAATTATATACCTTTCATAGACAATATAGAATTTATTTATCATAATTAGAAGGAAAAAATATTTTCATATTGAAACCAAATAAATGGGCTTCTAAGAAAAATACAATATAGTTCCTACTAATACCACCATATGAGTCTTAAAAAAATATAAGACTTAAATAAAGCGATACATGATCTTTTGGTGTCCACCATATGACCATGGTAAATTACAAACTATTTTTATTAGGTCCTTCATCCTAGGAAAAAATTATATCACTACCTATTTTCTTTAATATATTAGTTTTGATCACCTGTTTTAAATGTAATAGTGTATATTCTTAGGTTCTTAATCACTCTAATACATTAAAATCTTCATCCTATGTCCCCCATCATGGTAATGATCATGATTAGTCACTCATAATTTGTATACAATTAGAATAAATCTACTGTTATGTGATGGTACATATGTCTCAATATCTAACATCTCATTTCCATTCTATAGGAATAATTGTAGGAGGGTTAAATATTATATATCTTTATAATCTAACTCTAGTTTTTAGCAATGGTACATGAACCAATATATATGTCCTACCTACGCATGTCCATGAACAAAAAACTAGGCGGGAACACACTATGAATCAAGCATTGGAGAATCAATATTTTTATGCATCCTTCCATTCAATTATCAAGTGGATTCATGTAACCATAATGTTACTATTCATTAGTGACACGTGTTATCATAATATATATTTTTAAGGGAAAAAGTATTGATATCTTAAAAAAATTGAAAATGGAAAATTTGTGTATTAATAAAATTAATTGATATTGATCGTTGATAATCTAGAGTCTCCCACAATATTCTATTAAAAATTAATTTGGATACAAAAGGATTTGTCTAGATTCCCACTGTTAGTTAGACATCATCTGAAGAGAGGAAATGATTTTTATTGAGGTTATCCTGCCAGAAAACATTGCCTTTCATCCAAAAAATGTTCCTCCTCAATGTTAGTTGTTAGTTCATTAACTATAGTAGTAATACTCATTATTTTTTGTTTCATCCAACAAGTGAATACTAATTCTTAATACATCATCCTTTCCTTATTCTATCTATTCTATAATTATGGAAATCATGTTGTAAAATTAAGACTATTAAATATTTATCCTTATTAGTGATAGAGAGGATTTATCCATCAAATCCCCTTGATAATTTGTGGTTTTTAAGGATCATATATCAATATAGAGGGTTGAAAACTATTTCTGAGCTATAAGGATTCAATAAATGATAGTGTATATATCTCGATAGACCAAACCATTTGTTATTAGGACCATAAAAAATTAATGGAGTTTAGATGATTTATTCTCACTCTTAGTATGTGGTGTTTGGGTTAACAAATCTTGAATACTCTGACATTCCCTCTCATAAGTGAGTTTGTTATTAGTCAAAACTTTATTTCTTTTAGTTTCATCATTGTCCTCAAATGAGATGTATTATGAGATAAGGGTTCATATTGAGAAATAATTTTCAACTAACAAGAAGGAAATCCATATT
Organism: Viscum album; assembly: GCA_963277665.1. Taxonomy (NCBI): domain Eukaryota; kingdom Viridiplantae; phylum Streptophyta; class Magnoliopsida; order Santalales; family Viscaceae; genus Viscum; species Viscum album. The sequence goes on from CAUJRU010000595.1 coordinate 364,253, forward strand.
GGATTTAGGAATCTAGTACTGAGAGTGGTATATTATGGGTAGGTATGGATGGTTAGGACACTATGAACATTAGAGTCTGTTAATACCACTAAAGATTCTATATGAGCACCATACTTGGATGGTTCATATAATAGGATGAAAAGTTAGACTATAGAAGTATCACATTCACCATATATGGACTATGGCTCAATACTGTTATCACAATACACTATTTACTCTTAATATACACATATATCCTTATACCTCAGTCCACGATTTGTAACTATGACACTTGTCCCATATTTTCCAATTTGTGTCCATTGACTAATGGGTTGTAACATTACATTATTGAAAATTTATGGTTTATTCCCTATGACACCCTTATCAAAACATATAAAATTTTAATTTTGAGACCCCATGATTTAATGGTATGCTTTCTTTTTAAGTGAAATTAATATCCTACATTACATGCAATACTATGTTTAAACAAACCATTATATACTATTAATATTATTATTTAAAATAAAATTATCTTTTAGCTATTAAATTTGTGGTTATTAATTGGAATAAATTACTTATAAAATTAAATTATTGATTTCATTGGTTTCCAATTAATTCTAAACAAATATAAAAACCTATTTAATATATAGGGAATATTTTTATAAAAACAATTTAATGCGCACAAGTGTGTTTAATACTAATAAAATTATCAATTCACACTTTTCATAATATATTAATGATATATATATATATAATATTTTCAATATAATTTTTATCGTTCAACATATGTGTATTCAATACATTATATAAGAACTAATCTAATTTAATGCATAAAAGTTTTATTTTTATAAAAACACAATTTCAATCCCTTTTAATGCCATACCTATATTAAATATAGTTTTTGATGATTTTATAAATTTTATATTAATAAATAAAAATCTTCTTCAAAATAGAAATATCAAGGATCACTTTGATTGAATTTTGGGAACTTTTCTGATAAGTTTATTATTTTGACGAATAATGATAAAATATTTCATTTTAATTGAAAACACTATTTTCATCTAAATAATTTATAGTGTTAAATTATATTTTCAATTGGATTTAAATTATAATTAGATCTATTTTTTATCATTTAATCCATGATAGGTAATTTGAATCAAATTTACATAGAAATCTGATATAAAAAAATTCAATCTTTTGAACGTTTTAACTTTAAAAATTAATTTTCTCATTTCATCAACGAGATTAATTTTAAATTATTTACATCAAATAATTTGTTTTGAATTTTAAAAAATGGATGAAATATTTTTAAGAAATTGTTATAAATTATTTAAAAATGTTTATTTTATTTTTGGGCATTATGAATAGTGACTAGTAATTTTTTGATAACACAGTTAAAGATATATCGAGTAATTGAGGGTAAAAATAATATTATAAATTTTATAAAATTACCCTAACAATTGTTATAATTTAATTTTATGAGTATTTTTCTTCCAAAATATTTTTTTATTATTTTATAACCTTTTGAAACCACTTGGATGAGAGTATGACAATTATTATATTTTATTTAATGAATTGAGAAAGATGTCATACTTATATTTTTAAGAACTAATTAATTTTTAATATAGAGTTATAAAGAAGATAAGTTATACTATAAGTAGTAATTTTAAATATATAATTTTTATATTCATCATGATTATTTAATTTTAATTTTTAGGAAATAAATAATTACATTAATGGCTTACACAATGTTGATGTAATGATTATTTAATTTATGGGAATGTATAATAAATGATTATAAAAATATTAAAATAAATATAATTTTATCTAATTAATTTCATACTAGAATTTTATAGATAAATTTGATATATTAGTGATATATTATAAGTGTTTGTTTGAAGATATATTATTTTGGTGATTTTTTAAAACTCAAAGTAATAAATATTATCAGAATAACCATTAATGTTATATTAAAATAAATAATATTTTATATAAAATTCATAAAAATAAAAAATTTAGCTATCAAATTGGGATAAGGTTAAATATTTTATCAATTGTCCATTTATGTTTCCTTGGTAAATTTAGAGTGACTAAATTAACCTTTAATGAATAAAAACACATCTTGTCACGGTAAGAGTGAAAGGGATTAATTAAGGGTTAAAGCCAAAAGTTAATAGTAATAATGTAAACTAAACTGGAATAAAAATTATTGGATGAGAGTATTTTGACTGATCATATTCATATATTTAAAATAACTCACTTTGGAGACATTTTTAATTTAAAATTAATTTATATTATTTAAAAAATTTGAGGGTGTCCAAAAGTGACCCTCACCCTAATTATAAAAGGGCACATCCTTCCTCACTTATTCACACCACATTAAGCCTTATATATTGACAAAAACCTACCCTTTTTATCCCTATATCCCAATTTAGGTTCTAGAGATCTTAATATTACAAAAAAATCCAACCCTATATCCCTTAATAATAAATTTAATGGAAATCCATTGAAGAAGAGGTAACTATTTTACTAACTAATTCGGATTAATTTCATCTTAATCTTCCTCTTTATGTATTTTTTCAGAATAAATTGATAAATATAATATTATATATATGATGATATGTTATTATGATTATTTTATAACCATATCCAACATTTTATCCATCATATAAAAATAAAAACATTGCATTTGTGTACGTACGACTTACCGTCTCCATATTATGGTGTAATTTTTTTTCATTACCAATTTCTTTGTAAGAGTATAATGATGGGTATAATGGAGATATATAAAAAATATTACATGATATTGATTTTATATAATTAACATACCATCCAATTCCTTACCCTTTAACCATTAATGGAATAATATCGTCGCTCGTGTGTATATACGACCTACCATCTCCATGACATGAGGTGATTCATTTTCCTTGTTACCATTCAATAATGATTATAAAAATGTTTATAATGAGTAAATATAACATATAAAAACTTAATATCATTTGGTATATGAGATAAATATATCCTATGCATAAGAAAAATGTCTTATATAACAAAACATGCATAGGAAAATGAAGTAGTTAACTACCTAGACAAGAGTAATAACAAAACATTATTAATGAACATGTGACATCATAATATAATAGAATCATATATGATATAATAAATATGTATGTTCTTCTGGTAGAAATTAATAACATAATTTATCCTTTATATATAAGGTTAAAACGCATTCAACAAAAGGAAAGTCCAAGGTTTGGGATGTTTGTATCACTTTTATTTCTGTAGGACACATGCCTTATACACTACAGGTTTCTTTTGTGTGATGTATATACTGAAAATGAATGAGTTTTATGAGTATTATTATGATTATTATGGTATATTCATATCCATATAATTTTCATTCCTTCATGAGGCATGTGATTGTGCTGATTATAAAGTGGTAAGGGTTATTTCACAATCTCATTATTATTTGGGATTTTCAATATTTATGTCTTGAATGGAAAATATTTTCTTCTATGTCCATGGTTTATCAAAATGGGTTGAAAAATATAATTACTATCATCCAAAAGTTTTTTATTTTCTTTTGACCCAAGATTTTGTTTTTATAAAATGGGTTGAAAGGAATCTTTTTGTTGTTTTTTCAAACATGGTACGTTATATACTTTTCGACAATAATACAGAAGAAATGTTTTTTAAAATTATATCGAAGGATCTGATTTTACAACATTCATTATGACATAATGTTTTGAATATTACTTTATCAATTTACATGGTTCATTTCAAATTAAATGTTTCCTTTTATAACTATGTGACTTTTTAAATAAATTATTTCCATGTAAAAAATTGTTATTTCTCTCAAGAAAATTTTAATGATTTCATTTGACTATATTTATCTATGTAAACATCCTTTGTTTGATCTTATGATTAATTGAGGTTTATATATTAAGATATCAGCTAAAAAAATTTATTCAATGGTTTATAATTGGTTTAAATATAGATGTGTTATTTTTATACCATTCAAGGTTTATGGTTAAAGTATTCACATTTTAAATTCTAGTTTTACAATAAAAATGTTTAGTTTTTCTTATGTTTCACCTTTTCATATGATGAATGCATTGTACATTGTAAGTTGTAGGAGAATCCCACAACATCTACTCAATGATTTGGTAGGTACCATGAGATAGACTAGTTTGTGTATTAGTTGAGGCATTACCCATTTAGGTATATGGTGTCTGGGCTGAAGCCTTGATATTATGTTTCTAATATCCGACATTATGTATTCTCTCATTGTGAGAATATTTATTGATATCCCATGTAATTATTCAAATATAATAATATCCATGTGATTATATTTGTGGAATTATTTTATTTTCATTTATTCTTTCCATATGTTTCTCAAGATTATGATTCGATGACACGTGTTTCAGTTATACACCTTACCTTAATGTTTATTATTTTTTATTTATAATAGTTTTGTTGTACGCTTACCCTTACTAAGAATCTTATCTCACCCCTTTCATATATTTTATTTTTCCTAGGATTCCATTATATATATTATGACTGATATGTAGGGTTATGCTTAGAGAATAATAGAGTTATCAAATGATTTAATATGTTATATTTTATATTTTAAATCGTAATGTATGTTTCATGTATGTATGTAGTTTTCCAAAACTATTAAACTATTTGGTCCTTTAGGATGAAATTCCTTGTATAATATGGAAATTTTATAAATTTTCCACTAACTCTAGGATACTACGGTAAGAGTCCTTAGAGTTGGTATCTGATGATGTTTAGTAGAAAAATTGGGAAAAGATTTTGTAAAATATATATTAGAGAGAGAAACACTATGACAAAATTTGGAAATATATCCAAATATATATAGCTTATTATTTATATATTAGTTATCCCTAAATTTTCAATTTTGGTTTTGTAATTCCCTAATTTTGATATTATTCATTTTTTTAATAATTTAATGATATAATCTAGTGTGTGATAATTTGTTAGAAATGGAATCTACTAGAAGGAATAGAAATTGTATCAATGTACATAATCCATGTTGTTATTTCCATCCTATGAAAAATAATGATGTTGGATCTATATTCTCAACTAGTGTTGAATGAATTACTACTATACATAGACAACTGACTTGGGTAATTAAAAATAAACTTACCTGTATGGAGCGGCATGATCCACAACATGTAGGAACAATGTTATACCACTTCATGAGATAACAACCTCCATCATTTAATAAGATTAAGAATCCATTTGTAGCTGAGAAATGGATAAGTTCCTTAGAAAATATATTTCATTATTTGGGAAGTACTGAAATAGAGAAGGGTGTCATGATAGTTTATAATCCCTTGGTAGATGCGAATTTATGGTGGTCATTGATTCAAAAACACAAATGAGGATAATGAAATAGTAAATATGTAATGGATGAATTTTGAGGAACTTTTCTTAGAAAAAAAATTTCTTTACAAACTAAGAGTTGATATGGAGAAGTAATTTTTGAGTATAAGGAAAAAAGAGCACAAGAATGTTTCTCAATATGAAGAAAACATTACAATGTTAGAAAGGAATGATACATAATACATACATAACCCAAGAAGAAGGATTGATCATTTAATTGATGGGATAAATCCATTCATATAAAGGGGAATGGTCTCTCAAACATTCTCATCATATAAAGATATAGTCTTATAGGATATTCAGATAGAGAAAGAATTATCTGAGGATTATTATGTTAAGGGAAAGAAAGAGAAAAATATAATGGTTAAGAAAGAGAAAGATAAATGGAATTAGGGAAATAAATATTTTTCCACATGAAATAATTTTTGGAAGAAACACCCTGGTACTTTACTAAAGGGAATTGAAGTTTGTTACATGTGTGAAGAAAAAGGTCCCCATGTTGGTGACTATAAGGGAAAGAAAGAAATTGTAAATTTGAAACGTTTCAACTGTAAGTATAAGGGGTATCATGAAAATAAAAGAACCAAACATCAAGGAAATATTGATTAGGAAAAAACGGTTTGAGGTCAATATTATGTTGTTAATATAGTTAGAGTGGAATGATTAATGTATTGGTGTTTTTGGAAAAAAAATTATGTTATGATATTCTACTTATAAGAATAATGAGATATATAAGGATTTAATTATTGTAATTTCTATTTAATGATCTAGAATAATTTATTTTATCATTAAGGATTTAAATGTGATAATTTTATTCATATATTTGGTATTTTAAAAAATATTCTTTATGTTGATTTTGGAAAATTTGATGTTAATTTGATTTTGTAAATATAGTGACCTTCCTTATAAATTTTTATATCATGAATTTGGAAAGATTTATTTTGGATGAATCTTTAGGATGGAATGGGTTAAGTATAACATTGGATGTTATTTTTGTGATTAATGTATGATTTTTTGGATACAATGTGATAACAATTTTGGATTGAGTAAAAATTTAGGGGATAAGGAATTACATGTGGAACTTATGATTCATTAAATGTTCATTAGGAATAAAAATTCAGCTTGAATATCCATCTTCATGTGTAAAAAATGAAGTGAAAATAGATAGAATCCCAATAAAATATGAGATTATACTTATGACATAGAATTAAATCATATATTTGATTATATATATATTAAATAATACCTCAACTAAAATAATGAAATTTTGAATAAAAGATGATATTATTTGACCTTTTCTACCATGAAATGAAAGGCCTCTTTATCCCATCACAAATTTATGATTTTGTGATGGTTATCATTATAATCATCATGTTTTATATCACTCTACATTAGAACATGATAGCTATATTTATCTTCCATATCCATGTTTTCAATTTTTACTAATTTTCTCTTATTTGAAATATTAATTTTTTGGTAACAATACAATTTTCGTTTTCCTGTTATTGAGAAAATGTTTTGTTAACCTTATTTTCGATGTGGGTTCCCCCCAAAGAAATTTTCAATTATCTACATTTGATTTTTTAATTTCAATTTGAAATTGTGAGGATGCAATTTATTGAAGGATGAAATAATGTAACACCCCAAAATTTTATTGTATTTTTTCTTTATATGCAATTTTAATAGCTTACATTTCATGCAACACTGAGCATAAAAAACAATGATACACTATTAATATTATTATTTAAAATGAAATTATCTCTTATCTTAAAAATTGGTGGTCATTAATAGGATGAAATAACTTATAAAAATATATAATAAAATTCATTGGTTTATAATAAATTATAAATAAATATAAAGATTAATTTAATATAAAGGAAATGTTTTTATAAAAACTATTTAAATATGCACAACTGTGTTTTATTACAATAAAATAAACAATTCATTATTTTTTGATTTTATTAATGATATATATATATATATAATATTTTAATTCCAATGTTATACATTTATCCTTTGTTTCTTCTAGAAATGATATAAAAACAAATCTAATTTTAAGTATAAAAGATGATTTTTTATAAAAACATAGTTTTAACACCGTTTGATGGAACACATTTTTAAATATATTTTTTTGGAAACTTTTATGATTTATATTTGAAAAATAAACTACTTATTTAAAATATAAATATAAAAACATACTTTGATTGATATTTTAACTTTTCTAGTTAGTTTCATGTTAAGATGAATAGTGATAAAATATTTTATTTTCCTCGCACACAATTTTTTCATATAAATAATTAATAATAATAAATTATATTTTGATTTTGATTTATATTATAATTAGATAATTGTTTTCAGCTATTGAAACATATTTCATTGGAATTAATTTTACATTGAAATATTTTATAAAACCATTTAAATCTTTTGAACATTTTCAATTTAAAAACCCATTGTTCATTTCTTTAATGAGATTAGTTTTATATTAATTAATTAAAATTATGTTTTCCAAATTTTTAATAAAGGATTAAATATTTTTAATTAGTAGGACCAAAGCATATAAATTCGTTTATTTTATTTTTCGTCATTTTGAATAGAAACTTTGGTATTTTTTTACTATCATGGTTAAAGGTAAATCAAGTAATTAAGGGTAAAAATAATGTTATGAATTTTTGAACATTACCCTAAAACATGATCAAATTTCATTAGATGACTATTTTTCAACCAAAATAATCCTTGCTCTGAGATTATAACCATTTTTAGAAACTTGTATCAGATTTTGATATTTTTTTTATATTTTATTTGAATGAAATATAGAGATTTTACACTCATATTTTTAATAAGTTTATTAGTTTTAATATTATGTTATACAGAATATAAATTTGGCAATAAATAGTAATGTGAACTATAAAATTTTTATATTCATCATGGTATTTTAATTTTTAGTTTTTAAGAAATAAATTACTATGTTAAAGGATTACACAATGATAATGCAGTAATTTTTTGACTAATGGAAATATCAAATAAATGATCATAAAAATTTTAAAATATATTTAATTTTACATAATTATTTTTATCCAAAAATATTAAAGATAAAATTGAAATATTAGGGATATATTATAAGTGTTGTTTCAACGATAAAGTCATTAATTTATTTTTTGAAAGTAAAATTAATAAATACTATCAAAATTTCCATTAGTGTTATATTAAAATTAATAATATTTTATATAAAATTCAAAAAAATATAAAATTCATCCATATTATTGAGATAAAGATAAATATCTTACCAATGATCTATTTATGTTATTTTTCATTTTAGGGTAACTATATTAACCCTCAAGGAATAAAAACACATGTTGTCATGCTAATATTTAAAGGGATTAATTAAGGGTTAAAGCCAAAAGATAACGATAAAAATGTTATGTAAACTTGTATAAAAATTATTGGTTGAGAATATTTCTCCAAATTATAATATTATATTTGAAATAACTCACTTTGGATCCATTTTTATTTTAATATTAATTTATATTAATTTAGTATTTTCAGGGTCGCCAAAAGCGTTCCTCACCTCAATTATAAAAGGGAACTTCCTCCCCTGATTCTTCACATAAAATTGATCCTTATAGGTCTACTAAAGACTAACCTTGTCTCATACCAATATACTTATCCATGTTATGAAGATACTTTACTTAAAAAATTCTAACCCTATATCTTTTAAGAATAGATTTAAAGGAAGTCAATCGAAGAAGAGGTAATAGTTTTACAAACTCATTCAAGTTCATTTATAATTATACTTCATATCAATGTTTTTCTTCCATATTAAATTAATAAATACAAAACCATATATATAATAAGAAGTTTTTATTATTATGTTACTACCATATCCCATATTTTATCCAACCTATGAAAAACTAAAACACCGCATGTGCATACGTACAACTTACCATATCCACACTGTGGTGTAATTTGTATTTCATTACCACTTTATTTGGATAAGAATAATGATGGATATAATGGATATAAATAATAAATATGAAATGATATTTATTATTTATAATTAATATAAAATCCAATTACTTAGCCTTTTTATCATTGAAGAATGATAATGTCACTCGTGCGTACATATGACATACCATCACCATAACAAGATGTGATTAATTTTTCATGTTACCCATTAAATAATGATTATAAAAATGTATATAATGAGTAAATATAATATCTATGAACATAATATCATTTTTTATATGAAAAATATATATCTTATTGATACAAAACAAGACATAAACGTCAAAACATGAATTGGAAAATTTAAGTAGTTAACACCCGAATCAAGGGTAATAAGAAAATATTATTAAGAAACGAGTGATAAGATAATATAATAGGATAATATTTGAGGTAATAAATATATATGATTTTGGTATATATTAATAACATTATTTAAACATTATATATGATGTTAAACCACATTTAACTAAAGAAACGTACATGGTAAAGGATTTTTGTCTCATTTTTATTTATGTGGGATGCATGCCTTATACAATACTTTATTGTTTTTTAAGGAGAATATAATAAATATGAATGTATTTTCTGGGTATTATTCTTAAGATTATGGTACATTAATATCCATTTATTTTTATATCTATCATGGGTCATTTGATTCTACTGATTATAATGTGTTAACGGTTATTTCACAATCTCATTATTATTCAGAATTGTTTATGTTTGAGTCTGAACTGGGGAATATTTTATTCTAGGTCCATGTATTCTAAAAAAAATCCATTTTTTTTACTATTATTCAAAAAAATTAATTTATTTTTACTCATGTTTAAATTTTTATAAAACTGTTTGAAATGTATATTTTTTTCATTTTTTAAATGAGGTGCTTTATAACCTTTTTGAGAAAATTACAAAAGGAATGTTTTTTCTATCTTATATAGAATGATAGTATTTTACCCTCGTTATGATGAATTAATGTTTTAAATATTTGTTTAAAATTTTAATTGGTTATTTAAAATAATTTTTTTCTTTTATAATTATCTCAATTTTCAAATAAATGATTTCAATATAAAAATGGGTATTTCTTTTAAGAAATTTTTAATGATTTTATAAGAAAATTTTCATCTATGTCAACATACTTTGGTGAATTTTTCGTTTAATTGAGTTTGATATCATATGATAACATCTAATAAATTTTATTGAATGTTTTATGATAAGTTTTAATGTGGATGTGCTATTTTGATACCATTTATTGTTTATGGTTAAAGTATTCACGTTCTATATGCTAGTTTTTCAATAAATTTTTTTATGTTGTTTATGTTTCCCTCATTTGATACGAGGAATTCATTGAACATAGTATGTGATGGGTGGGGACTACTATATCCCCTTGATGAATCGGTATGTGTCATGACACAGACTAGTTTGGGTATTGGCCATAGCCTTACCCGTTTATGTATGGTGTCTTTGTTGAAGCCTTGAATTTATGTTTACAATGTTAGGTGTTATGAATTCTATCACTATGATATTAGTTATTGATATTTTATTTTATTATTTGATTAGTATAATATCTATGGGATTATTTATATGGAATTATTTGATTTGAATTTATTTTTTCTATATTGTGCTCAAGATTATGTTTAAATGCCTTGTGTTTCAGTAATACCCCTTTCCTTAATGTTTATACTTATTTCTTTATAATAGATTCCAATGAATGCTCACCCTTACTGATCCTATTATATTACCCATTTCTTATGTTTTATTTTTCCTAGTATACCAAGATGAATATTATGACTGATATATTGGGTTAAGATAGGATAATAATGGTGTTCTCAAATTATTCACTATGTTATAATTTATATTTTAAATTATAATATTTGTTTCAAGTTTGTATCTAGATTTACTAAACTACTAAATCATTCAGCCCTTCGAGATGAGATTCCTTATATAATTTTCCAATGCAATAAAGTATCCACTGAATCTTGGATACTTTGGTAGGGGTGTTTATAATAACATACACATCACTTCATGATTAAAATCATCGTCAAATTTATCTATAAAATAGTTCAAATTTTAACCTCCTATAACACTCTAAAAATTTCAAGAACCATTATTCACCAGCAGTTGTCATAAGGACTTTATTTCAATAGAGGATACCTATGAAAAATTCATTTCCCCAATGTGAGTATGAACTTATTTTTAGTGTATCTATCTAATTTTTATTATCATATAAATTTAAAAACTTATTAAAATAATAAAATTAGTGAAATTAGTTTACAAAAATTTCATTATATTAATTAGAACAAAATTATCCATTCCATTTCAACAATTAAAAAAAAGGGAAAAAGGGAATAATTTTCATTTATTTTTTCATACCACCTCTCATAGTTATATTTAATGGTGTTATTGATGAATATACATGACATAAATATTAATAATATGATTTTATAATGTAAAATTATCATATTCCTTAATTCCCTCTTATTCTTTGAAAAACAAACTTTAATCTTATGTTGTTTGGACTACTGCCTCCATGATTTAACATATTTCATTTTTTTCCCAATTTAATTATTATTTTTTACAATCCCTTTAATTTTGACTCACAATGTTAAAAGATTCTAAATTATATCATTATCCTCCTTTAAGAATGATAAAATGTGAAAACTTATCCACCTTTATAATCATAATAATTAAATAAATATAGTTTGTTTATGTTTGGGTATGTTTAATAAGATAATTGGACAATAATATAAATCCATATCATTTATTAATATGATAATAACACCCCATTAAAATAAAATATATTTTTTTGATAGCTTACGATGCATGCCACACCAGGTTTTAACAAAACATTGTAATCTATTATAGCATAGCTTTAAAATTGGTGTGTATGAATAGTTATAGCTAAATTACAAAACTTTAATGTTTTACTTATTTATAATATAAATTAAATTATTATATATTTATTATAAGAACACAATAATAATATAAAAGAAAAATAAACGTTTTCTATGAATTTAATTTATTTAAAGATGGAGTAGTCATACTTTGAGCACATAATTTAAAATTTTATTTTTACCTATTTTGGATAAATTATATGAAAAAATATACTTCATTTTTGAAATTAGAATATCAAAATTATCTTAGGGTTAATATTTGGGTTGTTATTAAATATTTCATTTTTTGATGAATAGTAAAAATGATGAATTTAAGATGAGAACATCTGTTTCATTTAAATTATTTATAAAGTAAAATTTTAATATTATTTACTTTTAATGTAAAAAAATTAAAATATACATTAACTAATACAATTTATTTAATTGGAATCATTTTCATATTGTATTTTGATATAAAAAAATTATAAACATTTGAACATTTTTTATTTGATAACATGCTTTCTTATCGCATAAGAGGGATTAATTTTAAATTAAAATTTTCATCATATATGGATTTAACATGAAATAATGGATAAAAAATAAATAGTCATCATAATATATAATTTTTAATTATTATAACATAGTTTTTACCCAAATTAATTGTGTAAATTGTAAATGACTAATTATCATGGTTAAGGTAAAAATGGATTTACAATTGGGTTAAAGTAAAAGGATAATGGTTAAAATGACCTGAAAACATGTTAGAATATTATTAGATAGAATTATTTCATTATTATACTTCCTAATACTGAATATATTTCAATTTGGAATCATTTTTCATATGAATGATTATTATCTTGGATAGGTTTGGTAAATTTCCATGTAATTTCTAAGAGGGAACCCTTTCCCCATGTTTAAAAGGAAACCTCATCCACTCACTTATCCATAGATCCCAATCCCATAGGCTCAACCAATCCCAACCCAATAATATCTCAAAAATCCTTTTTTACATTCTATAGCTATTGGTCCTAATAAAGGACCATCCATCTGGTTCTTAAAAGGAGATCCAAATGTGGTTTCTCTCGGAGAAGTTAATTATCTTATAAATGATTTTTCATTTTTTTTTCTTTTTTTTACACCTTAAAATAGGTATTAAAACTTGAAATATAATAAATAAAGTATCCAAAATATAATTAAATGTAGTTAGGTTTATTTAATAATAATTATCCATATCTACTTCCATAAAATGGGTTAAAATCATTATTCACGTGTATAGCAAACTACTGCATCATGAAACCGTTGTCACTTACTTTTCCATTACCACCTATAAATATTGGATATAATATTGGAATTAACATATTTATATTATTTGTATCACATAATTATTTAATTTTAATATCACATATACTTTTTTACATTCCACTACATTTTAAATATGATAATGTCGCTCATTTGTATGACAGACTACCGCGTCGCGAAGCGATGTGATTTATTTTCTATTACGAATTACATGGAATGTAAAAAGGTTATTTTTTTTAATATATGATATATATATATATATGAGATGATATTTATTTTGTAAATTTAATATGTCCCCCACATCATAACCCTATTAATTATTAAGGGAACAATATCTTCTCTTTTTCATACGTCTGACCTACGATCTCCATGAAATGATGCAATTAATTTTCCATGATCAACATTAATTAATGGTTATAATAATGTATCTATATAGACAATATGATATTAATAACATTAATATAACTATAGAAATTATTAATAAATAATATATGTAGATAAAAATTAAATTTTATGAAAAAATAAGCCTGAGAAAACATGGAGATTAACATCGGAAAAAATATAGTATTATTAAAATAGGGTACTAAAATGTAGCAAGAGGATCACATATGATATTATATATATGAATATTTTTTTAGTAAAAATTAATGAAATTCATAAAACTATCATATAAGAGGTAAAATCACATTCAACTAAAATAAATCTTGAAGTAAGGGACCTCATCATAATTTCCCTTTATTAAGGCATATCTTAAGTTATGAAACTAATTTAATTTTCAAGGTGTATATAATTAAAATTTCACTTTTAATTTTTTGATTACCTCATAATGAATGGTATTTTTTTTCCAATTCAAATTATTTTATACAAGTGGATTTAGATTTTATATTACCAAGTGGTAAGGGACGTTATCTCAATTTCCCTTTATTAATGAATTTTTTTAGGTTATCCACCGAATTTCATTTCTATGGTGTTTATACTGATCCTTTCACATTTAATATCATGAATAATTCATATAACATAGTATTTTATTTTTCAATTTGAATTATTCCATCCATGTGTATTTGTATTTAATAATACCAAGTGTTAAGGTACTTCTACTCAATTTTCCTTTATTGAGGCATATTGTAATGTTATGCACCAAATTTCATATATATAGTTTATATATTTCCTCTATGATATTTAATATCATGGTTAATTAAAAAATAATTTTATTTTAAGGTTCAATTTTATTTATTTCATCCAAGGTTATTTGACTTGAAAACTACCATGTGGTAAATTTTATTATGCCATCTCTGTTTCTTTTGTGATTGTCAACTTTCTCTTGAAAAAATCACATTCTTGTGATCATTTTTCATTTGAAAATACATTAATATTAAATATTAATATTCATGTATGATGGATAATATTATTTAATAAAACTTATACCATTTTCATATATGGTGTTTAATTTTAAATTAATTTTATTGACTCGGGAAATATTGATAAATCCACATCCTTTACTCAAAATAGATTTTGGATGGTGAGGAATTTTGATTCAAGAATTAAATTGATTATAAGATATATACGGAGTGATTTTAACATGAAATGATAGGTGAGGCATATATTTTATATAGTCCCTTGCTTTAATGACATGCCTCATGAGACAAATTAGTTACCCAAATTAAATGGGTTTCTAACTATATTTTTAAACCGTATTGTGAATGAACTTGAAGATAGGGTTATCATGATGCTAGAGATAATGATGTTAGATGAATAAGAATTTACTTCATTGAGAATTCAATTATTATTATTGTCCTAGTTATTTTTACAATTACATTATTTGTGGATGCATTTCATTTTCATCTTATTGATTAAATGGAATGTGTTCAGCTATTTACCTTGTCATATTGATTATTCCTTATCTATTGATGTAGTAAAGTTATTTACATAGAATGTGTGTTCAGTTAATTACCATTCCATATTGATTATTATTTATTGATTCATTAAATATTTAGTTATACGTAACCTTTATTGGTCATTTTATCTCACCCTTATTTTGTTTAATTCCCTTATTTAATGAAGTTGAATTATTTGAATGAGTTTTTAAGGGTGTTGAGTATTTTATTTTTTGATGTACTATGTTTAATTTTTTATTCTCAATTTAAAATTGGTATCATGTATGAATTTGGTTCTCCAAAATTTATAAACTGATTAGTACATTATTATTTGACTCTTTATATCCATGTTAATGTAATAAAGTAGACAATAGCTTTAGGCTACTTGAATTGGGTGTAATACAGTTGGTATTAGGGGGTGTTTAGTAGAAAACCCATAAAATAGATTAAGGAAAACATAGATCATGAAACATAACTCTATTATAGACATTGAGGATAAGTATAAAAGAACATATTAATGTTATGGTATGGAAGATATTATATGGTTTTTCATAGAAATACATCACTATATAGATTCTATAAGTGGACTTAGTTCTAACACAATGGTTATTAGGTGAAATAACACTAAAAAGAGAACATTTGAGGGTGAAAATTTTGATTACAATAATGAAATTATTTCAAGAAGAAGAAAATTATTATTTGAGAGGAAGATGTAGAATTCCTTATCTTTAGTGAAGTTTGTTCATCATCTGATTCATACATAGATCCACCCAATATATCTACCTAATGAGATTATTCAAGAATAAGAGAGAAAATTATTGTTATGGAGAAGGTAATTATCAAAATAAGCATGAACCTATTGTATAAGAATATATTGATGTATTTCTTATTTAATTACTCAAACATCCCACATTGTGTGATGTTATGTTATCTATTGATCTTATCCCTGATGCAATACCAATAATAACAACTCCTTATTGAATGAGAAAATTGAAATTAGTGAATTTAATGAAAAAACTAGGGGAGTGGGGTGATAAGGAATATTTTTACCCTATATTTCCATATAGGGAGACCATATTCACCTAATTAAGTAGAAATACCAATACATGATCTTTTTCATAAATTATAATGATATTAATCCTATAATGATAAATAAAAAATATTCTCTACCTCATATTGATGACTCATTCGATCAAATTTATAGTGCCTAATATTTTTACAGGATTGAACATCATTATGGGTATCATCAATTTGTGTGTAAAAAAGAATGGAATTATAAATAAATTTTTTTGAATAATGAATGAATGTTTTTAGTTTTCATTAATTCAATCTAATAAACTAATGAAACCTATGTTTTTATGGATTTAATGAACAAGTATTCATGGAATATATTAATATTTTCTTGGGGTATTCATTGATGTCGTTTTAGAGTATTATAAAAGTTATGAGGACCATGATAATAATATATAGATCATTCTTGATTCTCTTAAAGGGATATAATTATATGGATGGTTTAATAAGTGTGATTTATATTATTAAAAGTATCATTTCACAGAAATATTGTATCTAGGGATGGAATCTCAGTTGATACCACAAAGAAAAAGGTAGTCATTATTGCAACCCATGCTTAACATACATAGATATTACATCATATTAGATGAATATTTTTCACATTAGAAATTTATATCCATGAGGACCATAATAGTATATTTTATATCGAATAATGGAACATAATATTGTAATTTGGTAAAATATAATCAATATATCTAATAAAGATCTCCCCCTTTAGTACTCATACTTAAAACCTTTCTTTATAACATGGGTAAAGGAACCATAATAAAGGGGTGAGATTAGATGGACAGTAAGGGTAAACAATGAGTTGTGTAAGAATAATCATCAACATAAGGGTATGAGAACATAATAATAACATTTATAGATAATACACTTCATATCAAGGATAATATAAATGAGTCACAACATAAGTAGTTGTAGTTCATTCGACCTAAATCATATGGGAATCTAGAGATAATCCATGAGGGAAAATTATATGAATGAGACATAGAATTTCTAGTATGCAGGGAAGAATATGAAATCATTCCCGATGATTCATTTCGTTATTCTGAAACCTATAAAGGAACTTCATGGGGGATACACCTATGGTGCGAAATAAAAAACCATCCCCATGTGTAGCACTTTCCTTATCATAGAATGGGTTCACTACCCAAACCATCTTAGTAGTTATTGTGCACTCCCAATACCATCTTAGTAGTCACGTTTCACTCCTAAGACCATTTTAGAGGGAAAATTCCTTTACTTAATTGAGTTCACTCATTGTTCCAACAAAGTCTATCTCATGATATATAAATCATTACGTACCCAATGCATTGGAGGGAGATATATGTCTAACCCATCAAATAAGGAAATCATATATTTGTGTTCCATAAGAAAATAAATTATTCATCCTATCATGACCCAGAAAAATATATTTTGTTTTATAAACATCATATAATAACTAATTATACGAAAGAGGTATAATAAAAATTTTATCAAATCATAACATTTATAAAAGATATGGGATTCATAATCATTTAATCATAAAATAACTTGTGAAAGAAAGTGAGTTAAATTAGTGTTTTATCATGATATAACCCATGGAATGGAAACAAGTTGCATAATAAACTTTTAATCTAAGACCTAAACCACTAATAGAAAGAGAAATAATGGAATCATTATACCACATCCCTAGTAATTCATAAACTATATTAACAAATGAAATCTATGGTGGTGAAGTATTTTGAAAGACTACAATATTTCATAAGGAATATAATTATTCTTTGAAAATGAATTTTAATAATACATGAAACATATTAAAAATCCCTTTCTTTATAAAACACTTGGAGAAACAAATAATTTAATCTTTCAAAAATAATTTAAAATATTTTTTGAGGGAAAAATATTCATTGCTTTCTGAAAATCTTTTCTTAAATAATAATACATCTAGAAAAACATTTTCATTGAAAATAACCATGAAAATTTATAAAGTAATAATGAAAACATTTTGAAAAAATTTTTCATTATAAAAAATTTAAAAACATATAACGAAATCTTAAAAATATTTTGAAAACAATTTTCATTGAAAACACTTTCAAAACATACATTGAAATCTGGAAAACATCTTGAAAAAAATTTCCTTCGAAAACAATTTGAAAAAATTATTAAAACATTTTTTTTAAAAACTTTTTTATAAAAATGGAATATCCATAATTTTGGGGAAAACTTTTCTTTAAAATTAAACCTAAAACTTATAAACGATTCTTCAAGGTAATGATGATCATGATGGTGGTAATGTCTATACATTCAAAAAATTATTTTTTTTCTATAAAACTTTTATAAATGATCATTGATAAAGAAACAAGAATATTCCATTTGAAACCATTCTTTAAAAATTTCAACCAAGGGAAAAATGAAATTTAAAAATCATAGGATAATTTTAGAACTTTTTTGAAAATATTTTTATAAAATATTGTTTTGAATGACCCTAGATTTTTGACCGAAAAGAAAAATAAAGTTTCATTTTTATAATATATTTTTATTAGTTATCATGATTACCATAGAGTGGATAAAATTTACCGTTATAGGAAAGTATCATGAATAACCAAATGAGAATAAAATTTGTGAGAGTTAATGATAGATTGATTATAACATTTATTCAATGGAATCAAAATCATAAACAAACCTAATAAACGATGAGATTATCACAATAAACTCTTACAACTTTGGTAACATTGAATTATATTCCCAATGAAATAATTAAATTAAATTAATATTAAAATATCAATACAGTAAGTATATGTATGAAATAAAATTTCAAAGAGATGTATATACACCTCTTAAAATAACGTATCCGCATAACATAACATGTGTTTCAAGGAAGTAAAATTAAGAAAACATTACCTTACCAATTTGGAGAATTTTGAAATGTAAACCCCATGAAAGAGAGATCATATTGTGGATATGTAAATACCCATAACATTATCTATAATAATCATATAATAAATTCATGGGAAGTATGTACAACACATGGTATAATTGGAATCCCCTTACAACTTGAGTAACAATTGAATCCTGATATCTCTAGATGAATAACATAAATTAAATGTTTTAATATAACTAAATAAATTAAATTATTGATATAAAATTTCATATAGAAGTATACACACAAAAAACAAGAATAAGTGGCATTTATAGCAAGTTTGTTATAGAAATAAAAGAGAGATAAGAAATACCTTACCATAAGTCTTTACATTCTTTGTGCATGTTAAAACATACTGTATAATAAATATAAGTTTATTATTAATTTACCAAATAACCATATTCTTACATTTCCTACAATATATCATTTTATTATTACTTTTTGTTACCCATTTACTAACAATTTCATGTAAAAGTTACATTTTAGGTAACAACCGCATTGTTTTTCATATATTTTTTGACTTGTTATTCCTGATCATATTACCTATATGTTTCTCCCATAACATGTTTCCATGATAAGAATCACTAATTACATATAGTTTCTATCGAATTTATTTATAGAACAAGAAACATCCAACGGTTCTTTATCCAAAGGGACCGACGTTCCAAAGGTACACATTTGTTAGGTTTGTACCTACTATACATATCAACTCAAATTGTTTGAGAGGATGGGAGTTTAGGATCATTAAAACCATTTAGGGTTGAATTATATCATACTCTATGAATATTTTATAAATTAAAGATACATTCATGAATCCTTATTAATTTACCAAGTAAAAAATTTGTTTCCCTTGAAATTTTCAATCAATTATTAGCTTGTGTTATGTTTTGAATCATCTGTATGTATTTGAGTTTTTTGCATTAATAAATATAGCCTTAATTATTAGAGGTTCTACATGAATGGAATCCTTTAATATACAATTCATAGATTCTTTTAACCGCTATGATGATAATACATATTTTAAGGCACTCAGTGGGGAACTCTGGTATTTATTGTCATCTTGGGAGGTAGAAGTTTGTTTTAATGTTGGGATAGTATCCATAAATGGTATACCTATGTATCATTATGAAAGGACTAAAAACCATCATAGTTTAGTTTCACTTAATGGGACACATCATACCTTTATTGCTCATATGATAAGGACCTAACCATATAGTTTAATGTCATGTGGTAAGGACATATAAGTGAAAGGTGTATAGTCATTAATTGATGAGGGACTTACGCCTATGTAGCCCAAGGAACCTAGAAAGAAAATGTGTTTAAAATTTGGACTATATCCTGTTGGGAATACGGAATCAGAAGAAATGGTTGATTTGGAATTTTGGGTTTAAACCTTAGGAAGGATTCCTATGTATCCCACACAGATAGAAATCAAAACCCATGTAGTTTAGTAAGCCTCGCTATGGTGTATGACCTTTTGAGAGATATAGGTAGAGGCTTACTCTAAAGGAGTATGCTCAGATTAATGGAATTAGGTTAGGATTCCTAAATAGTTTATCCAGTGAGCTCGGGCCCTGGGTAAAGGCTTCCTACGTATCCAAATTTTGGTGGGAATCAGAGTTCTTGTAGTTAAACTAGGTGGTGGACTGTGGGGATGTTATACTCATCACATACCTATAAGCCCTCTTGATTCATGATCGGTTTGAGAAACAAGAGGATGTAAAATATTCAACAAACCACACACTTTCTATTCAATTAATGGAAGAGGCAAGGGTCTACAACAAAAGAAGCCGAGGCCACGGTGGGTGAGGGTGCAGAGCAATGAACCATTCAATATGAAATTAAAGTGAAGGCCATTGGTTCCATATCGAATGACTTGGGGATTACTCCAGAAGGAATTCACTTTTTTGGATAGTTTGGGGCTTAATCTTAAATAGGATTCCAATTTTAGTTTCGTTGGGTCTTACTCATAAATAGGATTCCCATTTGAAGATTAGTTGGGGATTACTTCTTAGGAGGATTCCCATTTTCGGTTTAGTTAGGGATTACTTCTAAAGAGGATTCCAATTTGTGATTGGACCTGGAATAGGGGTCAGGTGATGAGTCTTGAGGAGTTTCTTGAAGAGTTTATTTACTCAATTTACTCGATGAATACAGGAAGATAATTTCAACTTGTGACATAATAAATGAACCAAGAGGAGTATGTTGACTCAAGGTATTTCAATGAGCATGGAGGATTATCCCAAATAATGGTATTCATATGGTTGAAAGTCGGGTCATATATGAATGAAATGAAAACATTCATCAACCCATATTGAAACACTCACAGTGCAACTGTCCATTTTTCCTAGGGGTCAGTGATGGAATCCAAGGTTCTCTGCACAGGTGCTACACATAGGCCCTTGGTATAGGTACTTACTGAAACTCCATGTGTTATATACCCTGATGGGACTTTGAACCACTCCCCCCTTTAATTCTATATTATCTTCTTTTTTGGGGAATTACTTGATATTTTTTAAGATCCTAGGAAAGGGGTATTTGCAACGGAAGCTTCGAGAGTTCTTCCAACTTTTTTCGACTTTGAAATGGGGAGCCCAAGGGTCCTATTTATAAGAAAGGAGGGGACCTGGTTCTAAGAAGGTTGTATGTGTAGGTCCTCAACATAGGTCCATCACGTATCAATTCGGCATAGTGTTGAAAAAATTATACTACTACATAGGTCCTCTGTGTAGGTCCTCGACGCAGGTGATAGAAATTCCTTTATAAAATTTATCTATCTTCTGAGTTCCATAACTTTTGATCCATAGGTCTGTTTGGGATCTGTGACTAGTAAAATCAATGCTCCTGAAAACATGTACATTTCTTGATATATGGAATACACCAATTTTATTTGGTTGAAATATAGAAATTTAAATTTAATCAATCCACACCTTTTAATCTTCGATTTTTGAAATCCACATCCAGCCTTTTGAGGGGGGGTCATTACATTTATCCCTAATTTGGGAGAATTATTTTTTATGATAGAAACCCAGACTGAATCTTCTTCTTTCATGGTGAAATATCTTTACTCATAATTGAAATTTTTTGTCTATGTGGGAGTCAAATCATTAATTTTGTAGAGAAGTGCATGAGTCGAATTTTGTGGTTTCAACAATAGATTATGATTTAATTATTTGAAGAATTTAAAACATTATATAATTATCATATATATTCAGTATAAATTTGTTTGTAAAATAATGAAATATAAAAATATTAAACTAAATAGACTATTTATGGAGATGGTTGGTTGTACGTACGCATGAACATTTTTTCCTTTTAATTTACATAATGAAAGAATGAACGTAAATGATAATTTTTTATATATACATATTTAATATTTAAAGTATAATTATTATGTCACATATATCATATAAATTTATTAAATATATCATTAATATATTCAATGTAAATTTTGAATGAATCAGATCACTTTGACGAGGTAGTAGTCCACACTTCCACAAATGATGTTATCATCTTCCCACAAAATGAATTGAATGAAAGTATGTGTTATATAATAATTATAGAATCATAAAGACATAATAAATATCATATATATAATATAAAAATAATATTCCCATCATTATTCCCAACATTAAGATGTGGAAATAGAAATATTTATTTCATTGGTTTGTGAGGTCGTAGCTCACCATAAACACGAACGATGATTGCATACCCCTTTTGATTGAAGTGTGTGTTAGTATAGGATATAATAATTAAATAAAAAATATCATTATATTTAGTATGAGGAGGTTATAATATAATCAAGGAATAATAAGTATTTAAGAAGTGTTAACAGAAATAAAAAAAATTCGTTGAAGGATGTTATTTCTTCTTTGGGTAACTCCTTTTAGTTTTTACCCAAGGGAATCAATGGATGGATTTGTGCCCAAATGTAGGATTATAGGTTGAGAGTATGGAATTTTGGAGCTTATTTTCTCATGTTTTTTACTAGAGAAAGGGATTTATAGGTGTTAAGAAGTGCGGGGGGGGGAGCGATGGTGAGTTGTCTTTTATTGTAAAGTAGTGGTATTTTTTAAATATAAAAAGGTAGACACTATTTAGATGTATCCCTTACATCACATCTCTCCAATAATGGTTCATTTTTTTATTAACATAGATGATATTGTAATTATATTTCCATAAAATGGTTTTTTGAAATGTTTGTAGGTTACTTGTCCCATTATGTTAAGGTTTAACCACTTAGTAAAAAAAAATTACCTTAATTTCTATAATTAAATTTAATTACATTAACTAATATTTTTGGAGAAAAAAATTATTCAAACAAAATGAAAAAATAAAATTATTATGATTAAATTTATGGAATCCATTTTTAAAAATTATAATAAAAAAAGTGAGAAAATTAATTTAAAATTAATCCCATATATGGATGAGAAACTAGGGTTTTAAAGTAAAAATGTTCAAAATTCTGATGTGTTTTTATATTTGATTTTAATGTGAAATTAATTCCATTGAAATAAAATCGATTAAAATATATATAATTCAACTAAAAATAATTTAAAACCAATTCAAAATATAATATAACTATATAAATAAATTAAACAAAAAAGTAGTTTTTAATTAAAAATCAATATTTTTAATTATTCATCGAAAAAAGAAAAATTTTAGAAAAATAAAAATAAATTAATCCTAGGTTAATTTAGATGTTATTATTTCATAAATAATGTTTATTTTTTAAAATATATTTTTAATAGTTTCAAAAATTATATTTAAAAAAGGTTCACTATTTTAAGGTGGTTAAATTATCTTTTAGAAAAATATATCTCTTTATGTGTAAAATTGGATTTATTACTAAATCTTGTATAAAAAACACATAAGATGAAAGTTATATATTTGATTAAAAATAATATATATATATATATATTAATTAAAAACATAATAAAATTTTCTTTAATTAATTTATTTAGGAAAAAAAATTAATTTCATAAATATAGATTTCAATCAAAAGATTTCCTATATTTTTAAAAGTGTTTTATTTTGTTTTCTATTTAATTTTTAACCTAATAATTCATCTTATATATATATGTAAAAAATATTTTCATAATTTAATTTATCATATTCATAACTTTCATTTCAATGGATAGGTGACAAATATAATATTATTTTAATAATAATATTAATTTTATATTTCAATTTTGTAAAACTAGGTCAAACGGGTAACCAAAGATATCGACAGACTTAATATTTTGTGAAACATAAGAAAAATATATCTTCTGGTGTAATATAATATAATTTATGTATTGTGTGTAGTGAATACATAACTTTTTGTTGCGTATAAATACAGAATAAATTGGTGTATTGTGCAATGCAATCCATCATAGAAATTTAATTTACTCAAAAATAGTAATTCAAAAAATCATGGGGTGTTACATTATAATCTTCTTAAAATGAATTTCTGCCTCGAATGTTTTTTGATTCATCAATTGATTAGTACATCAATGTTCGTTTCATATAAACCCACGTCGTAAAAATAAATACTTAAATTCCCTTAAGAAAATGGATGATTTGAAACATAAACATTACCCAAATTTACTCATAACTATGTTTCCACATAGAATAACATAGGTGGGATGTGAAACAATAGACATAGAATAAAAGAGTAAAAAATTATCTAGAGTTTTAGGGATCGTTGATCATAAGAAAGTGAGTGATCAAGATAAAGTTAAAACTCACAATACCATAAAGCATATAGGCATGAAGAAGGTCTTTAGTATCATCAAAATGATGATAGAAGGAAAACCTTTTACATCACTATCATTTTACAAACGTGGATGGATTATTCAGAAGAATATGTACGTACTTCACTTCAATCCATTTTATATGCACAATCTCACCCTTTTTCTAGGCCTTGATTAATTTTAACTTCATTTCATACTCTTAGAAATGAATATAAATTTTTCATTAAATAAGAACTTACAGACCATGAGATCTATAAATAGAATGATATGTTATTCCATCTATCAATAGTTATCAATATAGAATAATTGTTATCATATTTTATCCAGTATTCTTAAGTCATCATATGGTGATATAATACCTTAAATCTCTAAAACGTCATGAAAATTTTAACATAAACAATCCCAAATGGTTAACCTTGTAACACTTCTAAAAGTTGAAAATACAAAACATTATAAATAATGTCACTATGCTTAATGGTGATCCCCTATTTATAGTAAAATTGATTTTTTTTGTCACATACCAAACATGTGAATACCATCATCATGAATTCTCTTGAATCATGGTAATAACTTGAATTTCAATGAGACGTTACAAAAAATTTGAATTCATTATTATTCCAAAGATTTTTGGATATATTCTGTAAGTCTAAAAAAGTTTATAAACCTTATCTAAGATTACATAGACCACATTTTTTGAAAATAAATAATCACTTACAAGGTAATCAGTACCATCCGATTTACTTATTCATATCGAACATATATATATATCGAAACAAAATTATCCCATAATTTGGAACATATTAAGGGTTATATTTCCCTTAATATTTTGTTTCCCATGAATATCACATTTCCATTAGCTCACTTTGCATCTCCATTGGAACCTATAAATATATTATTATAAATAAATCATATAAAACATTAACTAAATAATCGTTATATATTTCTCACTTCATACTGATTGAATACAAATTCATAAACACATTGAATATTCAACTTCACCCCAGTGTCATTAACAAGGATACCACATACTATTACTTAGTACCTATTTCATTTAAAATTTCACATGTAGTCTTATAATCATGAGACATACAACCATTAATCATACCACCTTGTTGATTATTTTTGGGAGCTTTCCCCTTTGGACATCAATTTACACAATGCCCAATCATTCCACATTAAAATATTTCAACCATCGATAATATATTATGGAGGAAATTATCATTATTATTTAAGATAACCAAACTTTTCTTTTTTCCATGTGTAGTTACTTTCTTTGTGTAATTTTTTCAACGTCAAAACACTTTCTCATTCCTCTAAGACATTCACTTGGGTGTTTTTTTCCAAAATCTTGACATGAAAAAAATTAATTATTTCTTCTTCCATTGTCTCCATTACCAAATTACTCAAAAAACACCTAAATTTCCTTCTTTGGTGAGTATGATACTTGATTAAGTTAAATTTTGTTAATCATATTCTGTGAAAACTAAATAGGCATTATCACAACATCCTTCACTCCAGTGATCATCACATTTTACTAATCTTAAGAAAATAGTTTGTCACATTTGATATAAAACAAGTTACTTCTAGTTCCTTCCATTTATTAAACCATAAATCATCATTTTAGAATCACTTATCATAGTTTAAGACCACGTAACCATTAAAAATAACTTATTGGATGTCAAAATTATGACACATTCCTTTAAATTTTGGAAACATTTAGTTTATCTATAGGGAAATCTCTAAAAATATCATCTGAAATATCCCTAGGGATCACACTAATTTTTTCCCACCATAGTTTCAAAATGATGAATAAAAATTTCTATTGATAATATCTATGGAAACCCTATCTTAATATATAATCATATTACATAATTTTAGATGAATTTTATGCACATTAAAAAATTACATTTTAGGGATGGTAATTTTTTACTATCTTTGGAAACATAGAACACATTCTTCTAATTAGGTAAAATTCACATCTCCTATAATAATCTTACAAATTAATACTACTACTTAAAACCATTCTCTATAACCTAGGGAAAGTAAACATGACCAATGGGTTATCTAAGATGCCCATTAAGGGTAAAAAAGGAGATATGTAATAAAAATCATTAGAATAAGAGTATGAGAACATAAGAATAAAATTTTAATATCATACATTGAATATCAAGGATTATATAAATTTTTCATGACCTCAAAATTGGATGTTCATAAGTTATGAAAAATAAGTGAATAAAGATAAAAATTGGTCTGAGCATAAACTAGGATTAAGATATAAAATTTGTGGTAAATACATAAAAATATAAAATGATTCCTTATAATCCAAGAATTATTTGAAAAACATATCAATGATCTTCATGGGGGTAAATCTACTATCCAAGAAACAAAATCATCCCTAGTCACATCCCTTTCCTTACAGTGGAATTGGTTCACTCCCCAAACCATCTTAGTAGTCAAGGTTCACTCCCAAGACTATCTTAGTTGTCAACATTCACTTCCAAGACCATCATAGCAGAAAACGTACAATATATGAAATGTGATCACTCCCAATTATGACCATTCCAATGTCATGAGAAATAAAACTGTACCCAATTCTTTTTATGGAAATATATGTCCCACCCATATCATAATGAAATCATATATACATGTTCCACAATATAATAAAACATTCATCATATCATGACCCATTAAATGAAATGAGTTTCATAAAAAACATATCATAATCTATGAAATTAAATGGGTGTTATAAACATTATATCATATCATAAGCTATTCAAAAGATTCATGTTTCACAATAATTTCATCATTGAATAACCTAAGAATGGAAGAATGTTTCAAAAAAAATTTATCATGATATAATCCATGGACAAGAAACTAGTTTCATAAACTACTTTTCATCTTAAAAATTATAAATTAAATAAAAAAATAAGAATGGTTTCATTGTAACATATGCATAATAAATCATAAACTATATCAATGTGTGACATTTTATATGGAGAAGGATTTTGAGAGATCACTTTGAACATTCCTAATGGAAAATAACCCTTCTTTGAAAAGAACTTTTAAAAAAGCATGAGACATTTTCAAAACCATTTACATTAAAAAAACTCTGAAAAATTGATAAATAAAACTTAACATTTAATAAATTTTTGAGGAAAATATATTTTCTTCTTTGTAAAAATATTTTTAATACATAGAACATTTTTGAAAATTGGTTCTTTAAAAATAACATTAATAAATGCTAAAGGAATGATTTAAACATTTCAAGAACCATTTTCATTAAAAATAAATTTAAAAATTAAAAATAAATCTTGAATTTTTTTTGAAAAAAAATTTCTTTGAAAAAACATAAAAAAACATATAAATAAATATTGAATATATTTTTAAAACTGTTTTCTTTTAAAACACTTTGAAAAAATGTAAAGCTATCTTGAAAAAAATTTAAAATCATTTTCATAGAAAAAAACATTAAATTTCTATAATTTTAGGGAAATATTTTCTCCAAAAAAACCATAACAACCAGAAAAAGATGATTCATGTAAATAATGGTCATGAAAACCATAAATGTTTACATTCCAAAAATTCATTCATCACTAAAACAAATTCATAAAAGTGCCTTGATCCGAAAATTAAAAGAAGATTCATTTAAAAAAATTAAGTAGGTAAAAGAATTTAATATGTTATTTAAAAATCATAATATTATATTAAAAAGATTGAAGTTATTTTTAGAGAACCTAATTTTAAGTGAACACTTATTTCTAATCGAAAATTGATAAAAATTCAGATTTTCATAAAAACGTTAATTAATTTTCTTAAGTACCATAGAGTGGAAAATGGTAACACTACATGATTATATAATTAATAACTCAAGGACAAGGAAATTTATAAGAGTTCATGAAATATGGATCATAAAATTTCATCAATGGAAGTATAATATTAAACAATCCCAATCAACAATGAGATTATAACAGTAAACTATTACTACTTTGGTAACTTTGAATTATGATCCTCAAGAAAAAATTTAATTAATTGAAGCTTAAAATATTATTATAATTATATGGTTCATGATATATTATGTAAAGTGGTAGCAAATACACATCATAAGATAATATAGGTGCATAACCTAACATGTGTCTTAAATAAAAAAATTTGAGAAACAATTACGTTAATGATTTGGTAACATTTAAAATATAACCCCATGAATGAGAGATAATAAATTGGATATTTAAATACCCATAAATTTAAGTGTAATAATCATCAAATACATTAATGTGAAGTATATACACCAAAAAAATTAATGATTTTGGAATATTACCTAAGTCTAGAAAAAATAAAAGTGAAATAAGAAATTTCATTACAACTTGAGTAAGTTTTGGATCATCAGTTCATTAAAATAATAAAATAAATTAAAAATTTTAATATCATGAAACAAATTTTATTCATGATAAAATATTTCATAATTATACACACCAGACAAAAATACTATGTGGTGAATATAGAATATGTCTCATAGAAGTAAAATTGAGATGAGAAATCCCTTGTCTTTAGTCCTGACTCTATTATAACATGTTAAAACTTATTATATAATAAATATAAGTTTATGATAAATATAAAAAAGAAAAATATTGTAACATTTCATACCTTATATTATTTTATTATGACATTATATTTCCCGTTTATTAACATATTAATTTTAAAGTTATATTTTAGGTAATAATTGCTTTTCTTTTCGTATATGTTTTGACATGTCATTTTTATCCTATTACATATATTATGTTTCTATAATTTGATGAATTTAAAAAATTATATAAATATAATATATATTTAGTATATATTTATTTATAATAATCTATAAGATATAGAAATATTAAATACAATACACTATTCCTGGAAACAGTAGGTTATACATACGCATGAACACTATTTTTATTTTATTTTCATATTGAAAGAATGAAAGGAATTGAAATATATGTATATGTAAATATAAATTATCATTACATTTGAATTATTATTTCATATATATCATATAAATTTATTCAAAAAATCTTAAATATATTCCATGTAACGTGTGACAAAATCACATCTCTTTGAGGAGGCGGTAGTCCAAATGTCTACAAACAAAGTTATCATATTCCCAAAATATGAAAATCATGAAGGTATGTGTTATGTAATAATTAAATAAGCATAAATACATCATAAATATCATATAAAAACATTAATTCCATCATTATTCTCAACCTTTAAAGGTGGTAATGGAAGAATGAACAACATCAGTTCATGCGGTTATAGTCCCCCATACATATGAATGATCATTGAATATCCCATTTGATGGAAGTGTGTGATATTATAGGTTATACCCTTAATATAAAAACATCTCAGTATATACGGGATACCGATGTTATTATATAATCATGGAATAAGAATAATCATGTGTTTGGGTAAGATTTCCAGACCTACCTCTCCATTTCCAGAACCCATCAATTTTTTGAATACTAGGAAATTTGGATGGTAGATACCTATGTTCAGATAGCTGGATGTTAGTGGGTTTTCATCCTATATCCCCTCGAGTATTTATTGAGGTGGATGTTTAAAAGGATCCCAAAGAGTGGTTCTGGCTTTCTGTTGGAGAATAATTCCTCTTGAAACAAAGTGTCATGTTTGAATCGTGGCCTGCTTTCTGCCTAGGGTGCCATAGATTTGGACATTTGGTCTCTATTTGTAGTCATGGGAACAGGGTTAGACAGGTTGAGACTAGTGAATCTGAGGGGAATGTGGTGCTGATTGACCTTGTTATGAACTAGATGATGCAGGATATTAATGGCATGGTCAAGCAAGTGGAGGCGTGCGAGGGTACTCTAGAGGTGGTGGCTCTCGCCAGCCCGGGTTCGGAGGACAGTGTTAAGGAGGATCAACTATGGAATTTCTTTCCCCATCTAGTGCTAGTGAAATGTGTGAATCCAAAGGAGGCTGATACGTGGGTTTTTGATGTGTTTTCCCATCTAAAGCAGGACTTGGGAATTCATGAGACAACTATGGATGATCTCATAGCTGAGATCTTGTTAGTGAGTGGTGGTCAATGTCCCGGGGCTCGGGGTTGTGAGGACACGAGCCTGCAACCTCAGTTTATGGGAAGAGGATATGAATAGTCCATATGACTGGAGTTTATATATGGGAAACCTTCCTCTCAGCAGTAACCAGCTCTCAAAGTGGACAGGGAGGGCTGAATGGTGAGAATGTCTTGAGACCCTTAGACCCAAACATCCTCGGAACCATCCTCGAAGGTCTTAGGAAAGCTGGGGATGGGGGGAAGGAATCTATTTAGGGGAATAAATTTGGTAAGGTGTCTCTAGGCATGCATATGGCCCACAATGCCAGAGTGGTAATAGAGTTGGGGAACCGTTTTCATAGTATGGAGGTCTAAAATCCACCAGTATCTCATGAGGATGTGTCTTCTTATGATGATGATAGTTACATTCACCCCTCAGTGGATATATCAGACAAAATTCAAGGTAAAGGACCACACAAACCTAGAATTAAGAAGGGGGAAATGGCATTCTTGACTCAGGAAAATGCATTATGGCTTAGGTGAAAAACCTAAGGGACACAAGGACTACTCATACTTTCCAAAACCAATGGAGAATCGGTCAGCTAATAAGGGTAGAATAATGGATGGTAAAGATGTTCAGAATGGATAATATGAATAATCAAGAAAGAATTAAAGAGAAAGGGAAGAAGAAGATAGGAGTTCTTGAAACTTATCTCGCACTTCAAGGAAGAAATGATTGAAACTTGTCTCCAGCCCAATTTCGTAGAAGACAAGATCAAAAAAAATTATTATAGTCGATTTAAAGTTGATTATAACGAGGTGCAAGAAGTGTGTATAGGAAAACAAGACCGAATATTAGATCAGGGATTCAATCAGAGAAAAATCAACAGAGAGGAATTTACTCAGACAATGGAAATGATGATCACTCACCTTGAAGAAATAATCAGAGAGGATCTGAAAACCCAGGTTAGCACGCTGCACTAGGATATTTATATATTTTCTGAGTCATGTAATCTTAGTCTGGCATTTAATAATTTTGTTAGTTCTTTCAATATGTAGTGATTTTTTGTTGATGAACATTGGTTGACCATTTTTCTTTAAAATGGATTTTATTAATAAAATTTTTTAATTTGGAGGAAGGATGTTAACTCTTTTTGGGTTAGGCCTTTTGGATTGAACCAAAGGGATTCCTTGGTTGGATTTACAAGAAATGTGAGGACACTAGGTGGATATGAAGGAATTTAGGAACATATTTGGGAAGATTTAGGATGAGAAAAAGGGATTAACAGGCTTAAAGTAGTGACTGGAGTGGGTGAGTTTTCTTTTATATCAGTTGAGAAGTGACATAATTATAAATATTTAAAGGTAAAATCAATTGAGAGGTATCCCTCATATCATGTGTCCCCATAAAAGTTCAATTTTATATATAAGGTAAAATATTATCAATATATTTCCATACAATTTATTTTGTTCACGTTTCTAGGTTATCCATCCCCTTAAGATAATTTTTAACCACAAAGTGAAATAATTTTTACCTTAATCATTTTAATTAATTTTAATTACTTTCACAAATATTATTAGTAAAAAAATTACTATACAAGAAATTATAAATTGTTCTAATTCAAAATATATATTCATCTTTTCTAATTTCTCATTATACAAGTGGCCGAAATTAATTTAAACTTAATCCTAAAGATAGGATGAGAAAGCGGGTCTTTAATGTAAAAATATTTAAATATTGAAATGTTATTATATTCATGTTCAATGTAAAATTTATTCTAATGACCCCTAATTGATGAAAACATTTATAATTAATCTAACTATACTTTAAACCAATATAAAAATGATTAAATGATATAAATAAAGAGAAAATTAGTTTTCAATTAAAATTCAGTATTTTTATCCGTTGATAAGAGAATGAAACATGTTAGAAAAATATAAAAAATTCACCTTCAGAAAATTTTAACAATCCACTTGTAAAAATGAATTTTACTATCTCAAATAATTTTTTTAAAAAGTTCCAAAAAATTTATTTAAAATTGGTTCCAAATTAAAAGGCAATAAAAATATCTTTTAGAAAAATAAATCTCTATACATGTAAAATTGGATTTATTTCTATCTATTGTCTAAAAAAATATGATAAATGTAAAATAGTTTGTTGAATATAAAAATATATATTAAAAAAATTATATATAAAATACGTTGAAATTAATTTATTGAGGTAAAACTTTTTTGATTGTGCAAATATATTTTTCCAGCAAAAGATATACTATATTTTCAAAAGGGTTTGATTTTTATTTCTAGTTAATTGGTCACCGAATAATTCATCTTATATATATATTTAAACAATATTTTCATAATTTAATTAATCATATTCATAACCTATATTCCAATGTATCGGTGAAAACTATGATATTATTTTAAAAATAATATTAGTAGTATATTATATTTTACTAAAACTAGGTCTTGCGTGCAACACATGATATTGAAGAAACATGGTATTATGAAAAACACAAGACATATATAGGGTTTTTTGTAATCCAATATAATATAAGTGTTGCATATAGTGCAAATTTAACTTGTTGTTTTTTTTAAATAATACATAACTTGCTGAAGCGTGAAATGCATGCCATTAAAAAAATAAAATTTATTCTAAAAAAAAATTCAATAAATCTCATGGTGTTATAGTTATATAGGGCATTATAACAATGAGCATTACTGAGGTATGTCATTTCATTGGTTTGGTAGGATACTATGAGTGATTCTTTCTAAATTTTTTACACAACAAAAAAACTTATATGTAAAGGGCTATTTTTGTTTAGATAAATGATTGTGAAGAATGTTTTAATGAACTAATGAGATGGTTTTTAACTTCTATGATTTTAATCCAATAATTTGGAAACTATGGGTTTGTGATATATAGTGATGAATATAAGAGGGGAATGGGATGTTTCCTAATATAGAATGATAATGATATTGTGTATGAATCAAGACAATTGAAGACCCATGAATAGAACTATACTACCCAAGATATTTTATTGGAACTGTAATATTTTATTTAAAGATATGTGGACATTATCTCTATAGTATAATTTGTGAGAGATACACATACAATAAGATAAATAAATATATCTTTTCAAAAATAGTGTCCAACATGAGGTAAGGGTTATTTCTTGAGAGACTTGAGGATTGTGATTTCCAAATACACTACCATGAAGGGAAATCAAATAATATTGTAGATGCATTTTGTATGAAAGATCATGGAATTATAACCATAATGAGTATTAAAGGGGTTTTTATGTTCATGGATCAAGTAAATAAGGACATGAGAATTATTAATAAAGGGAAGGAATCAATAATTTTTTAAATTATTTTGAAACCCTATTTATTATAAAAGATAAAATGTTCTCAATATGATTATGAAAACATCTAGAAGAAAAGTAATGTTGTGAATAATGGGAAATTAGTAGACATATTTTTGCAGATGGTGTTCTAAAATTTGGAAATAGATTATGTGTGACATCTATAATTTATCTAAAAATAGAATTATCAAAAGATTCTCATTGCTAAAATTCTTCTATAAACAATGTCACCATAACTATGTATTGTGATTGGAGGTAACATTTATAATGGGATATCATGAAGTTAGAAATTGATGATTAGGTGTCCAAATGTTGGGTTTTCCAACAAGTGAAAGGTGTGAGACAACATCCTTGAGGATCCAAGCAACCTATTCCAACTATTTTGGTTAAATGGGATAAAATTGTTGTGGACTTTGTTATAAGACAACAAAAGACTCATAGAATGAATAATGAAATATGGGTTATCATTTATCTCTTTACCAAATAAAACCATTTTTTCAATATAAGAGTGGACATAACTATTGAATGCATCTAAAGTATCTATATTGATGATGTTGTAAGACATAATGGTGCACCACCTTCAATAATCTCTGATCTTGACCACCATTTTACACCAAAATTCTTAAAGAGACCTGAGAGGGATCATGGTAATGAGATTCATTTGAGTACTTCCTAGAACCATAAAATTGATGTATTGCACCAAAATAGTATATAAGAAATTTATAACATGTTTAGGTCATTATCAAATGAAATTAATGGTTTCTGGGATCGGTATTTACCACTGGTATAGTTTTTCTATAATAATATTTTCCATTCTAGAATTTAAATAGCACCATATGAAGCATTGTATGGAAACAAATATCACACTCAAACATGGTGGGATGAAGTTGTTGAATGGAAACTCATAAGCCAATTTTTTTTCAAGAGAAAACAATTAAGTTAAAGGTTGTTGGGGCTCACATTAAGAAATCTCAAAGTAGGAAAAAGTGGAATGCCAATAATGAGAGGATGTATATGGAATTCCTAGTAGGAGATCATGTTTTCTTAATAGTGTCTCTATGGAAGGGTGTTATATAGTTTAGTAAGAAAGGGAAACTGGGCCCTTGGTACATCAAATCCATTAAAATTTCAGAACTAATTGTATTTTATACTTATCATTAGGAAATGCTGCCAAATATCTCAAAAGTACATGATATGTTCTACATATCATTACAAAGGAAGTATATTCCAAACCCAACACATGTTCTCACTTCTGATAAAATAAATTTGTAACCTAATATATCTTTTTATGAAGAACCAATTAGGATTATTCATACAACAGATCGGTTATTGAGGAATCAGATGACTCATCTGTTAAAGGTACTATCGAGAAATCACTAAATAGAGGAAGCAACATGAGAACTAGTGGATATTATGAAGAAGAACAAATAATTTATGTTTTGAGGATAATATCAATGAAATTTTAAGGAATTTTTTTTTATGATGTTTGAATTTAACACCAAAATACATTACAAGATATTTATTTTAGTACATATTTAATATTGTCGACAGATTTTGATTCACACAACACCAGGTTTAAACGATACATGATACTCTATTTTAACCTTATTGTTAAATTGGTGGTTATGAATAGAAATAACTAAAGTATTGAAATTTAATGTTTTTACACATATATGATATATTTTAAATGGTTATCTACTTATTATAAATAAAACAATGATCATATTAAGGAAAAAGATTTATTTTTCTTCTAAAAACTTTTTTTTCAAAAAGACAAATTATTCATGCTTTAAACAAATAATTTGAAATTATTTTTTTAACTATTTTAAAATTTTTATTTTAAAAATTAATTTTAATTTTATAAATAATCATGTAATAATTATCTTAGGTTTAATTTTTAGTATTTTCTAAAATATTTCATTTTTCAATTAATTGTGAAAATTATTGAATTTTAATTGAAACCTACATTCTAGTTTAAATTATTTATAATGATAACTTATATTTTTAATTAGTTCAAATTTAAAATTAGTTCAATTATATAACAATTATTTAAATTTATTTTAATATAGTCATTCTCATATTGAATTTAGATATAAAAACATATAATCATTTGAACCATTTTCTCTTTGAAATCATAATTTCTCATCACTTCTTTAAGATTAATTTTAAATTTCAATTTTCCACATATGATGAATGAATATAGAAAAATGAATCATATATTTTGAATTAGACTAAATTTTAATTTGAAATATAGTAAATTTAGTTTTTGAAAAAAAAATAGAGAAAACAGTAAAATAAAATCTAACATGATTAATGTAAAAATGAATTTAATGTGAGATCAAAATAAAAGGAATGGTCATACAATGACATAGAGACTTGTAAAAATATTTTAATATAGAAATATTTCCTTATTACACTTCCAAAGTACAAATATATGTCCATCTAAAAGCATTTTTCTTGTAAAATAATTAAATATTTATGATTATTTTTGAAAATTTCCATGTAATTTTCTGAGAGGATTCCCATTCCATAAGTATAAAAGGGAACACCTTCTCCTCGTTTATTCACAAATATCAATATATTTCGAACATAAAACCCCAAAAGAATTATGTTCCCAAAATCCAGAGTTATATTCAATAACTTCTGGTCTTCCCAAAAGACCAACCCTAGGGTCTTTAAGAGGAGATATGATGGAGGTTTCTCTTAGAGAAGGTGGTTATCCTAACAAAGATCATTCATTTTATTTATTTTTTCCCACGATAAATTATGTATTAACACACCCAATATAATAAAAATTATCCATTATATACTGAGATGTTATTATGTTTATGGAATAATAATTATCCATCTATACACCCATAAAATGGTTTATAAAATCAAAATTCATATGTATGGAAAACCACGGCCAAACGAACCGATGACATTCATTTTTCCATTACCACCTATCATGGATGGATATAATGATGGTATTACCACATGTATATCATATTTATAATATAATTCTATAATTTCAATATTACATATACTTTTTACATTCCATTCCATTTTAAATACAATAACTTCTCTTGTGTGTATGACGGACTATCGCGTCGTGAAGCGATTTTATTTCTTTCAATTATGTATTAAATGGAATGTAATAAGGATAAAATTAATGAATATGTGTTAATATATTTATTGTATAAATTTAATATATCTGCCACTTTGTAACCTTTTCTCTCATTAAGCGATTTATATCGTCGATTGTGCGTACGTACTACACATTATCTCCGCAAAGCAATGTGATTTATTTTCCATGTTCAAATTTAATAAATGGTTATAATAATGTATCTAATTATTAAATATGATATTAATAAAAATAATATTATTCCATATATTATATATATATATATATATGAAAATTAATAGAAATTTTCACTAAAAAATGCATCTGAGAAAATAAGGAAATTGACACTTGAAATAATGAAATATTATTAACAAAAGAGTTGTAAAATGTAATAATAGGATAAAATATGATATTATAAATATGAATATTTTCATAAAAAAATTAATAACATTATTAAACCCAATATAAATGATTTTAAAGCATGGTCAACTAAAGGCAACTGTGAGGTAAGGGACTTCATCTTAATTCACCTTTATTGAGGAATATAGTAATGTTATGCACGTAAGTTCATTTATATGGTGTATATACTACCACTTTCAAAAGAAATATCCTGAATAATTCATACTTCATTGTATTTTATGTTCCAATTTGACTTATTTCATCTAAGTGGATTTGGATTTAATAATACAAAGTGGCAAGGGAATTTATCTCAATTTCCATTAATTGAAGAATATTGTAATATTATGAACCTAATTTAATCTACATAGTGTATATACTTCCACGTTCACATGTAACATTGTGATTAATTCATATTTCTTATTAATTTATTTTTAAATTTTTATTATCTCATAAAATTGGATATATATTTAATATTACTATGTAGTAAGGTGCTTCGTCTAAATATCCCTTCATTGAGAAATATTTTAATTTTATGCACATAATTTCATTTTTATGGCATATATACATTCAATTTGATGTGTAATATCATGGTTCATTTGAAATTACTTTTATTTTAAGGCTAAATTTTAATTATTTCATCCTTGTGGATATTTATTGAAAATTTCAAACTGTTAAAGTTATTATAAAATTACATTTTTATAATGATGATAAACCATGTTGTGTGAAATTATTAATATCTTACGTGGGGAAAAGAATTTTCAGAAAAATTGTGATAAATTTGTTAAGGGCCTCAAATTCTAACATCTTGTTATATTTAATTGAATATTTTTAGTGTTTGATACTAAGTTATTGTGAGATAATGAGACCAGTAAAACTCGGAAAAGACTGAATAAAAATATTAATTTTATTTTATTAAGCACATACAATTTATTTAAAATAAAATAATAACTCCAAAATAGTGTGTCATATGAGAAATATGAGACCCCCTTTATGTCTAAAATGTGGTTTTTACATAAGGATTCCTATATCATTTCAAGGTGCAAGATTTTTGGATGCCTCACTCATGAGATAATGTTATTAAAAAGTATTTAATATATCAGTTTATTGAAAATAATTAAATATCTCCCAAATAGTGCGTCATATAAGAAATCTAAGACCATAGTTAGGTCTGAGACATCGTTTTTACCCTATAATTGGTATAAAATTTGAAGGAATAAGATTTTTGGTTGAATCTCTTGGGATAAAATCCTTTTTATTTTTAATTATTTATTTACTACAATTTTTAAAAAAATAAATCATTAATATCTCTCAAAAGATTCATCATTTGGGAAATTTAAGACCACCATTTGGTTTGTAATGGGTGTTTTACTATAGGTGGGTCATAAAATTCACAAGAAATAGGTGTTTGGTTTTATTTATTTATTATGATAAATAATTGATTTTAATTAATAAAATAATCATTTATTTATTTTGTTTTAACTTTTCCTCTCTATCACATGAAAACACTATTATTGACCAATAGATTGATCCAAAACCTTCATGTTTCAATGATTTTAATCTGTTTCAGTTTATAACACATTAATAACGAAAAAATAATAACATCTTTATCAATTCTCTGGTTAAATAGTGATCAAAACGGGTGTTTTAAAATGGGTTTAGGGGTGAAGCGTTTTTAGGGTTCTCAATTTTTCTGAACGCCTTTATATTCTATGTTTGTCAATTCAAATGTGTCTGGATGATCCTGAAACAACTCTAATTTTTTTAATATAACTCCATTTATCAAGTATGGGCTTCTTAACTAGTTCTAGGAGCAACTGAAACATGTTATTTTTCCTCTATGTTGTGCACTACCTAGGTTAATATATGTCTTTTTTGTTTTTTTGTTTTTTCATTTCTTATTAAAAAATTATGAAAAAAAATCAATTCTAATTTAAAATTAATAGAAAAATATAAATTATCAATGAATAATTCTATTATTATAAATATGGTCTTTTATGTCAAGTGAAATTATAATAAAAATTATCATTTGATAATTTTTCACAATTATCAAAGATAATTGCATAAGATTAAAATTATAATTGAACATGATTATCACCTAATAAATTTAGAAATTTATTAATTGATAAACACATTATCAAAGGATAATTTACAAATCATAATTGGATAATTTGTTAAATACTTTTATAGATGGATAATTTGTAAAAGAAATAATTATATAAAAATTGTAAAATTGTCAAGGAATAATTATAAGAGACATGTCTTTTGGAAAATATTATCAACCTTTTCAAAATATTATTACGCAAATTATCAGAGATAATTTTTAAGAATTATTAATGTATAATTTCACTAAATTATCAAAGGATAAATGTAGAAAGAAATTATCATAAGATAATTTAAAAAATATAATTTGTAAAGGAGTAATTGTTGGAATATAATTATATAATTTATTAATGGATAGTTATAAGGTAATTATCATTTTATATATATTATAGAAATTATCAAGGGGTAATCACATTTTTATATCAAAGTATAATTATCATATTTTTCAAATGATAATATCATAGAATTATCAATGATGATCCCCCAAGATTATCAACTAGAATTTTTAAATTAAATTATCAAATGTTGTTTATCATTTTATCAGAAGTAATATTTTTAATATTTAATTTCATATTATCCATTAGAGATAAAATTTTGTTGAATAAAATATTTTAATCGATAATTTGGGAAATTATATAAGAGAAATAATGTATCATCACACGTGTTATTTTATATTCTTTTGAAAAAAATAGTATTTTTTCTATTAACCCTTGATGAACATCGACCATTAGTGTGTCGAAGAATATACTAAAAAGGCTATTATGTGGTGTATTTAACCACATAGGGTAGTTTGTCTTTACCGCTGATAGAGATGACCTAGAGTTATGTGGTTCTATCCCAATTAACATAATTTATTACCCTTTTATTTAATGATTTGTTCCAATTTCTCAATCTTTCTTCCAATCAATTTGAGAAAAACCAATTTTAGTGATCGGTTGATTTGGAAATGGTTTTGGCATGAAAATTGGGGAAACGCCTAATTCCATTGAATTGGGGTGTGATTGTGGAAATTAGTTAATTTAAATTATTTAATTTAAATTATGTATTTGAGCGAATTGAGTTCAATTAAATTGTTGAATTAATTTACGGCCATGAATTGTGGAATAATGGAATTAGTTTTGAATGAATTTCAAACTTGTAAAAATGGCATAAAATATTATGATATAAACCTAGTGGTTTTATCTTAGAAAGATCCATGTTATTGTTTAAAACCTATATTGGTTTTAAAAAGAAAATAGGCAGTGGAATGGATGAATGAGATTAATTTTATTTTAAGGAGTCTTAAAAAAATTTCCCATCATTGATTATGTAAAATCACATGCAAGCCTAAGGTAGTTGGTGAGTTATTTGTACACTCTCTATGATATTAAAACATTCTAAAACACACATGTATTGGGTCACAAATCTTAGGCGATGGGGAAAAGTTCTCTTTATCTAGTGACCAGAGGACCTATGTGTACACATACTATTGTGATCACTTAGAGAGTTCGGAATACTGTAGTTGGAAATACAATCATACCTATTTGGAAGATGTCCATGTTTATCACTTATTTCATTTTATAAGAGATATGAATGTATTATTATGTAGATAAATCTATTTTACATGCCCTCTATGAGTTTCTATAAACTATTTTATATAAAATTTATTATTTAAGACATTATTATTAGAAATATTCCTTTATTTTAAAGTAAATCCAATTTTTTTAAAGTATTTTTCATCATTTGAGTTGTATAACATGATTTATTTAAATATTCATTAATTTAAAAAACTTGATTATCTTTAAAATTGAATTCACTCTTTTGGGAGATCTTATATTGGCATCTGTTTTGGAGTCTTTGGTGAGACCCTACTGGTATTTTCAGATGATACCCTTCTTGTGCATTCACGTGTTTGTATATTTTCTTCTTCTAGGTTCTAGTAAATGTAAATTATCTCTTGGAGGAGGATTAAACTATTGAAAATTAGCATGGTGAGTTATTTCTATTCGGACTTGGTTTGTATTACTTTGGGATTGTTTTCCCTATTTTATTCTGGTAAATTACTCTAAATGGAGTTTATTTTGATGTTAATATTGTTTTCTTGATTTATTTCCATGTTGTTACTGGAAAATCATTATGATTCTTAGATTTTATGGTGCTAGGTGCTAGTCAAAAACCAATAGGGATCAGAAAAGACATCTTGGTTATGTTAGGGATGGCTCATTTATCGTGTTACCAAGGTACCAAATCTAGTTAGTGACAAAGTGGTATCAAATACAGGTTGAGATTTTTTTACTTGAAGTCAGTATGCATTTTGAAATATTTTAGGGACTTAAAAGGTCATTGTGATTGAGTTCCTAGACAGATCTCACTATAATGAATCTTATATTTATATGGTGGTTAGGTAAAGAAGTTTTGTGGATTAGTTCTAATATATTCCCTATTTTAATTTGGATTGAGTGAAATAAAAATCTTGTATGTTCTACCGGTTGAGATTATGTTTCCCTTATTGCTTTATAAAAGCCTTATCTAATGTCTTCATTGTTTTCTTCTAATGTTGTGTAGCATCTTGCCTCTGATAAGATGTTATAATTGGATCCAATATATTGATGCTACAGAACCTCAGTGAGCGAGTCCTCTAGTTGACTCGAGTCTAGTTAAGGTGATTGTGAGCACTATCCGAGCATTGGGAAAAGAACCACCTCTAGTCCCCATTCATGCCCTAGCTATAGAACCTATGGGGGATGCTATTAAAAATCGTTCTAAATAGTTCCTTCACCAGAAACCACAAGTTTTTTAAGGTTTTACTAATCCTAAAATTTTTTGAGGAATGGTTGGGTAGGATAGAACATTTATTTCACTTCATCGAGACCCTGGGCAAGATCAAGGTGAACTGTTCCACCTTCGTGCAGGAGGAACAGAGAAGAAGATGGTGGGACACAATGGTGATAGATAAGAAACATGAGGTCTTAGATTGGAAGGATTTAATGGTTCTTTACATAGACCAGTTATATCCATAGTCAATAGTGTTAAACAATGATGTGGAGTATTTCAAGATTGAGTAGGCCAACAAAACCATGACTGATTATTAAAATCATTTTTCTAAGATTTTATAGTTTTTGGATGAGATTATATCTAATGAGTGGATTAAGGGTTGATAATTTGAGTTAGGACTTCAATCAGATATCTATTCTCAGGTTTTCTTATTAACATTTCCCTCTTATAATGATGTGATGGGTAGGGATAAGATGGTTGAGATGTACCTAGATGGAATTTTAGGGTTGATGGGAGTTCCTTTTTATCCTCTTGTCATCATGAGTATTTT
Organism: Viscum album; assembly: GCA_963277665.1. Taxonomy (NCBI): domain Eukaryota; kingdom Viridiplantae; phylum Streptophyta; class Magnoliopsida; order Santalales; family Viscaceae; genus Viscum; species Viscum album. Next base: position 407,705 of record CAUJRU010000595.1, read on the forward strand.
AATAGAAAGAGAAAGCGTGATGACTCTCATAGTATTTCTAGGCATGAAAGTCACTATAGACCTCATGTAGTACCTAATAATGTTACTTTGGTATGCTACAAATGTGGTCATCCAGTGCATTAAAATATAGTCTACACTGAGGCACCTAAGATAATGGCTCAAACAGATATTTTGGGCGCTTGAAGAATTTCTGCCGCAACATTTCCACTCCGTACAGTGGAACAGAATCATCAGATCCTCTAAAAATGGCAGGGTAATCAAATTCCTCACGTACAAATGGGTTCTAGCCATAGGAATAAAAAACAAAGCTTCTTCACATAGTGTTAGAGTCTCTAGAGGAATCTGATACTAGTCTTGCAACTATGAGAGGTACCATTTCTATAGCTACATCTTTAGTAAAAGATCAATTTGATACTGGTTAATCTCACTCATTTATTTGAACTCATATTGTTAATATTCGCAATCTTATGTTAGATATTTTATCTTGTGTAATGGATATTACTATACCCCATGGTATGAAGATAGAGTAGGCTCTTCGTAGTCCCACTTGTGTCTTCTCTCTTTCAGATGATGATTTTGCTTTGGGTTTTCTTGTTATAGGCATGAAACCTCTTGAAGTCATATTTTTAATGGATTGTATAACATCCAACAAAGCTCATATTAATTATTATCTTCCATGGATCTACTAGACGACACCCATTTGTGTGTCTCTTGTCTTTCAGGGAGAATGAGACCCTAGGCCAATAAGAGAAAAACCATCTTATTCGGACTTAGGGAAAGTAATATTAGTGTTTTATTTTTATATAGAGTTAGATTAAATGAGCGGTGATCACCCTCAAGTTTTTTTCGAGTTTCCCGTCATTTTTTCCTCTAAATTTTTCAATTTACCGCTACTAAGGGAGGTTGAATTTTCCAATTACTTGATGCCAAGTACACAACCAGTTTCAATTCCCTCTTATTATATAGAACTAGTTGAAATGAAAGAGTTGAAGTCCCAATTAGATAATATTCTTTAGGATATGCTTTGAGCTTATGTTCTTGACTTTTTCATGGATTGGATTGCTCATTTGGGGCTGGTTGAGTTTTCAAAAAAGAATAGTTACCAGTCCGTGATCAGAATGGATACTTTTGAGGCCTTGTATGACTGTCCTTATAAACCTCTATTATGTTGATCATAGATTGTTGAAATTTCCTTTGTTAAACTGAGTTTGGTCTAAGATATGAAAATAAAATTCAATTAATTCATTAGAGACTTTTGAAAACGCAGATATGGTATACATATTATATTTATCATTCTTGTATTCCTTTGGAATTTTTTTGTTAGTGGCCACATATTCTTGAAGGTTTCACCTCATTTGGGTCATTGACAGCTTCAGAGGAAAGGGAAGCATGTTCCTTGTTTTGTTGAAATTTTGAGGTTGTTGAGAATGTGGAGAAAGTTTTATATCATTTGAAAATATCTCTATATCTGACTTTGATAAATGAAATGTTCAATGTATCATAGCTATAGATATATCCCTCTGATTTATATCATGTTTTGAGATAGAGAGTCTTTATATTGATCCCAATTTTTCCTTGACAAAGCGGATACTCAGGATAGTTGACTCTGAGAACAGCGTACCTCATGGGAGGACAATACCTTTGGTATATGTGAAATGATAGTATAGTTCTGATAATCAAGAGACGTGAGAGTGTGTTCCTGATGTTTGATCATAGTGGCCTATGTTTTTTGAGAAAGACCACTAGATATGGTTCTCGAGGACAAGAAGTCGGTAGAGGGGGATAATTGTATTCTCTTTTTTTTACTATGATGATAAACCCTATTATGTAAAATTATTAATATCTTTAGTGGTAAAAAATATTTATCAGTGAAATTTCAATAACTATGTTATAACCCTTAAATTCCAGTTACCATATTGGAATATTCAATAGAATATTTTTTTTGTTCGTCGCTAATTTTGTGAAATATTCCAAGGCCCACAAAGACTCGACAAATACTGAATAAAAATATTAATTACATTATACTAAGTGAGTGGAATTTATTCAAAATAATTGAATAACTCCCTAAAGGTATGTTCTGTGAGGAATATAAGACCACCATTATTTCAGAAATTTGTTGTTTACCCTAGGAGGGGTATAAAATTTGAAAGTTCTAAACGTTTGGATTCCTCACTCATGAGATAAGGTTACTAAATAATATTTAATATATTATTTTCTAAAAAATAATTAAATATTTCATAAACGGTGTTGTATAGGGAAATCTAAGACCATAGTTAGGTCTAAGACACATTTCTTACACTATAAGGTATATAAATATTTGTACGCATCAGACGTTTGGATGACACACTAATGAAAAAAACCTTTTTTTTTAAATTATTTATTTATTTTGATTATTAATAAATAAAAAAATTAATATCTCACAAAAAGTTCATCATTTGATAAATATGAGACCACCATCAGATCCAGAATGGGGGGGGGGGGTTTACCATAGGTGGGTGATATCATTGACGCACAACATGAATTGGATGTTATTTAATTTTTATGCTAAATAATTAATTTTAACTAATAAAAAAATCTTATTTATTTGGTTTCAATGCTTCTTCTCCAGTATGAAAAACACCATTTTTAAGGATTTATTGATCCAAAACATTTGTATTTCAACAATTTTGATCTTTTTTAGTTGGTAACACATTAATAAGAAAAAACTAATAACTTTGTGATCAATTATCGGGTGAAATAGTGATCAAAGTATATGTTTTAAAATGAATTTTTGTGAACAGTGTTTTTAAGGTATATAAATTATCTGATCTCCTTGATCTTCAATTTTGGTCGATTAAAATGAGTCTAGATGATCCTGAAACTCCTCTAAATTTGTTTAATGGAACTCTATAGATCTAATCCATACTTTTAACCCATATTCGAGGCACAACCGTTCCATCTTCTATTACCTATGTGTTGCACACTACCCATATTAAAATTTATCTTATTTATAAATTTATTATTCTAGAATAATGAAAATAAAATAAATAAATTCTAATTGAAATTTAATAAAAACTCTGAATTACCTATGTATAATTCTATTATTAATGTTGTTTTTTTGTGTCAAGTGAAATTGTACCAAAAATTATCATTTGATACTTGTGCACAATTATCTAAGATAATTTCAAAATATTAGAATTATAATTGAATAAGATTATCACAAGATAATTTTAAAATTTTATTAAACAATGATTGCTTTATCATAGGATAATTTATGAATCATAAATAGATAATTTGTTAAATATTGTCATAGATGGATAATTTTTAAAAGAAATTTTTAGATAATAAATTTAAAATTTCCAGGAAATAATTAAAAGTGGCTTATATGGTGAAAATGATTATAAAAATTTCCAAAAGATTATTATTCAAATTCATCATGATAGTTGTTTGAAATTATTAAAGGATATGTGCACTAAATTATCAAAATATTATTCTAGAGACCCATTATCATAAGATAGTTATTAAATGACAATTTGTAAATGAATAATTATTATAATATAATTATAAAAATTATTAATGGATAATTATATGGTAATAATCATGTGTTGTTGATTTTTGAAATTATCATGGTATAATTACATTTTTTTCAATGGATAATTATCAAAAATTTCAAATCATAATATGATATAACTAGCAATGATTATCCCACCCGATTATCAAATGAAATTTTTAAATAAAATTATCCAATTATGTTTCTTGTATTATCTCATGTAATATTTTTAAATGATAATTTGAAATTATCCATGAGAGGTAAAACATTATCACATATAATATTTTAATTAGTAATTTTGGAAATTATCCAGGAGAAATAATGTATCATCGCTTGTTTTATTTTATTTCATTTTGAAATAAAATAGATGGAATTGGTTCTAGGAACCCTTGATTAACATCAACCATTGGTGTGACGATGCTTACAATAATAAGGTTTTGAAGAGCTATGTTGAACCAAACATGATGTTTTACCTTTGCGCTTATATAGATGAACCTAAGGTAGGTGGTTATTTCCTGATAAACAAAATTGATTAAGCTTTTATTTCATGATTTATTTCAATTGATCAAATTTTATTTAATTAAATTTGATAAAAACTAATTTTAGTGAATTGGAATATTTGTAAATGGTTATGTCATAAGAAATGGTAAAATCACTAATTCCCTTGAATTAGGGTGTTCTTGTTGAACTTGGTTAATTTAAATTATTGGATTTATATTATGGATTTGATTAAATTATTAAATTTAGTTGGGGTAATGAATTATGGAATGATGGAATTTTTTTGAATGGATTTAAAACATGTGAAATGGATTAATATGTTTTAATAGAAACCCAGTTATTTTATCCTGGAAAGAGGTATGTAATGATTAAACCCCATTTTGGATTGAAATGGAAAATTGGAATTGAAATGGAAGAATATGATTAATTGTATTTGAAGAAGTCTTAAAATAAATTACCCATAATTGATTGTGTAAGAGACCATGAAATCCATAGGTAGTTGATGAGTTATTTGGACATACGCTATGTTGTTGCAATATTCTAAAACATACATGTAGCAGGTAATATCCCTTAGGTGATACTGAAGAGTCCTCTCTGACCATTTTCCAGAGGACATATGTGTACACATACTGTCATGATCAATTAGAAAGTGTAAATTCCTATAACTGGAAATAGTATCATACCTATTTGGAAGATGACCATGTTTCTCGATTTCTTATTTATATATGAGATATAAATGTATTCCAATTTTAATAAAACAATTTTACATTCTTGTTCTGAATTTATATAAACTATTTTATATAAAATGCTTTATTTGATTCACTATTTTTAGAAATATTCCATTATTGTAAACTAAAGCCTTTGCATTTAAAGTATTTTATATCATTTGAATTGTATAGTATGATTTGTTTAAATATGAATTAAAATAAAAAAACTTTTTTCTGTAAAATTTAATGAACTCCTTTGGTTAATCATTTATTGGTATCTATTAATAAATTTGGGACGAGACACTACTGCATTTTTTGGATCACACCCTAACTATTTGTTCAGGTGTTTTTAGATATTCTCCTTCAGGGTTAGATCAAAGGGAAATGATCTCTTAGAGATGGATCTAGCTATTGAACCATGGTGTGGTGATTTATGTCCTTAGGTATTTGGGTGGTTGCACTTTGAGATTGTTTGTGCCTTTTGGTATTCTTGTACATTACCCCTAGCAGAGTTTCTTTTGATATGAATAATATTTTCTTACTTTATTTCCACATTGTCAGTGGAAAAAATCATTCCCACGCTTAGTTTTTATAGTGTTAGGTGATAGTCGCTAACCCTTGGTGATCGGGAACATCCATTGGGTTATTTTAGGCTGAGATTAATTATTGGGTTACCAAGGTACCAAGGCTGGTTCATGAATGTTATTTTGAAATCTCACTTTATTTTATGGTTTTTAACATTATATTGATACAATAACATTATTGTGATAACTTTTCATTGTAAATTACATTTATATTAAATATCTATTTTCTTTTATGATGTATATTATTATTTAATAAACTTTATACCATTTTGACATATGTTTTTTTCTTTTAATTTTATTTGATTAACTATGGAAATATCGATAAATCGGTATCATTTAATGAAAATGGATATTTGATGATGATGAATATTTATTCAAGAACTAAATAAATTATTCGATATATGAGGTTTGTTTGGACATGAGATGATTTTTGGGGCCCATATTTGATATAACCCCTCAATGCATCAACATGTCTCATGAGACAAATTAGTTGGCCAAATTAAACGGGTTTTCACTTGTAGTTTTAAACCATCTTGTGAAAGGTCTTGATAGTAGAGGGATTATGATGCATGAGATCGTGACTTCTAAAAATTAATCATTTAATTCATGGTGAATTTAGTTATTCTTATTATTAATTATATTTTCACAATAATATAATCTATTAATACATTTCATTTTTTTCTTATTGATTAAATAGAACATGTTTGGTTATTTACCTTGCCATATTTATTATTGCTTATATATTCCTATAGTCAATTCATTTAAATTGAATTTGTGTTTAGTTTCTTATTTTACCATATTGATTATTCTTTATTGATTCATGATATATTGTGTTGTATTAAACCCTTACTAAGAATTTTATCTCCCTCTAATTTTGATTCCTTTTCCACGATTATGAAGTTGAATCATTTGAAAGAGTTTTCATGGATGAGATGAATTTTATTTGGTATTTAGTATGTTTTAATTTATATTCCGAATGAAAAATTGGTATCATGTATGTATTTGGTTCTCTAAACTGCTAAAAAAATCTGTCCTTTGGGATTTGACCCTTTGTATCTATGTCAATGTAATAAAGTAGACCCTAGCTCTGGGCTACAAGAGAAAGGGTCATTAAAATGAGAACTAAAATACAATTTTTTTACATTTTAATGATAAATAATGATTATTTTATTATTTTATAATTTTTATGTTATATATTCAAATTATTATTGAAATATAATCTCCAATAACTAAAATTACCAAAAATATGAGGACACTATTTCCACTGTCATGCAACACAACTACCAGGAATGGATTGAGGTATGAGTGGGAGAAGAAACTCATATCCCCCAAACTTATTAGAAAATAAAAGTATAAAAATCAAGGCACCTTTTACAAAATGATTGTAGAAACATATAAAATAGTGATAAGAATCCATAAATCTCAAGTAACAAATTTGAAGGCTATATAATCACATCAATATAAAAAGAAGATAATTCACAAGAAACATCTATTACTGTAGTAGAAGAGAATAAAATTGGTATCACCCAAAAGATTTCAATATAATGTGATTCCTAATTCTATTTCATCATTTATATACAAAAAAATCCCATTAATAAAATGTAAATATCTAATAAATCATCATAAGAACCATCTTGGGGTTAATCAAAGATGAGAGTCATCACCTACCAACATCATCTCCAAGTATACTGAAATGTTCTCTTTAACTTACTGATCATTTTTTCATCAACTAGCCATTGAGTATGAAAATAAAAAACATTAGAATTAAAATTCAACAAGAACCCCAATTTATCTGTTAGAATTCCATATAGCATGCTTTATAGAAACCATACCACATCAAGTTCATACAAATATAAAAACTATTTTCCAGAGTGATGTATTTCATGAGTAAATGGAAACAATGTTTCGTCCTAAATAGTTTACTATGAAATATGTTCTTTTCATTGATTAAGAATGTTCAATAGATATGAATTAAATATATACTAGGTTCAGGACTCCCATGAAAAGAGTGGTATATTTTGTAGAGGTATAGGTGGTAGGGACATTATGAACACATGAGGATTTTGAAACCTCTGAAGATTCTGTATGGGAATCATACATTTAAAATTCATTAAAAATGATGGATCTTTTGGCTATAGAAGTCTCTTATTCATCAGCTGGGGAGTCTAGGTTAATAAATTTATCACTCTTCTTTGTTTCCTCTTAATCCTATGATATATACATAAATCATGGTATATGTTTTAGAAACGTAACACCCCAAAAACTAAACTATTGTAATATTTTTTCTATAGTCAAGCATACATCAATGATATACTGAAAAGTGATTTAGTTAGTGACGTGGAAGTGGATCTATGATATCCATACACATTTTAATTTTCCAAATATGATGCAAGATGTTTGGTTTCTTCTCAGAATAAAATTTTCCAAATGGAGATAATTTCATCACGTGCTTGCATAAAAATGTACACCACAACCAAGATAACGTGTAAGGATTATTGATAGATGTCCCCTAGAAACTTCTCACATTTTCTCCATCTTCAATCATAATTTTATTTGAGAGGGTGGATACTAAGACATTGATAATAGCTACCAAAAAGCTGATGGGATAAACATAGGGGAGAATATGAATAAATAATGATCATTTATGAGGAAGTATGGATTTTTGGCATACATTCTAATCAGTCGTATTCCTATAACATTCAACAATGTGGGTATACGTTACAATTTAGTAGGAATGATTAGATTTCATAGAACATTGACACTAAGGCTCACCAAAATACTGCTATATTGAAATTTGATTAGGTTGTTGGTCTTGTATGGGGTCTCACCACAATTTTAATGCCTGGACCAAAATATTCAGTTCTATGATAGTGTTCCACATGGCCTCATTAATGCCCCTCTTTACACAATATACTATCATCTAGCAGCGAGTGTTTGAAAAACATTTGAGGATATCCTATACCCTTAGTATCAGTAAATAAAATTATAAATAATAACACATAATAAAATTTTGGAATAAATAAGAATTGATATAACAAATTATATGGAATGTATGCCATGCAATACATCAAATAAAATAAGGATCCCCAATGTGGTTATTCAAACCTGAGTACGAGTAAGATAAATTATTAATGAAAACATCATGTTATCCCTCTGGAGTCTTTTCTAGTACTTCCTCTAGACACCATAATCCATATCCTAGCCTCATGTCCCTTGGACCTTTCCATTTCTTATATCCTTGACATGAATTCTACACACGCATTGAGATTTCCATGCTGGGTGTTAGTATTAACTTTGTTTGACACCAAAAATGTGTCCACAACAAAAATACATATCAATAATATTTTACATCATGATAATAAAAAATTCGCAAGAAAACAACGTACATGCATGTTCCGAGTGGTTGTATGCTAATAAATACTCCCCAAAACCCCTATCTATACATGTGTTGACTCCATGTCCAAAATATAGTATTAATAACATATTTTCAGGAACTATAACAAAAAAGGTAACCAAATGTATTCCTTCACCACAATAAGGCTAATGAGTATTGAGTCACACCATAAGGCCAAAATTCCCCATCTCTCTCATGGTCTGATCATATGCCCATCAAATTATGACACTAATTTGAATTAGGACCCAAGATCATCTTATCCTAACATTGTGTCTTATTTCAGATCATTGAAGACCATCATTCCCCACTATCACCTCATGGTTTAGATCTAACAAAACCTTTATTACACTAGGTCAGGTAACAAGGAAATCACACCCAAATTTCTAACGCAAACATGTCAACATGTTACTTTTAGTACCTTAACATGATCCCAATATAGGTTAACTAACAAGCCAAAACCCATGTCATTGACTATTATTGGTCAAATTAAGTATTTATAACCCTTCTTAATACAATTTTTGTGATAAGATGGGTTTAATCCACATGGAATGAGTCCCAAAATATGTTTTTTATCTAATAAACAAAATGAAAATGAAAAATTCATATGAAAAAAAGGAATAGTATAACATTAGTGATGAAAGTGATTTTAGAAAAGAAAAAATAGAAACAATTGTAGTCAATAAAACTGAAGAATATTAGGAAATAATTTCAATAATAACACTATGAAATAAGTAATATATTTATTGTTTTATAAAAATTCCATCATTAATTAATTTTAATTAAAACATTGGACCCAATTCTAAAATTGGAAAACCAATAGGTATGTTGGTTAACTAGTGATATGATGAATCAAAATGTTCTTCAATTATATAATTAACATAATTATAAAATGATGAAATAAGATTTATCCTAAATAAAATTGTCAACTAATCTATTATTTTTACTCCTATAATATTTCTTTTCTTTTCAGTTAGATCATCAAATGAATGAATAGTATAAAATAAATTTTTATCAAGATCATTTCTTAATAATATCTAATTATTTGTAAATATTACTTATCCAAAATAGAAATGGGAGTATCATCTAATAAAATAAATTCATGAAGGATGTAACGAACATCACATGTAAAGTCTCATTCCATAATTAAAATTTTTCCAATTAGAATTACATTTTACAAAAGTCCAAAAGTTCAATATAAGATAATCTATGAAAAAATGTAAATAAATAAAAAATAAAAGATATATGAATCTTATATATCCATTATCTCTAAATATTTATTTAATTCTTCATAGACCCCCACATTCTAATCAAAAGTATCCTCATCAGTGTTCTATGTTATTATATGGAGTCTACAAAGCTTTCGATGTTGTATCACCCCCATAAATTCCAAAATTCTTCAACCTAAATAAACACAATGAAAAAACAAAATATGAGATCACTATCATATATATAAGGTCATATTCTAGACCCCGATGTTTCACTACCACTATACATATTTCTCATCATAGGTGATTGATGAAAAACTCTCAAAACTGAATGAGCCCTTAGGTATTGATGTTTTTTTAGTTCTATGTGACTTGCAAATATGATTCCCAAGTTCTGATCAACCCCCTTAACAATATCCTACCATGTCCATCAACATTTATAATTTTCCATGATTCTTTCATATTTTTTATCTTACAATTTAAATTTATAAATTTGGTGACTACATCTAAATTTAATTAGAAAATGATGAGCCCGTGAAAATTTCATTAGTTAGTTAATGTTTACTTTTAAAAATCATGACCTTGGGTTCCTTTTGTTTGTTGACTCATGTCTGAAAACCCTGAGTCCCTTAATTGAAATAAATTTATAATTTTGTGGAGATAGGGATTATGTAATCCATTGTTTCTCATATAATAATACATGTTATATTTGGTATATATAACTTCACCCATTCATCCCTATCCTTATTAAAATTTCAATAATTCTTACCATTGACATGCTCGATTTCAATATTTTCTTCCACAATTCAACAATAATATTTTATCAGACTCAAACACTACATCTTGACAGAATACATCTATGCAATGAATATCTAGTGTAAAATTTTAGCCTCATGCTTAGTTTATTTGGTCACTAGGTTTGATGATGGTAACTTTTATTCTCTTCTAATAACTTCTAAAAAGAGGTAATAATCAATTTATCATCAATCAAACACCTTAGATTTTATGTGTCCATTTTGGTATTTCAATAGAAAAAAATAATTAAAAAATAATTGTTAAAGTATTCATAAAACTATAGTGATAAACATTTAATAAAAATATTCATTTATCTATATAAGAAAATTATAAACATATGAAGGAAGAAAGAAATTTGAACTCAAATACAAGTCATATTTCTAATATTTAGTGCATCAAGCTTGATCTATATTGTCCTAGTATATAATATAAATAAAGGTTCCATCTAGAACTCATTATTGATAATGGAAATGCACTAAGATCATTAATAAACATTTATTTAAGATTATATTTTCCAATTTTCAAACTATGCAATCTCTAGCAAGTCTTCAAGTGTTATTGTTTCATCTTCTCATCGATAGATGACTGCAATTGGCATCATCCTTATTTTTTGGAAAATTACTACATGGCCTAGATTCATTGGTTATCGGTGGATCCATATCACCATAAGATTCAATTTTATCTATATTTAATAAAATCGTTCTAAACTCCTCATATCATATGCTTATAGATCCAACACTTTTTAAATTAATTTATGATAATTCATAACATCAGTTCAAATTTTGATGAGATAAAGCTTTCGTATTACTACTTATTAATTATTATTTATAAATAATGGCATTTTGGGAATATTATCCTAATAATGTTTCTTTTCTGTGGATGGATCATCCTTAATAAATAGGATTCAGATTCCCAACATCGGTATCTTCCTCATAATTGTTTTTCAATTTCTATTTCCATGACTGTTCTTCTTCAGATCTAGTGGGAGTGATTTCATGATAGGTGAATTATTGGGGGTTTTTCTACTAGAACATTGGTGGTATGAATGATATAAAAAGGTTTAAGAGGTTTAAAATGATCTTGAATTATTAAGGGGTCATTATGGTAGCAGGGGGTTTGGAGGTAGCATAATAGGGAAACAATAGCTCATGGAAATAGTAAGAGGGGTGGTCTTCAATAGAATATGGTTTTAAATTTTCCCATTACTGAATATATATTGATGGGAACCGAATAGTAATTGTAGTAGGTGGAAAACTATAATAGACCCATTAATTCCCATATTTTAATATATTATGAAAACAATGATTAAAATGAACTTTTTTCAATGAAATCATCTAATTAAAAATTTAATTATAGAATGAATATGGTTCTATGGAAAATTATTTAATAAAAATAAGTAATTTTATGAAATAATTATTTTTCTTAAATTTGATATATAAATAAAAAATTAACATTCTATTTATTTATTTGGAATTGTTATCAATAAATGATTTTATAAAAAATAATTTAAAATTTATCCTAAGAAAATTTCAGAAATAAAAAAACAAATTTTTTGTTAGATTTTAAAATAATGATAGTATCCATATCAATTTTCCTATAATTAATGGATATCCATTTTAAAATAATTCCATCGTTAAATACTCCATTAGTTACTTAAAAAAAGTTGTTCCAAATTTTGTAAACACATACAAAATCAAACTACCCCAAACATATCAATCTATTTATCCTCAAGAAATTTATGCATTTACATTGAATAAAAAGAAAAACATTTCATAGATTAAGTAAAATTAGGAATTTCAATACATTTATTTACAACGAACATACTTTTTATGGTGTGAGATTTGAAAATAATATTTCAAATAATTATGTAAAAATTTAAATACATATACCATTATCCCGGAAAGTAGAAACACATTCATCATTGAAAATGTTTTTCCTGCTACATGAAATCACTCAATGTAAAATTTCAATTCCAATTCATGTACATGTACTAGGATTGTATAAATTATTTAATTAATTATAATAAAAACCTAAAATATAATCACACTAAATAATAATTCCCCAATAGTTTCCAAAAATTAAGGGTCCATTTTCTACTTAATTTATACAACTCAAATGATTATCATATAAGATATTTTCCCCCTTCATTATTGGGTGTAATATGACCCCCATCATAAAGAAATCATTTTTGATAGATAGGAACTTCATTGATTTTTTTGGAATCTATGAATATGAATAGAACATATTGAATGACTTTGTGGATTTTTATTTTTATTGTTTGGATGCATATTATCTCAGAGATTAACCTTGGGGTCCCAATTTCCTATTTTGATAAAGATTCAAAAGACATAAATTATTGTCTTTTGGCTTCTCTTACTAAGGTGATTTGTTTTAGAAATGGTGTTTCCCATAGTTTTAAGTTCAAATAACATATTTCCTCAAATTATAATCAAAATTGAACAATGTTGTATCCTATATCACTCAAATTTTTAGTTCCTAAACAGAACATTCACAAAAATAATGGGAAAAACCATAAATAATCATACACACCCAACAATTTCATTATCAATGAAAACATCATCACAAGCATGAAATTATCCACTACGTAGGAAAAATTTTAAGTGTAATTTTAATCCATATACCCTCAATTTTTGAATGATTTTAAAATGTATAAACGATTGGAATTATTAGGGAATTTTGATTCATAATATAAAAGAACAACTTAGAATAGATAAATACCCCTCTCCCAAATATATAGAACCTATAATTTTTCCGATTATTTAATAATATAATTAGAGAACATTTATATTCAAAATTGATTGTTATTTTATAATTTCATAATATTTTTAAATTTCATTTTAAACATTCAAAAATCACATTATCCACAAATAGAATCTTTCCCAAAAAATTCAAAAAACTATGCATCAAGGCAAAAAAAATTATTTTTGTTCTACCTAGTTTGGGAGATTCCCATACACTTAATTCCTTATAGAATGTGGTTGAAATGAGTAGAATAAAAATTTTACTAAATTGAAATTAGAAATACCCTGATGAAGAATCTTTTATTGTTTTAATAAAATAATTTTCTGCCTTATTATCCTTTAGTAAGATCCTTGGTTTCTCATTTCTACTTCTTAAAAATGTAAACAGATTAACATAGCATTTAAAATTCTAAAATTTAAAGTATAATGTGTCCTTTTTTGAGTAATGATGTGTTTATTTATATAAGAAATTGTGTATCTCTCCTATTCTACAGTCACATGAGGGCTTGTTACAATGGTATCACCTATAACCATGCAACTAAACCTACCATGCCCATTTCTACCTTATGTCAAAAAATGCAATACAATTTTGATTTTATAGTGAAATATTTCAGGGTATTATAGACTTAAGAAACCATAACATGGTTTATCATTATTGAACATGATAAATAAAAGGAAATTAAAAAAACAATAATGGGTTAGTTCTTGTGAAGAGATGAGTTTATAGTCCTCAGTTATACATGACACATATGCATCTCTCAAACAATGAGATTAAGTATAAGTCATTTGGCTTCCCTTAAATGTAATGATCGATTATACATCCATTATATAAACTAATATGTTCTCCTCACCAACATGATCTATTAAACCATATAAAATCTATTATAATGATTAAGGGTACCACCCACATTATTTTAAATTTTAATAGGATATGGCTCAACTAATAATTGAATCAAATTACCCTTTAACAAAATTTGAAATACATATTATGAATAGTTGAGTTGTGAATTGATTTTTTTGTCTCTTTTTAAATATTATCATTTTTATATTATTCCATCATAGTTTATAAAAGATTACACTACTCTAGAATCAAACTCCCAAACAATACATGAATTCAATGTTTAGTAACTTCACTGCCTAATAATACTGGTTATGAAGTTCCACCGAGAAAGGCATGTATTTCCAAAAACAATTATACAGGAACTCCCATATTGGTTTCTTGAAAGTATTCATATAGACCCAAAATTAATTGTTCAACATAACTGACCAATATTTCCTAGAGTTTGAAATTTCATTTTCTAAAATATGTTAGAGATCAATGTTAGAAAATTTAGCCTATACACAGGATTGTGGGTGGTATATAGTGCTAGTTTAATGAGTACTTCCATATTTCTCAATAAATGATTACAGTATTTATTTATGAAAGTATTTTCCATTGTTATTAATGAATTTTTATTTAACTCTAAACCTAGAAAGCATTTCCTTATAAAAAAAATTCAAGAATAATAGCATTATTCTTCATAAGTTCCACTATTTCAACCAACATAGACATATCCCCAAAAATCACACAAATATATTCATCTACATAATAAGATGTAAATAGTCCAATGAAATCCTATCACCTACACATAAAATATTTCAACCTTAGGAATCCCCTTTGGGATATATTTTTTCTCCTTCATTCATTTAAAATCCTTTAACACATTTCATAGTAAATCAAATGAATTATAAAATTCTTGAACAATGTTGGATAGTAGAAACTAACCTATAAAAAATTTTGGTCAACTATTTCTCGTCCATGATGTCTACCAAAAGGCGGTGAATGATATCTCTAAAGGTTATGTATCACTTCTTCATTTTTTATTCACACATTATAAATATTAACATCCCCACATCTCCTAAATATAGATTTATTATCTCAAAAATAGTAATAAAACACAAAAATAAAATTCTTCCATCCATTATAAAAAATATCATTTAGCATGAAACATATTGAAATAAAATCATCATTATCTATAATCCAAGAATATTTTTATAATAATTCAATACATAATTACTCATCTATAAATGTGTATTTGATCTCCCTTGGTTCCCCAATTTGGGTGTTTGGAAGCCGAGATTGATGTTATACAACCGCATTTCCAATGATTTTTTATATTTTATTTCCAAATATATTTTATACAAATATAGTTTCCATCTCATGGGTTGTGGATTTGATTCCTTATAATAAAAAAAATACTTTAGGGATGAATAATCTGTGGAACATTATATCCTTGTACCCTACCATTTATTGTCCAAATTTATCCCATGAATACAGAACATAAACAAAATATTTTTTTAGTTATGTAATAAATATTTTGTCTATTATACTTCATATTTATAACATATTATATAACATAAAACATGTTATCTTTGATTTACCCCATCATAGTTCCAACAACAAAATTTCTAGCGTTACACACAACCTAAAAAAGGTAACATTTAGTATAGATAAGTGAAAATTGGAAAATTTATGAACTTATCTTTAAGATGGTTAAATGAATTTAATCACTTATATTAAAATAAAAAGTTTTTATATTTAAAAATAATTGTAATGTCCCATTATTTAAGTATTTTTTAATTATATGAAAATATTTCGAGACTGCAAAATCTGACGGCGTGTGATTCCATGGCCCGGAGTGCCCGGAATGATCCGTCAAATTTTTTTTAATCTTTAATTACAGAGAGTAAGCAGTTTTCATGAAAAGGTATAATAACTCTTAAACAATTTCCTAGATCATAAATCTGAGGGAGCTGTTTCATTCAGGATGGCATGTTTACCATAGGCGTGACTTAAGTTTAGTCAGTGCAGGACTCATGTGAGAAAACCCAAAAAGGGAAAAACCATAAATAAAATAATTAAATAAAGTTATTTTATTTTTAAAATTATTAAAATTCATGAACGGTGACTCAGATTAAAAAAATGAGACTACTGTTGAGCTCGTGGGGGTATGCTTTCTTTGGGAAGATACTAATATTTTCCGACGCAGGCCAATAGTGCAAGTTAGTTTTTTGATGTAAATAAAATATATTAAGTAACAATTATTTTATTATTAAAAAACATAACTTCTGAATGGTATCTTTGATTGATATTCTGACAGTACCGTTATGTTAGTTGTGGTATGTTCTCCTTAGGTAGATCCTAACCTCAACTGGCACAGGTCGAGGGTGAACATTAATAATTTATTGAACATTTTTTAAGGTAGATTCAGTAAACATGCGAGAAAAATTTTCTAACATTTGAATCAGTGCTTGGATTAAAAATATGAGGGAACCGTTGAATCCATAGTTCCTGGATTTTCTTAAAGGAGGCTTCACTTCAACCGTACTAGGTTTGGAGAAAATGATAATTTTTGGGACTTCTAAAAGAATAAAAAAATAACTTTGTTATTTTGTTTCTTTTCTTTTTCATCCATCAGACAAGCGGCAATGTGGGACTAGCGACGTGTCAATCCAATAAATGGATTGACCTTTCAATCCTAAGTAACTGCAAGGTTGGGGAATTAGGGAGGTTCCCAATTAATGATCCCCCATTAATTTCCAATGTCATTACTTACACTCTGTCTCTCCTATTTATATAGAGCTTTGGAGGAGGAATCAGTATTTCTCCACCAAGAAACAAAGTGCTAAAAAAGAGTTGAGATGCCCAACCCTTAGAGGATGGAGCTGGTTCTGGAGAGCAGTGATGAGTGACACCGAAATCCTGAACTGAAGATCTAAGATCGAGTGATGTCATTGGAGACTAGTTGTGGGGGACAATGACTACCGACCACCTTCCTCAACCACGGGCATGTCTCCATCGTTCTTGAGGTAGGGTTTACTTTTGGTTTTAATTTCAATAGTTGTAAAATTATTTTTCTTCCCTTGTGTTGATTATAACCTAACACAGAGGGCACAACCTAACGAACCTAAACCAAACCCCCCACTACCTTTAAAACCTTGAATTCTTCATGGAATTCCACTGGTGCAGTGACACCATCCTACTAAGATGGAGGAGGAGAGCCATCACACGCCGCAAGAGGAGGTCGCGACACTAAGCTACGGTGGATAGTGGAGAGGCTGACACCAGTCGGCCGTGGAGGAGGTGTGGCCCACCCTCGCACAGTGCCTGTGACCAAGGGGTTGCGGCCAAAGCCGTGATGGATAAAGATGGAAGCTGGAACACCAGCCGGCCGTGAGGGATGAGTTGGAGCACCCATACCACTATAGGAATCGACCACTGCTCGTCATCCACGGTGGTCAGAAGAGGCGACCGACACACCAACAGAATGCATTAGGGAAGGGCGGTGCGACCAGCGCACTGCCGGAGGAGCTGAAACTCTAACACCATAATTTAAATCCCTGTAATGGGTCCTGCGGTGACTTGGAAGCTCCCATAGGCACTGCTGCTTTGGGTTCCAAATGGGAAAAAACCTCCACCCTTTTGCCAGCTCGGGCGGACCGCGGGTCGTGCCTAACGCTGCAGGGCTGCCTACCTAGTAGGTTGGGCCCCTTGCAGGGTGATCCAGACCTCATCCCAATGGGCCGAGACTGCAATTTCCCAGTCTAGATCTGATCACTCTGACCGGGTCGGACTAGATCCGGATACAACTTATCCCAGAAACACTGAATGGGACATATCTTGAGAACTGAATGTTTGTTTGACGAACTGTCAATGGTGTTGGTACCCTTGGAGTGATATAGTCCTTTTGGTATACATCAATAGACTTTTGGAGATAGTTGGTGTATTGTCGGGTTGGATTAAACCCAGATCCAACTGGGCCCTAGGAACTAAAACGCTTACAACTCACAGATCAGGCATCCTATTAACGCACCATCTGTCGCGTTGGAACCCTTACGACAAATAATTCCTTTTGGATACTCATTTTTGAAGCTTAGAGGATGTTGAGGTATAACTGATATCCCGAGGGGAAATTCTATGGAACTCAAGAGCACTGGGTGTAAGGAATCTTGTGGTTGGATGTAACTTGAAGAAAGAACATCGATCCGGTGTGGGTCAGGATCTATAAATCCTCTATGGGTCAAAATCTATCAATCATGTGTGGGTTACCATCTATCAGATCTTACGTTTTTCAGTGCTCATTAATCCTATGTTGTTCAATTCATACTGATCCCGTGTGGGTTAGCGGGAGATAGAAACTATTGATCCTGTGTGGGTCAGTAATAGTGCCTCTTAACAAAATAAAAAGATCTATTTTATGACTAATCATCTGTACTTTTTTACATAAGTTATACCTATTGTGAGATGAATCATTTACCTTAGTGGTACTTATACCTTCATGGTGTTACCTTCGTGGATTTACCTATGTGGTACTTCAATCTTCGTGGTGTTACCTGTGTGGTACTTATGCCTTCACGGTGTTGTCTTCGTGGTGTTACCTATGTGGTACTTCTATCTTCGTGGTGTTACCTGTGTGGTACTTCTATCTTCTTGGTGTTAACTATGTAGTATTTATACCTTTTTGGGGTTATCTTCATGGTGTTACCTATGTGGTACATCTATCTTCGTGGTGTTACCTATGTGGAACTTCTACCTTCGTGGTGTTAGCTTCGTGGTGTTACATATGTGGTACATCTATCTTCATGGTGTTACTTGTGTGGTACCACTGCCTTCGTGGTGTTGTCTTTGTGGTGTTACCTGTGTGTCACTTCTATCTTCATGGTGTTACCTTTTTGGTACATCTATCTTTGTTATGTAGCTTGTGTGGTACTTATACATTCGTGGTGTTAACTTTATGGTGTTACATATGTGGTGCTTCTATGTTCTTGGTCTTATCTGTGTGGTACTTCTACCTTCATGGTGTTGTCGTCATGGTGTTACATATGTGGTACTTCTATCTTTGTGGTGTTACCTGTGTGGTACTTCTACCTTCATGGTGTTGTCTTCATGGTGTTAAATGTGTGGTACTTATATCTTTGTGGTTTTACCTGTGTGGTACTTCTACCTTTGTAGTATTACCTTTGTGGTATTCTTCCCTCATTTGTGATATGGGTATATCATGATAACTAAGGTCTGTGTATGGGCATAAACCTAAGTATAGTTGATGTATATCGCTTCGTTCTTTGAGTTGTTGTCCTTATTTGTGGTATTTCCATTGTAGAACTCAGAGAGATCTACAAGGGTCTCGGGGTCCCTACTGAGTATCGTTATACTCACCCCTACATGGGATACGCCCACACCTTGTTGTGTCTTGTGTAGACGATGGATATCATTGATCGAGGCTGAGGGAGCCAGGTTTGGATGGTACTTGGAGGTGAACCATTTGGCGTGATGGGATGCTGGTACTACTGATCGTGATAGTACCTACCCTTCTAGTAGGATCCTTGGTGGATGATCCATGAGCTGTTTTTCACTTTTCAGTTGTATTTTTACTTTTCAGTTATACTTGTACATTTAATTTGGGCTTGTATTTTAAGACCTTTACTTTCAATAAACTTTTACTATAGCTATTTACTTCATGGTTTCTTCTTATTGTGTTCTTGGACTATGTTTCTATACAGGTTAAAAGGTAATGCATTCCCATTTTAGGGATACACCTTTCTGGTGCTAGTCTCCAGCCCCTGGACAATGGAAGGTGGGCTTGGGGTAGCCACATAACAGGCCCTAAGGGATGGGTCTTGACAAATTGGTATCAGAGGATTCAATTCTACTAAAGAAATTGGACTCTAATATTTTCTATGTGGCTATAGTGTTATGTTTTATGAGTGTGGTTTTTGGTTTGGGGAATCCAGTGTTGGTGCAGCAGCCAACGTAGCCATACACCAACACCCTAAATTCGGATTTCCAACTATGTGCATGGAAACACTTATTGCGTGTATTTTTGGAAGTTTTTTTCCTCAGTTTCTTTGGAGTCATCTCACCAAGTATAAATTAATGACAGTGGCACACTTGTTCCTTATCAAGATGCTATCACGTAGACAACTAGCTGGGATTCTTGAGAGAGTACACGATGATGGCTCACTGAGAAATGAGGCCTTAGTGTAGGGCCCTCTTATGTCATTGTCACCTTCGGGTGGTGTACCCTCTATACCATTTCCCGTTGGTCAAAAATTACAAGCAGTAGTACCTATATAGGACACATGTAGTCCTATTGCCTTACACAAGTTTCAGTATCAGAAACCCATCAGGTTCTGAGGTGATCCCAACTCACAGGCGGCTATGGATTGGCTTGAGGAGGTGTCCAAGTTTCCATCTATCCAAGGAACCATTCGATCAAATGGCAGTCTTGGTAGACAACCTTCTACATGTCTCAGCAAGATAATGATAAGGTTTAGATTACCCTGATCTTGCGAAGAGGTTACTTTTTCTATGGACAATCTTGAGAACCATCCTCAAAGAAAGAGGTCTCCTTCCATAAAGAACTAAGGTATGAGTTTTCCCTAGAGATTATATATCTTTGGCAGGATGACATGTCGGTAGCTGAGTATTCATTGCGGCATACCGACCATCCCATGTACTCAATGAATACAGTACAGTTAGTGCTTCAGGGCTCGGACCTTCGAGCAAGGGGTGATTAGGGATATCTGAGCCAGCACTATTCCTTCATGCATTCCTACATATGTTAGGGTTCAAGAGAGAACCTTTTTGGTTGAATATTCTTTGGGTGAGTGGATGCATCTAGTGAATGTTACCAGTGGGAAAATAAGAAAATGTGCTAATCTCAGAGATTTGGTCTTCTAAAATCTTTCAGGAAGATGAAGTTATATGGACATATGAATCTGTTGGGAAAAATATTTGGAAGTGGATCTAGGAGAGACGCATGTACTGGTATATATTTCTACATTTTACAACCACCACCCCAATGTGGTCCCCACTAGGCTCAGGGATCTGGAGGACAGGGGAAGGGAGTACCTGCATGCAGTCATGGAGTGTGACCCAAGGGCTCTAGGAATGATTAAAGGTATGTTATATGTATACTACTAGCTGTCATATTAATAGACATAGGAACTAAAAATTCCTTCTTTCCGCAAATCTTGTTCAAGACCTAGAGTATCCAGTTAACCGTTGACTTGACCCTTACACCGGGAGATACCTTTGGGAGGAGACTTCATAATAACACTTATACCGACAATGTGATCTAACCCTTGAGGCGAGAGTTTCGGTTGGAACCTCTTGGTGGTAGCATCGAGGCCATACGATATTAGTTTGGGTATGAATTGGACATCCATAGTTCATAATTAGATTGACTGTATTAGGAAAAAAGGTTTTGGTTTATCTACAACGTTGGAATGGGGTTTTCCTTGGTCGGTGAAAAAGGAATCCCAGGCAGCACAGGATAAACTCATGCATATGAGTGTGTAGCTAATCACTCTCGAGTCGTCCAGCCCTACACTCGTGGCAGCTGGAGTTTTGAGTTTTAATTTCCCAATAGTAGTGGAAGAGTTTGAGACATCTTTTCAAAATATGTTTCTAGGATTACCTCTCTAAAGGGAGAGGGACTTCTACTTTGGATGTGCACTACTGGAGATCTTTATCAGACTTCTCCAAGGTAGTGACACCCTTGTCAGCTTTGAAGTAGAAGGGGGGAGGCATTCCTATGGATGGAGAAGTGTCAGTATAGCTTTCAGGATTTGAGATAGTGACGATGGATAGAGTTCCTCTAGGACTATGACTTTGAGATAGTCTATACTCCTGGGAAGAGGATTATGGGGGCAGACACACTCAACAGGACGTCTAGTCTACAGCTATTGAGTAAGGCATCAGAGAAGCTATTCGCGCTTCAAATATCCTTTGTGGATAAAGATGGAAGAACTTACTACCAGTCTATGACTGTCACTTCTCCAATTCCATAGCAAATTTAGGAGGCACAGCTTGGGACATTTACTGCGAGGCCCGACGTGCTCAGATATAATCAAGACGGTCTCCTGAAGAATTTTTAGAAGGTGGATAGAATGTCATCCTCTTCACAAGATTCACCATGGTACCAGTGATTCTTCTCAAGGAGATGTAGAGGGAGGCCATGTCTTCCTACGAATCTCAACCCGACAAAGTTTTCAGAGATTTGCTGAGCAGAAAGTTACCTCCGAGGTTAATCAGACCTTCTTCGAATTATCAGTAGAGTGGGTGAGGTGTCGTACTATCTATCCCTTTCCCCACAAATGCACTGGGTGCATAATGTGTTCCATGTGTCACAGCTAAAGATATGCATGCATGATCCATCGCACATTATCTACTAGGGTGAGTTGAACGTTGAGGATGAGGTTACTTTTACGGAGTTCCTGGCGGAGATAGAGGATTGACATAGGAAATTCTTTTGTAGATGTTCGATCCCTCTTGTATGAGTTCAGTTGTAGTACGGAGACCTCCAAAAGATCTCAAGGGATTGGGAGGTTCAGATTCTTGCTTAGTACCCTCATTTGTTTGATTTGACATTTTTTTGGCTTTTGGGGACGTAAAGCCCAAAGGTGGAGAGAATGTAATGTCCTGGAATTTCCATATAATTTATTTTAATTATATGGAATTATTTTGAGACTGCAAAATCTGACCGCTCATGATTCTGAGGCTCAGAGTGCCCGGAATGATCCCTTGAAGTTTTGTTAATCTTTAATTAGCAGGATTAAGTAGTTTTCCTGAAATAGTGGAATAACTCTTAAAAGGTTGTCCAGATAAAAAATTGTAGGGCATCGTTGCTTTGAAGATGGTGGGTTTACCCTAGGTGCATCTTATGTTTTGTCAGCGTAGACCTCCTGTGAGAAAACCAAAAAATGGAATAACCATAAATAAAATAACTAAATAAAGTTATTTTATTTTTCAAATTCTTATAACTCACGAATGGTGACTCAAATTAAAATATGAGAGCATTATTAAGCTCATGGGGGTATGATTTCTTTAAGAAGATACTAACATTGGCCGGCGTGGGACAACAGTGGAATTTATTTTATGGCTGTAAATAAAATAATTGAGTAACAATTATTTTTATTCTAAAATCCATAACTTCTAAACTATAACTCAGATTGAAAATCAGAGAGTACTATTGAGTTCCTTGGGGTGAACGTTAATAATTTACTAAACTTTTTAAAGGTAAGTTCAGTAAATGCATGAGTGGCATTTTTTAAATCTGGAACCGGTGCTTGGATTAAAAATCTGAGTGCACCATTGAATCCACAGGGTCGAGATTCTATTAAGGGAGGCTTCACTTCAATCATAGTAGGTCTTGAAAAAAAAAGATAATTATTGGGATTTTTAAAATAATAAACAAAATAACTTTGTTATTTTTTTCTTTTCTTTTTCCACCAACGGACAAGAGGAAACATGGCACCAATGATGTTTCAAGCTAGTAAATTGCTCGACTATTCAATCCTACATAACAACAATGTTGGGGAATTAGGAAGGTTCCCAATTAATGAGCCCCCATTAATTTCTAGAATCGTTACTTACCCTCCCCCTCTCATATTTATATGGAGCTTGGTAGGAGGAATCAGCACTACTTCACCATGAAAAGAAGTTATGACAAACTTCTAAGATGCCAAACCCTTGGAGGACAGAGCCGGTTTTGGTGAGTGGTGAAGAGCGACACTGAAACCCTGAACAGAAGAACGATGATTAAGCGATATCATTGGAGGCTAGTTGTAGGGGACTGCGAATACCGACCTTCTTCCTTCACCACAGGCATTTATCCATAATTCTTGAGGTAGGGTTTACTTTTCGTTTTAATTTCAAGAGTTGTAAAATTATTTTTCCTCCCTCACATAAATTACAAGCTAATGTGGAGGGTACAGGCCAAACAAACCCAGCCTGAACCCTCCACTACCTTTCTACCCTTGTATTCTCCACGGAAGACCACTGGCATAGTATAACCATCCTACTACGATAGAGTCGTTGCACTGTTGCGTTCATGCAAGAGGAGGTTGCGACACTAAGCAGCGGTGGTTAGTGGAGCGGTTGGCACTGGCTGGCTGCAAAGGAGTTGTGGCTCACCATCGCGTGCCGCTGGTGACCAAGGGGTCACGGCTGAATCCATGGCAGATGAAGGTGTTAGCTGGCACACCCGCCAACCTTGATGGAAGAGGCAGCGCAACCTCACCGCCGGAGGAACCGGTCATGGCTTGTCAGCCGCGGCAGTAGAAAGAGGCATTCAACACACCGGCTAGCCACGGAAGGGAAGGGTGGCGTGACCAGTGCACCACTGGAGGATTCGTGGCTTCGAAACCACGGTAGCGATACCCGCAGTGGGTCCCATAGTGACCTAGTCGCACCCTTAGGAACTTCTGCTTAGGGTTTCAAATGGGGGAAAACAAACCCCATTTTTCCATCTCTGGAGGACTGCGAGTTGCGCCTCCAGTGGGTCGCGCCTCACGTTGTCTGGCATTCTGCCCAGTGGGCCACACCCACTTGTGAGCCGGTCCTCCCCCTTCCAGGATGGGCCAGACCTCATCCTACCAGGCCAAGCCTCTCATGGCCTAGTCTAGACCGCGTCGGGTCGGGTCTGTCCAGCTTGGTCGGTCCAGATCTGGGCGCAACTGGTCCCAAAAACACTTAAATGACTATATCTAGAGAACTGGATATCCGTTTGATAAACCATCTACAGTGATGGGACCATTGGAATGAGGAGGTCTTTTTGGTATACTCCACATGAGTTTTAAAGGCAATTGGAGTACAGACGGGTTGGATCAGACCCAAATCCAACATGCCCTCAAAACTAAAACGCTTATAACTCACAGACCGGGCATCCTATTAATGCACTGTCTATTGCATTGGAATCCTAACGACATAGAGGTCCTTTGGGTAACTTCTTTGTGGAGCATAGTGGGGATCTAGGTACAACCGATATCTCAAGGTGCAGATTCAACGGAACTCAAGTGCACTGGGTGCAAGGAATATTGTGGTAGGCTGTAACATGAAGAAAGAACATCAATCCTGTGTGGGTCAGCATCTATCGATCCTTTATGGGTAATCATCTATCAATCCTACATGGGTCAGCATCTATCAGATCCTATGTGGTTCAGCTCTCAATGATACTGTGTGGGTCGACACATACCAATCCTGTGTGGGTTAGCGGGGGTTAGTACCTATCGATCCTGTGTGGGTCAGTAGTAGTTCCTCTTAACGGAATAAGATGATCTAGTATATGACTAATAATATTTACTTTTATACTAAAGTTATACCTGGTGTGAGCTATTTCATTTACATGTGTGGTACTTATACCTTCGCGGTGTTATCTTCGTGGTGTTACCTATGTGATATTTCTATCTTTGTGGTGTTACCTGTGTGGTACTTCTGCCTTCGTGGTGTTATCTTTGTGGTGTTACCTGTGTGGTACTTATATCTTCATGGTGTTACTTGTGTGGTAATTATATCTTCATGGTGTTACTTGTGTGGTACTTATAACTTTTTGGTGTTACCTATGTGGTAATTATATCTTTGTGGTTTTACCTATGTGGTACTTCTACCTTCAGGGTGTTATCTTCATGGTGTTACCTATGTGGTACTTCTATCTTCAGGGTCTTACCTGTGTGGTACTTATGCCTTCATGGTGTTGTCTTCGGGGTGTTATCTGTGTGGTACTTATATCTTCATGGTGTTACCTATGTGGTACTTCTATCTTCGTGGTGTTACCTATGTGGTATTTATACCTTCGTGGTGTTAACTTCATGGTGTTACCTATGTGGTACTTCTATATTCTTAGTGTTACTTGTGTGGTACTTCTACCTTCGTGGTGTTGTCTTTGTAGTGTTACCTATGTGGTACTTCTACCTTCATGGTGTTGTCTTTGTGGTGTTACATGTGTGGTACTTCTATCTTCGTGGTATTACATATGTGGTACTTCTACCTTCATGGTGTTACCTTTGTGGTATTCTTACATCATGTGTGAGATGAGTATATATTGATATCGTAGGTATGTGTATGGGCATATACCTAAGTAGAGTTGTGTCTATCACTTCGTGCTTTGAGTTGTGGTCTTTCTTTATGGTATTTCCTTTGTGGAACTCTGAGAGACCTATGGGGGTCTAAGGGTCCCTACTAAGTATCGTTACACTCACCCATGCACAGGTTAGGCTCGCACCTTGTTGTGTCTTGTACAGATGACGTAAAACATTGATCGAGGAAGAGAGAGCTAGGTCTGGATGGTACTCGGAGGTGGGCCATTTTGCGTGATGGGACACAGGGAATACTGATTTTTAGTTATAGAAACCCTTCAGGTAGGATCCTTGGTGGATGATCTAGGAGTTTTTTTCACTTTTTAGTTGTACTTGTACTTTTCAGTTGGGCTTGTATTCCGGCCTCTTTACATTCAGAACATTTTTACTACAGCAGTTTACTTCGTTGTTCCTTCTTATTGTGTTCTTAGTCTGTCTTTATGTGTTGGTTAAAAGGCTATTGCTTCCTGTTTTAGAGATACGCCTTTTTGGTACTAGTCGTCAGCCTCTAGCCTATGAAAGGCGGTCTTTGGGTAGTCACAGCATGGGCCTATAGGGACGAGTCATGACAATAAGTGAATGCAAGTTCCAAGTGATTTTGGAAAAGTCTTTGAGGAATCTCTTGTAGAATACATCACATGATAAAATGATTATAATATCTTTGAAATTCTTAGTTGGTGGTAGCTTCTGGATTACATCAATTTTTGAATTATCAACACTTGTCCCACTCTTTCAAACCTTCTAATCCAAAATAATCTCTATTTAATAATAGATAAAAAACATTCCCAATTTAGAAAAGTATTTTTTATGTTAACAACTGTTGAAAAATGTTTCTAGATTTTTAATAAAGTTTTTAGAGTCACTTAAAAAAATAAAAAATAATACAAGAAAATATAAATTATTATTTCAATCATGTTAGAGAAAATTTCCATAATGAATCTCATAAAAGTAGAAAAAACACAAAAAAAGACAACAGTTATTTAAAGGTATATAAATATCCAAAATAGTTCAGTAAATGTGGTCTTATCCAAGTCCTTATGAGCTATAGAAATATTATTGTAACTATTATTATGACTAAGAAAGTAGACAAATTCATTACCAGTCAACTTTAAAGAATTTGGTTGAGAAAAAGGAATTCTTAAATGGTCCTTTATATTGAAATCATTATTTTCCTTATAATTAATGTTGGCTCTCCATTTATTTTTGTTGTCCTTACATTAGTTTGTTCATTCTACTCATTTGTGACAACTATAAAAAAACTCTTATTAGGTATCACTTATACTGGAATGACCTATATGATATTTGAGATTGTAAATATTATTCCTTCATCCACTAATATAATAACATTCCCCTTGGCCACATATTTCATGTTCATGGTAAATATTATCCATGCTTAGACTCTAGGTTTGTGGTTTATTTCCTGGTGATTTTTATTCATGTAATATGATGGATATATGATAGTAATATCTACTAAGAGAACCTAATGATAGATAAAATATTATTAAAACATCCAACAAACTATTCTATTGATAATATTTAAATATTTATGGGATTGTAAAAGATAATTATTAGGAAACACGTAAAAAATAATATCTGAAATGGGCTGTTAAGGGATAAAGATCCCATTGAGGTTCTTAATAAAAATAAGAATGTCTCTTGGGGTTTGGTTTCCCATGATAATCAATGTATTTCTCTAAGTGAGTGCGATAAGTGGACATTATAATATCCCCTCACTTATACATCCTGGTCTAGTGCTAAAAATATGAAATTTATATTTTAAGCTGTGATACTGATGATGGGTGTAACATCCCAGGTAAATAATGAATAAAACATTTTCGTATTTATTAATATTTATGAATTAAATATTAATTTTACTTTAAAAGGGTTGCTATGTTCGATAGCGTACCTGATACGCAACAACGAGTTTCATTGAAATCTTTCGTTGCACACTAGTAAAAAAATAATATTATTTTAAATTGTAGTTAAAACATAGCAGTTGTATTGGCGAGAAACGGATAGAAATAACTAAAATATGTTTATATATGTTTTTTAAATGTTTTTACATTTATCCAACAAAAGATAAAGGCTTAAAATACGGAAATAATTCAATTTTTGGCGTATATGTCATAGTTTTCACTAAAGGTTCACTTATCGCCTTTTAATGGAGAACCATCATTAAATATAGTTTTGTTCACTCTTATACATTATATTGGACCAAATATAACTCTTCTTTAAAATCGGGACATCAAAATTTACTTTGTGTAAATTTTTGGTATCTTTCCGATGAAGTTCATTTTTTAATGAATAGTGTAAAATGTTGTATTTTAATTCAAAACCTCTTTTTAATCTAATTTATTTATATGATTAGATTATCATTTGAATTGGTTTTAAAGTGAAATTAGAAAATATTTTTACCATTAAATCCAATAGTGGTCGTTGGAATTAATTTCACTTTGAAATCAGACTTAAACTACTGTCAATCTTTTGATACTTATTGTTTCATAAAAACACGCTATTTGTCATGACAGCGAAAATTAATTATTAAATTAATTAATGTGACTTATATGTTTTGAATTTTGTAAAATAGACTTCATTTTTGAATTCAGAATATCAAATATATCTTAGGGTGAATTTTTGGTATTTTTCTGAAAAACTTCAATTTTTGATGAATAGTGAAACCAAGAAGCGGTACTTATAAAAACTGATTTTTCGTTTAAATGAAATTTTACCATTTCTATGTTTTGAATTTCAAAAATCCGACATACATGGTTTTCATTAAGAAGTAAAATGTGGTTCAATGAGATTAAAATAATTTTTTGGTGAATAGTAACTCTTAAGTTCTTAATCGCGATTAGAGGTAATTAGTGTAGTTTAAGGTAAGAATAATGTTTTAATAAAATTAAATGACCTAGACACATGTCCTACTCTAATTTGATGTTACATGGCCGACCAAGACAATCCATGGGTCAACTTGGGGACCCCATGGAGCCACTTTTGTTGGAAAATGACATAAATATCTTTTATTTAATGTTAAAGTAAAAAATGACACAAACATGAAATGTTTTACTAAAACAATTTTTACATGGGGTTATACAAGTCATATTTTTGACTATAAATAGTCATTGGAAAGATAAAAATATTTCCTACCTCATAGTAGTTTTTTTATAATTTTTAGACATTAAATAAATTAAATTATTTATGACATCATGATGATGCAGCGATGACCTCATTATTTAACGATTTAAATAAAATGGAAAGATAATGTAAACTTTAAGACCTAAACATGTCCAAAACCTATTGGATGAGTGAATTTAGAACCCTCATCACCTTATCCTTGAAATAAATCAATTCTGGACCTTTAAAATCTGAAACTCTTTTGAAAATAAAGTAACATTTTGTAACATTACAAGAGTGCCCCTCCTCTCCTCTTATAAAAGGCCCCCACCTCTACCTCCTTACCCACACTCCCAAAGCCTTTGTCTCAGCCAACCCCTTCCCATTTTGTCTCTCCACTTCCCTCTATTACTCCTTGAAGCCTCACATTGGGCAGAAGTCTTCCCAAGGAAGCCTTTGAGCTCAAACCAAACGGAGTTACCCGATTTTAAGGTAATGTCTTCACTTGAGTCCTTTTGTATTATTTTGCTTCTCCAACCCCCTAAAATCTTTTTATTCATTTATTTTGAAACAACTCCAGTATCTTCAATATACTAGGATGTTGTTATAAGAAGATTTCGAGCTAAACTTACACACATCTACATCTAATGGTTAAATAACATACTGTTTCCGTGGATGGAGAATTTTTGCCTCACGAAACGATGATTGTTCGATATTCTTCTAACACCTTAAAAGGTGGAAATTAAGATGTCACTATATTTATATATGATATATGATATGTTTATTTTTTCCTTAAGATTCTGTATTTTTCATTTTTGGCATACCTTTATGGTTTCCATTATGGGTAAATGTGATATCTTCATTTAAGGAAGTGCGGAATACCACCCCCTCAAAGTGATTTGATTCATTAATGCCATATGTGGGATGTATAAAGGATATATTTAAAGTTATTATATATGATGTTATACTGGAATTATAATATACCTCTATATCATTATTATTTCTTTCCATTAAAGTATGACCAAGAAATGAAAGTAGCGTTCATGCGTACGTACAGCTTACCGTCTTCATGAACGGTGCATTTCATTTCTTACCCCCAAATGTAATGTACTATTATAAGTACATGTATATAATCAATATATATGATGAATGATACATATAAATGATGAATATAATTCTGCAATTAAAATATACATACCTCTCATTTAGTTTTAATTCCATTAATATGACAAAGAAATGAAAGTAGCGTTCATGCGTACGTACGGCTTACCATCTCCATGAACGGAGCATTTCATTTCTTACCTATAAATGATTATGTAATATTATAAATACCTGTATATGATGGATATATATGATATATATGATATCCAAATCAGTAATGTCATTCTGGATATAATGAACCTTTGACCACACGAACAACATGTAATCGTAAGAAGTCCACTTTCGACTTAAGGACCAAATATCGACAAAACAAACATTATTAACTTAAATGATTACATAATGTTTATAACATGGCAATAAGTGATGTAAAAAGAATAATGAACTCAAAAAAGGTTCTTAAGCAAATAGAAATTAACTCAATTTTATTATTCAGGACGTTAAAGAACGATCGAGTCAAGTCAGACCCGAGGTAAGTGACTTCATCTCAATCTCCTTTCATTGAGGCATATTTCATTTTATACACAACTTTCTTTTATACAGTGTATAAACCCCTTTGAATTTCACTTTTATACAAAAGGAATCTTTTTCTATGAAGCGTTTTACAAAATGACAAAAAAGAATTTTTCTTTTAACGTATGCGGTGACAACGACCTTTTCCGCCGCCGCGAGTATTATTTGGTCTTTGGATTCCTAAACAAGCCGTAATGTTTTTTTTAAATGAAATAAATACCATATACTCTTTTATGTATTTTGGTATTGAAAATGTTTTTTATAATGTATTTTTTATGTCAATATATTTGAATGATATATTGTGATCAATGTGTGGAAATGTTTTCTTTCCATTATGTTTGTTTTATGTCTTATGATTTTTATAATGGTACTTAGACATTTGACGGGTGGTTATGTGATAAACAATATGACGGGTGGTACCATGAATACCAGTATGTGTGGTTACATTATAACCTCCAATGCATTGGGTATGGAAGTCGGCCGTATGGCTATTCCATTAAGTTTGTGTGGAAGTTGGCCGTATGGCTATTCCATTAAGTGATATGTGTGGAAGTCGACTGTATGGTTATTTCACTTAAGTATGTTTATGTCATAAGTTACCTTTATATATGTTATGTTTTCTTTATATGGGTTTTATGGTAATCCTTTGGTTACAAAAAGGTATGTAATGATATTTTATTCAGTGAAGAGTTTTTACTACTTCATGAAGGTGAAGGTATTACTTTGATAAAGTATACATGGTTTACTTGATGTTTGAAAAAATAACAGTTTTCATTCTTTGTATATCCCTTACTGAGATTTTTATGCTCACCCCAAGTTTTCTTGAAATGTTTTTCACAGGACTTAATGTGGAATAGGGTCAACTATTGGATCAAGGGAAAGTCATGCTATATAAAACACGGAACTAGACATGTTTCTTTTTAAGAGTTTTTTTTATTTTATGGAATCTTAGTAGAAGTGTCTACTTTGTAATCTTTTGAGATGTAATAGTTATGTCCTAATTCTCTAAAACTCTAAACCTGAAAAGATCCTCAATGTGAATTATTCATTTAATTCAATATTAAGTAAGGTTTAAGTTCGGGGCCTTATAGTTGGTATCATAGGTCGGTTTAGACAACTTTAGGAGTTAGAAAAGTGTTAAATTATAATATGATTGAAATGATATAGCATTTACGGATTACCATGTTGCTTCGCCTAAGATATTTCTATGTTCAGAATGGTTTTCCGCAGAGGAAACAAAGCAGCTATGTTGGGACGACCTCAGGAGGAAGAAAACCTTCCAAATCAGCAACCTGAGATGGTCGGAATTGGAACTGAACAGTTTGTTGCAGTGATGGAACAGTTGACTCAGGCTATAAATGGTGGTGGTATCCATGCATGAGATTATCCAGATCAACCACAGAGGAACATGTCAGTGGTGGACCATTTCATGAGGCAACATCCCCCATCATTCAGAGGATCATCTGACCCCGTGCAAGCGGAAGGGTGGTTTAAAGCACTGGAGAAGATTTTTGATGTCATGGGGTGTTCAGAACATCAAAAGGTTAGTCTTGTTGTTTACCTTTTTGAAGGTGAATCTGATCAGTGGTGGTCGATGGTAAAAAATATCAGGGATAGTGATGAGATTGAGGATCTTCACTGGGACGAATTCAAAGGTATGTTTCTTGAAAAGTATTTTCCAAAGGTTGTTCGACTTAGTATGGAAAAGAAATTCTTGGAATTGAGGTAAGAGGATGACTCAGTGGCTGCCTATGAAGCAAAGTTCACTCGATTAGCAAGGTATTCTCCAAACTTCATACAAGATCTTGATAGTAAAATAAACCGTTTTTACTCAGGGTTAAATCCAAAGTATCGAAGGGCTTTAGCTTCTCGTGAGTTCAAAAGTTATGAAAAACTTATTCGATGTGCGGAGAAGGTGGAAATGGAGTTTTCCGATGATCAGGTGTTCTATGACAAACAACAGAATAAGAGGTCCAGTTGGCAGGCAAAGGGGAAGAATTCACCAAGGAAGCAAGGAGGTAAGAAAACCAAATATCCATCCTGTGAGAAGTGTGGTAAAATTCATCCTGGAGAATGTTTATCCAAGTCCGGTAAGTGCTTTTGGTGTGGTATGTCTGGTCATATTGCTCGTAACTCTAAGGAAGATGATCAAGCGGGCAATGAAAAGCCAGCGGTAAGATGTTTTATGTGTAATGAAATGGGTCATTATGAAAATGAGTGTCTAACGAAGAACTCAACTGGGGGAAAGCAGCCAGACTACAAGCAGAAAGGGGTGGTGAAATCCTTTGCAACAAATTCAGCAGATGTTGGGCCATTGAGTGAAGTAGTGTCAGGTACACTGTTTGTTTTTTCAGATTATGCCAGTGTTTTGTTTGATTCAGGGTCTACACACTATTTCATTTCTGAGAAGTTTTCTAGTAAATTGTAAATTCCATCTCAAGATATGAATCTTGAACTTATGGTAAAAACACCCGGAGGGAACATTGAGACAAAAAGGAATTATAAGAACCTTCCTATCCTTGTGTGTGGAAAGAATCTACGAGCAAACCTTTATGTTTTTCCTCTAGTAGAGTTTGATGTTATTTTTTGAATGGATTGGCTTTCTGTTTATCATGCTAAGATTGACTACAGAGCTAAAATGGTTTCTTTTCATAAAGATTTTTAGTTTGTGTACAAGAATGAACACTTGCTTTTGATAACATATCAGGAAGTTGAGAAAATAGTAAAATATGGAAATGAATGTCACCTTGCACATATTGTAGAAAATAAAGGAACTTTTCAGATTGATGATGTGCCAGTGGTAAATGAGTATCTTGATGTTTTTACTGATGAGTTTCCTTGTATTATTCATGATCGGGAAGTTGAATTTATTGTTGGCTTAGTTCCTGATTATAAGCCAATTTCAAAACCCCTTTATCTAATGGCTCAAGTTGAACTTCTAGAGTTAAAGAAATAATTGTAGGAGTTATTAGATAAAGGTTTCATTTGACCTAGCACATCCCCATGGGGTGCTCCTATCTTGTTTGTTAAAAAGAAAGATGGCTCAATGAGACTTTGCATTGATTATAGAGACTTGAATAATATTACTGTTAAGAACAAGTATCATTTTCCTCATATTGATGATTTGTTTGATCAGCTCCATGGAGCTCAATATTTTTCGAAGATTGACTTGAGGTCGAGGTACCATCAGCTGAAAGTAAAAGAAGAAGATGTTCTGAAGACTGCGTTCCATACTAGATATGGCCATTATGAATTTTTAGTTATGCCTTTTGGGTTAACCAATGCACCTGCTGTATTCATGGACCTTATGAATAGAATTTTCCATGAGTTCTTGGATAAGTTTATGGTTGTTTTCATTGATGATATTTTGGTTTTTTCTAAAAGTAAAGAGGAGCATGAAAGTCATTTAAGGGTTATATTACAAACCTTAAAAGAAAAGAAACTATATGGAAAATTCAGCAAGTGTGAGTTTTGGTTACAACAAATTTCTATCCTGGGTTACATTGTTTCAAAAGATGGCATAACTGTTGATCCTGCTAAAAAAAATGTTGTTGAAGAATGGCCAAGACCCACAAATGCAACCGAGATCTGTAGTATCCTTATTTTTCCAGTTTACTACCGAAGGTTTGTTGAAAATTTTTCACGGTTATCTAGTCCAATGACTAAGTTAAATCGTAAGGGTGTTAAGTTCATCTGGATAAAAGAATGTGATGATTGTTTTCAGGAGTTGAAAAGAAGATTGGTGAATGATCCAGTTTTGGCACTTCCTTCCAGGAATGGTGAGTTTGTTATATACATTGATGCTTCATTGAAGGGACTTGGATGTGTCCTTATGCAGAATGATCAGGTTATTGCTTATGCTTCACGTCAGTTGAAAACTCATGAGATAAATTATCCTACACATGATTTGGAATTAGCTGCTGTTGTTTTTGCTTTAAAAATTTGGAGGCATCATTTTTATGGAAGAAAGTGTGAAATATATAATGATCACAAAAGTTTAAAGTATATATTCACTTAGAAAGAATTGAACATGAGATAGAGGATATGGCTTGAATTAATCAAGGATTATGATTGTACAATTCACTACCATCTGGGAAAAGCAAATAAAGTGGCCGATGATTTGAGTCGAAAAAGTAATGCTTCATTAACCATGCTACGTTTGGAACGATATCCTTTGGTTTTTGATTTGATAAACTTTCTCATAGAAGTTGTTGGTGCAGGAAGTTCTTCTGTTTTGTTTCAGGTATCAGTGAGATCATCCCTATCAGACAGAATTAAGAAAGCACAGAGGGAAGATAGTGAGTTGCAGAAAATGGTAGAGCTGGTTTAGAAGGGTAATTTGCCTGAATTCAACATTGATAGTGATTGTGTTTTGAGATTTGGGAAGAGATTATGTGTGCCTTGTGATTCATAGTTGAATAATGAGTTGTTATGTGAGGCTCATAGTTCCCCGTTTTTAGTTCATCCTGGAAGTACTAAGATGTACAGAGATCTACGGGAGT
Organism: Viscum album; assembly: GCA_963277665.1. Lineage (NCBI taxonomy): Eukaryota > Viridiplantae > Streptophyta > Magnoliopsida > Santalales > Viscaceae > Viscum > Viscum album. The sequence goes on from CAUJRU010000595.1 coordinate 443,363, forward strand.
ATTACTGGTGGGATGGAATGAAAACGGATATTGCTGATTTTACTGTGAAATGTTTGACTTGTCAGCAGGTTAAAGCAGAGCGGCAGTTATCGAAAGGGATGCTTCAGACTTTACCAGTTCCAGAGTGGAAATGGGAAAATATATCCATGGATTTTGTCGTGGGATTACCGAAGACATCTAGAGGTAATAACGCAATCTGGGTTATTGTTGATCGTTTGACTAAATCTGCTCATTTCCTTACTATACGAGATACATTTTCCCTAGATCAACTTTCCCGTTTGTATCTTAGAGAGATAGTCAGGTTACATAGAGTTCCTCTCTCCATTGTATCTGACCGTGATCCCAGGTTTACTTCTAACTTTTGGAAAGGCCTTCAGAAGTCGGTGGGTACTGAATTAAATTTTAGTACATCTTTTCATCCTCAATCAGATGGGCAGTCAGAATGAACAATTCAGACCGTGGAGGATATGCTACGAGCTTGTTCGATGGATTATCAGGGAAGTTGGGACCAACATCTTTCTTTGGTTGAGTTTTCATATAATAACAGTTTTCATTCCAGTATACAGATGTCACCATTTGAGGCATTATATGGGAAGCGGTGTCGAACTCCAGCATTTTGGGATGAAGTGGGTAAAAGGAAGCTGATGGGACCAGAATTGGTAGAAGAGATGGCAGAAAAAGTTTAGTTGATTCAGAAACACATGAGAACAGCTCAGAGCAGGCAGAAGAGTTATACAGATAACCGGAGGAAGGATCTATCTTTCAAGGTAGGTGATCATGTTTTTCTCAAGGTTTCTCCATGGAAATGTGTGATGAGATATGGTAAGAAAGGAAAGTTGAGTCCAAGGTTCATTGGACCATATGAAATTCTGGATAGAGTTGGATCAGTTGCATACAGAGTGGCATTACCTTTGAGTTTATCTCAGGTACACAATGTTTTTCATGTTTCGATGCTGAGAAAGTATATGCCAGATCCATCTCATGTTTTGAGTCCAGAGGTAGTTCAGCTGGAAGAGAACCTATCTTATGAGGAATAACCGGTCCATATTCTTGACCACAGGGAGAAAGTGTTACGAAATAAGGTAATCCACCAGGTAAAGTTTTTGTGGAAAAACCATATGGTTGAAGAGGCAACGTGGGAATCTGGAAATGCTATGAGGGATAAATACCCCCCCCCCTTATTTTGATAAGTGAATAAAATTGTGAGGACGCAATTCTCAAAAGGGGGGAAGGATGTAACATCCCAGGTAAATAATGAATAAAACATTTTCGTATTTATTAATATTTAAGAATTAAATTTTAATTTTACTGTAAAAGGGTTTCTATGTTCGATAGCGTACCTGATACGCAACAAAGAGTTTCATTGAAATCTTTTGTTGCACACTAGTAATAAAATAATATTATTTTAAATGGTAGTTAAAACATAGCCATTGTATTGGCGGGAATGGATAGAAATAACTAAAATATGATTATTTATGTTTTTTAAATGTTTTTACATTTATCCAATAAAAGATAAAGGCTTAAAATACGGAAAGAATTCAATTTTAGGTGTATATGCCCTAGTTTTCACTAAAGGTTCACTTATCGCCTTTGCATGGCGAACCGTCATTAAATATAGTTTTGTTCACTCTTATACATTCTATTGGACCAAATATAACTCTTCTTTAGAATCATTACATCAAAATTTACTTTGTGTAAATTTTTTGTATCTTTCCGATAAAGATCATTTTTTAATGAAAAGTGTAAAATGTTGTATTTTAATTCAAATCCTCTTTTTAATATAATTTATTTATATGATTATATTATCATTTGAATTGTTTTTAAAGTGAAATTAGAAAATATTTTTACCATTAAATCCAATAGTGTTCATTGGACTTAATTTCACTTTGAAATCAGACTTAAACTAGTGTCAATCTTTTGATACTTATTGTTTCATAAAAACACGCTATTTGTCATGACAGCGGGAATTAATTTTTAAATTAATTTATGTGACTTATATGTTTTGAATTTTGTAAAATAGACTTCATTTTTGAATTCGGAATATCAAATATATCTTAGGGTGAAGTTTTGGTATTTTTCTGAAAAACTTCAATTTTTGATGAATAGTGAAACCACTAAGTAGTACTTATAAAAACTGATTTTTCGTTTAAATGAAATTTTACCACTTCTGTGTTTTGAATTTCAAAAATCCGACATAAATGGTTTTCATTAAGAAGTAAAATGTGGTTGAATGAGATTAAAATTATTTTTTGGTGAATAGTAACTCTTAAGTTCTTAATCGCGATTAGAGGTAATTAGTGTAGTTTAAGGTAAGAATAATGTTTTAATAAAATGAAATGACCTAGACACATGTCCTACCCTCATTTGATGTGTCATGGAAAACCAAGACAATCCATGGGTCAACTTGGGGACCCCATGGAGCCACTTTGGTTGGAAAATGACATAAATACCTTTTATTTAATGTTAAAGTAAAAAATGACACTAACATGAAATGTTTTACTAAGAAACATTTTACATAGGGTAATACAAGTCATATTTTTGACTATAAATATTAATTGGAAATATAAAACTATTTCCTACATCATAGTATTTTTTTTATAATTTTTATACATTAAATAAATTAAATTATTTTTGACATCATGATGATGTAGTGATGACCTCATTATTTAACAATTTAAATAAAATGGAAAGATAATGTAAAATCTAAGACCTAAACATGTCCAAAACCTATTGTATGAGTGTATTTCGAACCCTAATCACCTTATCCTAGAACTACATCAATGTGGGGCCTTTAAAATCCGAAACTCTTTTGAAAATAAAGTAACATTTTGTAACTTTACAAGAGTGCCCCTCCTCTCCTCTTATAAAAGACCCCCACCTCTACCTCCTTACCCACACTCCCAAAGCCTTTTTCTCGGCCAAACCCTTCCCATTCTGTCTCTCCACTTCCCTCTCTTACTCCTTGAATCCTCACATTGGGCATAAGTCTTCCCAAGGAATCCTTTGAGCTCAAACCAAACAGAGTTACCCGATTTTAAGGTAATGTCTTCACTTGAGTCCTTTTATTTTATTTTGCTTCTCCAACCCCCTAAAATCTTTTTATTAATTTATTTTTTAACAACTCCAGTATCTTCAATATAATAGGATGTTGATATAAGAATATTTAGAGCAACAATTACACACATATACATCTAATGGTTAAAGAACATACTGTTTCCGTGGATGGCGAATTTCTGCCTCACAAAACGATGATTGTTCGATATTCTTCTAACACCTTCAAAGGTAGCCATTAAGATGTCACTATATTTATATATGATATATAATATGTTTATGTTTTCCTTAAGCTTCTTTATTTTTCATTTTGGGCATACCTTTATGGTTTCCATTATGGGTAAATGTGATATCTTCATTTAAGGAAGTGCGGACTACCGCCCCCTCAAAGTGATTTGATTCGTTAATGCCATATGTGGGATGTATAAATGATGTATTTAAAGTTATTATATATGATGTTATACTAGAATTATAATATACCTATATATCATTATTATTTCTTTCCATTAATGTATGACCAAGAAATGAAAGTAGTGTCCATGCGTATGTACAGCTTACCGTCTCCATGAACGTTGCATTTCATTTCTTATCCTCAAATGTAATGTACTATTATAAGTACATGTATTTAATAGATATATATGATGAATGATAAATCTAAATTATGAATATAATTCTGGAATTAAAATATACATACCTCTCATTTAGTTTTAATTCCATTAATATGACAAAGAAATGAATGTAGCGTTCATGCGTACGTACGGCTTACCATCTCCATGAATGGTGCATTTCATTTCTTACCTCTAAATCATTATGTAATATTATAAATACATGTATATTCTGGATATATATGATATATATGATATCCAAATCAGGAATTTCATTTTGGATATAATGAACCTTTGACGACACGAACAACATGTAATCGTAAGAAGTCCACTTTCGACTTAAGGACCAAATATCGACAAAATAAACATTATTAACTTAAATGATTACATAATGTTTATAACATGGAAATAAGTTATATAAAAAGAAAAATTAACTCAAAAAAGGTTCTTAGGAAAATATAAATTAACTCAAGTTTATTATTCAGGACGCTAAAGAACGATCGAGTCAAGTCGGACCCGAGGTAAGGGACTTCGTCTCAATCTCCTTTCATTGAGGCATATTTTGTTTTATACACAACTTTCTTTTATACGGTGTATAAACCCCTTTTACTTTTACTTTTATACAAAAGGAATATTTTTCTACGAAGTGTTTTACAAAACGACAAAAAAAATGTTTCTTTTAACGTACGTGGTGACAACGACCTTTTCCGCCGCCGCGAGTATTATTTTGTCTTTGGCTTCCTGAACAAGCCATAATGTTTTTTTAAATGAAATAAATACCATATACTCTTTTATGTATTTTGGTATTAAAAATGGTTTTTATAATGGATTTGTTATGTCAATATAGTTGAGTGATATATTGTGATCAAAGTGTGGAAATTTTCTCTTTCCATTATGTTTGTTTTATGTCTTATGATTTTTATAATGGTAGATAGACATTTGATGGGTGGTTACATGATAAACCATATGACGGGTGGTGCCGTGAATACCAGGATGGGTGGTTACGTTATAACCTCCAATGCATTGGGTATGAAAGTTGTCCGTATGGCTATTCCATTATGTTTTTGTGGAAGTTGGCTATATGGCTATTCCATTAAGTGATATGTGTGGAAGTCGACCGTATGGTTATTCCACTTAAGTATGTTTATGTCCCAAGTTACCTTTATATTTGTTATGTGTTCTTTATATGGGTTTTATGGCAATACTTTGGTTACAAAAAGGTAAGTAATGATATTTTATTCAGTGAAGAGTTTTTACTACTTCATGAAGGTGAAGGTATTACTTTGATAAAGTGTACATGGTTTACTTGATGTTTGAAAAACTAACATTTTTCATTCTTTGTGTATCCCTTACTGAGCTTTTTATTCTCACCCCCAAGTTTTTTTGAAATGTTTTTCACAGGACTTAATGTGGAATAGGGTCTAGGATGGGATCAAGAGAAATTCATGTTATATAAAACATGGAACTAGAAATGTTTCTTTTGAAGAGTTTTTTTTATTTTATGGAATCTTAGTAGAAGTGTCTACTTTGTAATCTTTTGAGATGTAATAGTTATGTCCTGATTCTCTAAAACTCTAAACCTGAAAAGATCCTCAATGTGAATTATTCATTTAATTAAATATTAAGTAAGGTTTAAGGCCGGGGCCTTATAATGGGGACCCAATTTATTCCATCCAAAACTTACATCATCAAAAGGAAAAATTAGATCACATACATTATCAAAGAGATTTCATGTTTAGAGTTTTATAAAACTTGGAAAAACATATACATAAAAATACATATATATTTAAATGAGTATTTCTCTCACATAACCTATATTTTATTATTTCACATTAAGTTATCATAATCATCCATACGAAACCCTTCTATACATAAATCATTCAACTTCATTCTTTATATCCCATGGAAAAGTAAACATAATAAGGGAGAGATAAAATGCTCAATAAGGGTAAAATTATGAAGTGGAAACTACAATAGCTATATGAAAAACATCAAATATAATTTTCCAAGGAATATATTCATTACTTAATGCATTGATTTTTTATCTAGCTGCATCTATCATATAAGCTATATCATTCTAACTATATGCTATCTAGGAAACCCATTATATAATTAATAATGGGATCACTTGGTGAAATCTAGGTGAAACATCATAATAAAATTATCAAGAACAATAAAT